>JAIXMG010000017.1:0-475000 GCA_025201345.1 Thamnidium elegans | reverse complement strand
TAAAAGAGAAACAGTGAATCGAGCCAAAAGAGAAATATTAAAGCAAGAAGAACCTTTTGAATTTGATTTAAGTTCGATATTTGAAGAACAACCACAACAACAACAAGAACAACAAGAAGAGGATAATGAATTCTTTAAAGATAATGCAGACAATGTAAATAAGTAATCAAATATCTCTTTTTCATCTTGCATAAATTAATGTTTTTTTTTTCTAGTCTCTACCAATGGTATCAGATGCCGAATCGGATTGCAGTGTGATTGATCTATGTAACCAGGATACTAATCAAACTAATACAAAAAGTGTGAAACAAAATGTGGAACAAAGCGTGGAACAAAGCTTGGAACAAAGTGTGGGAGGTATACCAAATGACAATGATGGTTATTTATCTCCGTTAGAAGGGTTTGTAAGTCTAAATGATAGTGAAAGGAGTGAGCAATATTTAGCACAATTTGCGCCTAAGCCAACACGAAAAAGAAAGACTACAACCACTACTAGTACTTCTAAAAGAAAGAAAACTAATAAACGATGGTACAAGAAAAAGACAAATAAATAAAAAAAGGATATATTATTTCTCGGCGTGACCCTTTTTAATTTTACCATAAACAGGGTTTTGATCCAAGTTACTTTGTGTGTGTATAAGTTCAATCGAGTCATATTTTTTGGTATTGAGGCATTCAATCCACCAAATAGCCCCAATCATAATACGCCATATATTGTTATTATATATAATGCCTTCTTTTATCCGTAGTTAAATTAAAAAAGTGTCAAGAAAATAACAAAAAGTACAGCTCCCTAAAAAGCATATATTAAGTTACTATCCTATTTAACCCCTATTTAACCCCCATTTTCCCTCTTCCCCCCTTATTTTATTTATTTATTATCAGCGTGTATGTGTGTGTGTGTGTGTGTATAAACAACAACAACAACAAAAAAAACACCTAATAACACATCATTTTTTTTTTTTTTTACTTTTTTATTTATTTACTTTTTCTTCCTTTTTTTTTTTTTTTCTTATTCACTTTTTCATACATTTATAATGAATTCAACTGCAAATAACAATAATAAAAAGAATATGGATGATAATGATTGCTTAATGTATCGCCCTTTCCAATCAGATAATATTCAAATAAAGAAAGATCATTATTCTACTTCATTGGACCCACGGGGATATATTCCAGGTAAGAAAAAAAAATTCTCGGGGACCAAGCAGAAAAAAAAAACTGACAACCTTTTTTATTATTATTATTATTATTATTTTAGTTTATGAATACATGATCAATAATACACCTATTATGTGGGATAGAGAAACAGGTTACGTTCATTTTACTGGTATATGGAAAGCACTTGGGAATTCAAAATCGGATATTGTTAAAATGGTGGATTCAAATCCTGAACTTGGAACAAAGAAAATTCGAGGTGGGTTTTTAAGAATTCAAGGTACTTGGATTCCATATGATTACGCGCATTTACTCTGTAAAAGAACAGCATGGCATATAAGAAAAGAACTTATTCCAATTTTTGGACAAAAGTTCCCGTTTGAAGCACTTCACCCTGATCATCAAGACTACGGTTGTTTATTATTAGATCCAATCAAGAAATTGTCTCATCTTAAACGTAACACAATGCGTCAAACAAAGCCATATACAAGACCAATGAAAAGAAGGTCAAGAGAAAATAATAAAATGTCCGTTACCCGTTTATTAAATATGGATATAGACGATATATTATCCTCTGAAGAAGAATTAGATGATGATGACCAACAAAGTAATACTTCAAGTCCTTCTTTTCGTGTTATTCAAACTTATCCTTCTGATAATTGGCTAAATCATGTTCCTCTTTATGACGCAAATCGTATTGATCAAGATATAATTGATACTATTAGTGCTACCATATTATTACAAAGGTTATCTCAGGACGATGGTCTTAGACCCTTTAAGCCACTTGAATCTTCTGTTATACCTAGTAAAGTCATCGTAGGACACCAAGAGTTTACAATTTGCTGGGATAACTAAAAAAAAAAAAAAAAATAAACACGCACACATACACAATAATAAATGCTACTTTGTGACGTAGATTTCGTTTTTCTTTCACCTTAAAAAACTTTTTTTTTTCTTTTTTTTTTTTACATTTTTGAAATGTCTGAAGAAAATAATGACCAACAACAACAGCAACAAAAGTCTCAAGAACAACAATTACAAGACTTGAACTTTTCTATTAACGATATATTAAGTCATAACCATGATGTTGACGATTCTTCTTTTCAATCCATCGTTCAAACTTTAAGCAACAATAGCAACGAACAACATATTACTCCTTCTTATGCTCATTTACCTGCTGAATTACAAGACTTGCTATCAAACGAAGCTGACGATCTGTTATCTCCTCAGGGTAGTAACTCTGACGCGTCCATATTGACAAACGACATGCATTTATGGAACCAACAAGCATTTATTTCTTCTCCTGTTGTAAATCCTTCTCCATCCTCTGCTCTTTCCACTCCTCCTATTCAACCACAGCAGCCACAGCAGCAACCACAACAGCAACCACAAACGCCTACGCCGCCTATTCCTATAGTTTCTACGCCTACTTCTACTACTACTACTACTACTACTACTACTACTACTATTACTAATGCTACTCCTGTAGGTACTCCTGTAGGTACTCCAGTTAGTACTTCCTCCAATACTTCCGCGCCAGGTAATATAGATATAATATATATATTTCTCCTCTCATACACTAATATATAAATACATAGCTTCTTCTACTACGCTTTTGGACAATATCACTGCTCAACTTCCAGCAGAAAAAAAAGATCGATTTATTCAACTCTTTCGCAGATTACAAAAAAGTTCAGTTACAGCCGAAGACTTTTTATTACAAGCAAAATCGTTATTAGGTCAACAACAGTATCAACAATTGGAAGATTTAAAGAATAAACCTTCTCAATTCCCACAACAACAACAGCAGCATCAACAACAGCAGCAGCAACAACAACAACAAAAAGCTTTACCTATTCGACCTGCTGATGATGGCCGTAAAAGAATGCTGACAAGTTCACAAATTAGGGCTGAGGATGCACAAAGATCTATGCCAGGTATCATGTAAGTTATTATAAATATACAATTAAAATTCGAGTTTATTTAATTTTTTTATTATAGTACACCTCAATTAAAGAAATCAAAGACTGAACATATACCTCAACAATTGTTGCAACAATTTCATCAACCTCCTCAAAATATGCAGCAACAGCAACAGTTACATCAATTACAAATGCAATTACATCAACAGCATATGCAAATGTTGCAACAGCAGCAACAGCAACAGCAGCAACAGCAACAGCAACAGCAGCAACAGCAGCAGCAACAGCAGCAACAACCAGTACAGCAATCACAAATACATCAACAACAAGCCCAACAACCACAGATACAGCAACCACAACAATTACAACAAATGCCTACTTCTCAAGTATCCGCTCAACCTATTAGTATTGCACAGCCTGTATTTAAAACACCCGCTGTACCCAACGCGCCTGGTTTACAAGTACCTACTAGAAACCCTGCGACTCCTACAACAACAAGGTAATATATATATATATACGCTGGTAAAAAAAAAAAAAAAAAAGGTGTAAAAAACTTATTTTTTTTTTCTGCAGTAAACCAATAGCATCTGCACCAACTACAACTGGTGGTGGTGGTAGTGGAGGAGATAGTAGAATTGATTATGAGGCATTAACTGATGTTATGGGATATGCTGGCGTTGATTTAAAAGAAGAGGCAGAACATTTTATGAAGGATCAAGATGTACCAAGCGGTGTGTTACCTGATGGTATTGACAGGTCTAAAATGCAAGATTTTATGAATACGGAAATGTTGACACATAGGATTTTAATGCACGGTAAAAAAAAAAAAAAAAAAAAAAAAAAATACTTTTTTAAAAGAAAATTTTTTTAATACTTTAAAATAGCAAAACGTGTAGGTATTAAAGAAATTGAAGATGATTTTGTCTCATACGTTGCACTTGCTGCGCAAGACCGAATTCGTACAGTGATGGAATCTATGATAGCAGCATCTAAACATCGTACACTAGATGCGTTTGGTAAACCCCCTTGTGACGAAGGCGGTAACCCCTTGTTTAAATTACAAGTAAAACAAAATGTGCAATTACAAATAGAAGCTATTAACCATGTAGCAAGGCAAACTGAATTAGATCTCGATCCTGTGGAAGAAGATGTCGATCAAACCTCTCAACTCGAAATAGGCTGGTACTCTGATAAATCAAGTAAACCCTTACAAGTTAAAAAGAGAGGAAATAAAAATGTTACTGTACAAGACGCAATATTTGTTATGGAACGGGATGTACAAGGTGGCAGAGGCACGAATCAAAAAACACTTTTAAGAGCTTATAATGAATGGTTATCATAAAAAAAAGAAAAAAAAAGTTTTTCAGTTTCGTTTTTTTTTCGTTTTTTTTGTTTTGCTTAATAAGTAATAAAATGTCGGTCACTACTTGAAAGTGACATAGAGAAATGAAATCAAACTACATCACACTACTTGAAAGTAATAACCAGTACAATCTATCCTACCTTTCCCGAAGGGCACAATCCATTTTTTTTAGGAAAAACCACAGGATAGAGGCAGGTGTAATATGTAAAGAAACAACACCCTTTCCCAATTTTGATACTCTTTTTATACACGAGAGCTAAGCCACTCGTAGAATTGACAAAAATTACAGACTGTTTATTCTTTTTTCTTTTTTTTTTTTGGTGAGTTTGTAATCATCAAATGCCTGAAATACACACGAGAAAAAGAATGGGATGTTGCCATGAATAATGTAAATTAAAAATTGAAATTATACGCACGTTTTTTTTTCTTAGATATAAGCATGTGAAGATAATGGTAACACATAAAAAAAAAATTATATAAATATTTTTTCTCTTGGCCCATGCTTTTCTTTTGTATATCTTTTATAATTAAAAATGAATTATAAACAAATTACTTACGACTTAACAGTTGTATTCTTAAATTTCATTCTAAATTTATTCTTTCGAGAAATTAGACCAAGAGGTTCTCATCGTATTCCAAAAGAAGGACCTGTTATCTTTGTAGTTGCACCACATGCCAATCAAGTAAATATTTATATCATTGTACCTTTTTCTTTTTTCTAAGCAGTAAAACTTTTCTAGTTTGTTGATCCTGCTTTGGTTATGAGAGCTTGCGGAAGACGTGTTTCATTTTTAATCGCTGAAAAATCGATGCATCAAAAAGGTATTGGGTTTCTCGCTCGTATGGTAAACGCAAGTAAGTTTTAAAAATATATAATTTATATTGTATTTTTTTATTTATCATTATTATTAGTTCCTGTCATTCGTCCTCAAGATTTGATTAAAAAAGGAAAAGGCACAATTCGTGTTATCCCTGAAACTGATGCTCTTCGTATTATTGGTATCGACACTGAATTCACTACACAATTAAAAGCTCTCGATACCATCTTGTTAGTGGGTCCACAAGCTCATGGAGATAAGGCTCAAGTTATGCAAATTATTTCAGATACAGAATTAATCATCAAGAACGAATTTAAATCATTGTCTGATTTAATTACTGAGCAAGGTAGTTTGTATAAATGTATGCCCCATGTTGAACAAGAAGCTGTTTATAAGGCTGTACACGAGGAATTGTTAAATGGTGGTTGTATTACTATCTTTCCTGAAGGTGGTAGTCATGATAGAGTTGAAATGTTACCTTTAAAAGGTAAAAATTATAAATTATATATACATAATTGTGCTCATATATATTTTATTTTTTTTAAAAAAAAAGCTGGTGTGACGTTAATGGCTCTTGGTGCTATGGCAAAATACCCAGGTTTAGATGTCAAGATTGTTCCTGTCGGTTTAAATTATTTCCATGCTCATCGGTTTAGATCTAGAGCTGTTGTTGAGTTTGGTTCTCCTTTAACTATTTCTGCTCGTCAGGTAGAAATGTTTGAAAATGGTGGTATGGAAAAGCGTCAAGCTTGTGGTAAATTATTGGATACTATTTATGATTCGTTAAAATCTGTTACATTAAATGCTGAAAGTTACGAAACTTTAATGGTAAAGAAAAAAAAACCTTTTTTTACTCATAGTCTAACTGTATTTTTTTTTTTTTTTTTAGTTTATTCAAGCTGCTAGAAGACTTTATAAACCTGCTCATCGTAAATTACATATCTCTCAAGTAGTAGACTTAAACCGTCGTTTCTTAATCGGATACAATATGTTTAAATCCGAACCTCGTGTAGTAGAATTAGAACAACGTGTATTGGCCTACAACCAATTATTAAAATATCACGGTCTTCGTGATCATCAAGTCTCAAAGACAAAATTAGGTGGTCTTCGTACCATGTTACTTATCTGTAAACGTTTATCTATCATTATCTCATTAGCTTTATTTGATTTTCCCGGTGCTATTCTTAATTTACCTGTGGTAGTTATCGCTCGTATCATTAGTCAACAAAAGGCCGAAGCCGCTTTAAAGAGTTCGTCTGTCAAAATTGCAGGTCGTGATGTACTGGCTACTTGGAAAGTTTTGGTCGCTTTGGTTTTACTTCCTTCGTTATATTCATTTTATAGTTTCTTGGTCGGTTTACTTTTACTTAAAGTAACTCCTTTACCTTACCTTTCTATCTTGCGTTATTGTGTTTTGACTTGGTTTGTTATTGCTGGTGTTTCTTATGCTTCACTTCGTTCGGGTGAAATTGGTTTAGACATTGCAAAGTAAGTTACTCAATTGAAACATATATATATATATATATGTATAATGTATGTATATATAAACTTATTCGTTTTTTTTTTTTTTTAATTGTAGGTCTTTGAAACCCATGATTATGTCTGTATTTGACCCGTCAGGCGCTGAAATCTTGCGTCAAAACCGTAGTATTTTATCCGGAACCATTACTGACATGATTAACGAATATGGACCAAAAGCATTTCCAGATTTTGATGGTAATACAAAAATAATATGTTTTCTATAGATAGAAAACTAATCTATTTTTATAGTGGATTATATTAATCAAATGAGAGCTTCACCTACACCATCACCTAGTCGCAGTTCAAGTACCAGTAGTTTTAGTTTAACCAGCACAAGTACTTTCAATTTAAGTAGCGTAAAATTACCAAACATCAAGAGTAAATTCTTAGACACATTGCAGGATCAATATTTGTTTAATTGGAGTTACTCTCGTCCTTCTCTAGAGAGAGAAGATAGTTCGGGTTTTCTGGGTATTGGTGCTTTCTTTAGTCGTAGTGGTGCTACTACTCCTACCATGTTAAGCCGATCCAGTAGTTTCAGTGCTGCTACTGTAGAGGATGAATTAAGTTTGCATAAAATTGAGCACGTTTACAATATTTGTAAAGACGAGTAATACTGTATATATATATATTTATTTATAAATAAACCCCAACCCCAACCCTCCTTCCCATTCTATTATCGTTGTTGTTAGTGTAAGAAAGAGATTTTAAAAAGTAGTAAATTGTATACTTTTCGAAATTTAAAAACCTTACTTTTACGTAATAAATGGGTGCATATAGACCATAAAAGCGTGACATGCACGTGACATACAAGTGTTTCTTTTTTTATTTGATATAAAAACTTTTTTTTTTTTTAAAAAATCATGTATTTCGCCTTCTTGGCTCAGTTGGCAGAGCGTCTGCCTAGTAAGCAGAAGGTCATCAGTTCAATTCTGATAGAAGGCATTCTTTTTTGTGAATATCGTGAGATGTTTACATGTTTTCAAACATTTTTCTGTTTTTTCATTTAATTCTTAAATCAAGCTCTTTTCTTTTGTACCTGAATTCCCTTGGATCTTATTTTCCATTGTACTTTTTATCTAAATATTTTACTTTACTTTATTGCTAAAGCCGTTCTACTTATAAAACAGGAACTGGTGTTCACTTTTCTTACTATTACCTTATTATACTCTTTTTACACTTTACCACACTGCCAATTTAAGGATTTAGCGAACTATTTTTGTGCTATTAATGAAAAACGTAACTTAAAATTCGAAATAAAATTGCAGATTAATATTATGAGCAAGTACGAGAATCTCAAAGGAGCTTTATTTTTATCGTGGATAATGTTACCTTGTTCATACCAATTGAATGAGCAATTGAGCAATTCTGGATTCTAGTTAAAAGTCTTTTGAGTCAAGAGAGCAAGAGTATGTTTTATTTCAGTGCCGGTCAAGATACAATGAAACTGACAGCGATAATCTAATATAAATAAACTGAAAAGAATATATAATGTATTATACTCTAATTGATGGGTTTATACTAATACACTCATGGTTTATCGTACTTATTATGATGGTTTCTCTTCTTATATCGATGGCTATTTATATGCGAATGACTTCTTGGTGGTGCTTTAGATTTAATTTATCTTTGAGGCTACGTACGGAATTATAGCCGGAGAAGGTTACTACGATATACGGTTTCTCTTTTCTGAAGAGACTTAAAAGTTTCTTTTACAAGATTTTACTCTTAATTGGTATTAGAAGGCAATGCAAAGTTATATGAATCGGAAATGAACTCTAGAAAAAGAAGATCATGCTCCATTGATAGTGATTACAGTACCAGAGAGTCGAAACAACCGGCACATTCACTGCTGGCATCAATGAAACCAACATACTATACCTCTTCGAATGGCAACCGTACTTACTCCGTTTTCAATCTCTCAAATGTTCATCAATCAAGAAATACTCCTTCACCTGAATCTACTGTAGAAGAAAATGAACTCGACGTTGATGAAAATGGCCGGGCGTTAATGCAAGATGGAAAACGGCTTCATCACCAAACTATGATTACTCTAGATACCAGCCCATATGATGAATAAGATGAAATGGCACACTATTTGACAATCATGATTAAAGTCGGAATAGAAGCTATATATTTATTTATATATATATGTGTTACATGTTTATTGTAATTATTGCTTTATTCTGTTTCAATAATATGTTAAATCAATCATCTATTTCTAATAAAAGAAAGTATTCATGATTTCCAAGGTAAAAAAGAACCCTTTTTTAATGATAGGTTTACTTTTGGTAATAATGTTGTTCATTATACAGTAATATGCAGCAGCTTTTCAATGAAAATCTTTATTCAATAGAGTTACTTTTTCTTTTATGATAAATTCAAAGTTTTTTATATACAAGTATTTCACTTATATACTTTAACAAGTGACTCTTTCCCCCAGCTTAAGTCAAGAAACTTTCTTACTGATTCTACATAAACAATTGATAAATAAGAATTCAAAAGAGTTGTTACGGATAACTGCTCATTTCATAGTGGGGATGAAGTTATCGAATTAATTACTGTTAGAGACTACAATTATTGTTTCTTTCTGGGATACTCCCCTGAGCTGAACCCTATCGAGAAATTATGGGTTAAAATAAAGTCTACAGTTAGCCGTAGTAAACTCAAGAATGATGAAGATTTAAAAACAAGAATAGCTGAAGCCAGTAACCAAGTACCAGTTCGCGAACTTAAGGTATATGTGCAAGAATTCGTTAATACTTTTGAGAAATGTTTAAATTACGAAGATATTTAATAAACGATAGAAGAACGCAGATTGGAGAAATAGAGTACACAAATTGGAAATTGAAAATTTGCAATTGATTTTGAAAAGTGTATGCTTTTTAATAAGACCAAAAACAAAACCTCTTTATGTGTATAGTGGTAAGACGATGGCAAAAAGTATATAAAAAGAATTTTTGAGCCAAAACGTTTTTTTTTTTTTCGTACAGGATTTTACTGCAAAAAAGGTATATCACTAAATCTTTAAATTGACAGCGGAACCACTGTAAATAAAGTATTAAACTAAAGAAACAAAGCCGGAAAACATATCTTTACGTAATTACAATAAATCAGCACTCTGTTTCACTGTATACAAAAAATTACGATGGTATAAACTTCTTTTATTTTACTAAACTAGTTGTTTTTTTAAAAAAGTTTTTTTCTTTTTTTTTTTTTCGTAAATAAATATTTTCTTTTTAAAAACAATTCCTTTTTTTAAACAAGTTATTGAGAATCACGGCGACGGCTTGATCTACGTCGGGGGGTTTGATCGGTTTGACGGCGAGAAGATCGAGCATTCGAAGACGTAGAGTTAGAGGAGCCAGCATTAGAAGGGCGAGCATTAGAAGGACGAGCATTGGAAGGACGAGCATTAGAAGGGTGAGTATTAGAAGGACGAGCATTGGAAGGTTGAGCATTAGAAGGGCCAGCATTAGAAGGGCCAGCATTTGAAGGGCCAGCATTTGAAGGGCCAGCATTTGAATTCGGAGGAGCCCCACCACGGAACAAGTAGATCATTTCTTGAAGACCTAATCTTTGTGTAGGTTGACCAGTACCTTCGCCCAAGACACCATCAGAAATTGCCTAATTAAATGTCAATATTAATATATACTTTTTTTTTTAAAGAAGTAAGTCTTACCTGTTTTTTATTTTGAAGCTCTAAAATACGATCTTCGACGGTATTATTAATAAAAATACGATGTACTTCGACATCTTTGGTTTGACCAATACGATGAACACGATCAATTGCTTGATTTTCAAGTGCAGGATTCCACCAAACATCAAGAAGGATAACTCGATTTGCAACTGTCAAATTAAGACCAAGCGAACCACATTTTGTAGAAACTAGTAATACTCTAATATTCGGATTATCAAAGAATTGATTTACTGCTTCTGCTCTACGTCTGATATCCATAGATCCGTCATATCGTAAGTAAGCCATTCCCTTTTCTTTCAATGGGGTCTCAACCAAATCCAACTAAAAAGGGAAATCAATAAATAAATTCATGCAAAATAAATAAAATAGGTTACCAATCCAGTGAATTGAGAAAATACAATTGTCTTGTCTTTTCCATCAGCCTCACGTTCAGTTTGTTCTAATAACTCCATCATTTTATCAATCTTTGCACTAGATATAAACTCTTGTACCCTAGCAATATCTTCTTGTTCTGCTTCAGAGATGGGAACCAAAGCTTGTTCAAGCAATTGAGGTGCATGTTTTTGTAAAAAGACATCGACAGTAATAAGTTTCGAAATATTTAATTCTCCACGACATTGAGGACAACGCTTTGTATTTCCATCCCCCACATTCCAATAACCATCAAAGCATTCTTTACAAAGAATATGACCACATCCAACAATGATTTGTGCATCTTGAGCAATATCCATACAAACAGGACATTCAATTTCTGCTAATCCAGCACTGTCGTCTAGTAAACGTGCTACGACTTCGGGTCTCATACTTTCTGCCAATTGTATTAAATTTTCAGGTTCTTGCATTATTACTCCAGAAGAATCACCTTCTTGTAATGTTAAACTAGGATGTAAACAAGCTTGACGAAGTCGTAATAAGAGCACCAATACAGAGGAATAGTTTTTCATGACGGTACCAGCTGCCATATATCTGTTGAATCGTGCTTGAGCTGTTTGGTTAACATAGTTATAATGAGTTCGTTCATCTGGTGTAAAGTCAATATGTGTCATATGAACATTTCTGGCAGGTAAATTAAGGATAGGTCTTCCGTCAATAAGTGCCTTCTTGGATCGACGCAATGAAATAGCTTTCATCAAGACTTGGGCTACTCTGATTGCTTTTTCATGATTACCAGCCTTCATTGGCTTAGCGATACAATCTCTAAACTCTTCCCATTCACAGAAAGGTCTGATACGTAAAAATCGAATAAGTGAGTATAATTCTTCAATCTTGTTTTGAATAGGTGTGGCTGTCATACACCAACGATAGGTAGCTAAAAGTGAACAGCATCCAACAGCAGCTCGAGTATTTCTGTTTTTAATGGTATGTGCTTCATCCAAGATAACTCTGTGAAAAGTAACCTTTGAAAAAGGACCTTTATAGTTTTCTTGAAAGTTACTAGCTGTAATTGCATAAGAAGAGATGATAACTATTTTTTAAAGAAAAAAAGAAAGAGAGGGTTAGCATACTGATACGCTTTTTTTTTTAAAAATATATATATATATATATATCTTACCATCATAGCGTGCAAGGTCATAAGGGTTTTGAGTTCTGACACTACCATGATAAACCAACACATTTAATTTGGGGCTTGTTTTTGATTCAATTTCTCTACGCCATTGATCAATTAAAGATACAGGACAAACGATCAATGTCGCTTTAATATGAAGTTCACCATCAGAAAGCCTTGAACCATTACCATTAATAAGACTATGGTCTACAGGAGTAAAGTCATCACAAGTATTTTGTACAATAACGGCCATAGCTTGAATTGTTTTACCAAGACCCATATCATCAGCTAAAATACCACCTCTGTTACGAGAGTCTTCCATCTTTAGCATCCATTGTAAGCCAATTTTTTGATGTTCCATCAAGACGATAGATAATCCATCAGGAGTACCAGTTCTATCTTCAGGCGGAGGTGGATCATCAAATATAACATGTTCCAATAAATTACGTAATTCTCTTTCAGCATCTTGAGGTGTTTGACGATGAGGTCCATTTGGATAATTCATAATAGGCGGGGGTGCTCTTGGTCTTTGGAAATTTCCATTTCCTTCAGTATATGTGTAACCACTACGGCCTAAAATTGAAATTAATGTAGAATCATTACCGAAGTCGTCATAAAATTCTCCAGTTCCAACACTAGTAAAAGGATCTCTTATGTAACGATCATTATCCTCACCATCAAAACCCTCCTCATCATCATGTTGATGTCGTCGTATATAGTCAGCGAAAGAAAGGTAATCAGTTGGACCATCCAGATCAGAATCAGAGTCAATATCACAAATATCATACATAGGAATGCGATCATCAATACGAATAGGTCCAGAAGAAGAACCTTCATCGATATCATCAACACGGATAGGTCCATACGAAGTTCCTTCAATTTCATTTGTTAAATCAATACAATCATCATCATCTATTAATTCAATAGGTTTAACTTCTACTTCAACCTTGGTACGTTTATTTTGATCTGTAGTCCCATATTCCATTCTTCTTTTACCTCGGCTTCGTGAACTACTTTGGCTACTGCTACTAATAGAAGAAGGTTGATCCAAATTAATCAAAGGACCAGAAGAAGACCCCGCAACAACAAGTGGTAAATTATTTTGCTGGGTCTGTCTTTGTTCTTGTTCTTGTTGTTGTTGTTGCTCTATCTCTTCTTCTTGTTGAAGTTGACGCGCCGTTTCCAAGTCCGCCCTACGCTGCTGCTCAAGTCTTTCTGCTATTGCTCTTTGGTTCCTAATTTCTTCAATGTCGATTCCTAGCATAGATAATTCTTCAGGATCATCTAACCCAGCTTCTACAAAAAACGCAAAAGCATCGTCGTCAAGGATAGTATTTGATCCTGACTGTGTTGTGTCATTAAAATCGTTTATAAAGTTTAACTCGTCCGCAGTTAAATCAAGTACTAGACTAGAGTTTCCAGGTGAAGTTGGTGGTGCCGCATATACTCCCATATCAGGATAGTCAACTGGATTATCCTGTTCGGTAAGGTCATTAGCATTATGGTATTCTGCGTCAGTTCCAGGCATGAGAATTTTTTTTTAAAAAAAGCAATGAAAAAGATAAAAAAAAAGCTATTGTCAAAAAAAAATAACTTGGTTGTTGAGTTCTCTCTTGGTGGAATAGCTTTAGGTTTTCGACAGTCACGAGAGATGATTGGAAGCAGCTCACTTGAATAAAGTAGCAGGAACAGTACCTACAAAGGTTAGTTCTATCAGTATGCTTGATGAATAGATACATCTAGATCAACCATTACAATGTATTTTTCAAACATTTATCAAGCTTGATGTAAAGTAGCCAACTTGATAAACGACACGATAACGAAAATCTATTCGTACCAATAAAAGCAACTGAATTTATAAAGAAAGCCATGTTTATATATACTTGATACGCATGTATATACTTTCATTAAATTATATATAGGAAGGGGTTTATTTGGTAAATAATGCTACTGTAAAGCCTACTCTTATTGATATGCAGCAACTAAATTAATAATCTATTTGAGAAGTATGTGTAAAGAAAGTAAAGTGGTCAAGTACCAATATATAGTTGATACATGTGCGTTATATATACATGTATATAAAATACATTCGTATCGAACTGTATTCTTTTTAAAAAAAAATAACCTGCAAAATTGTCGTCATAAGAGTTAAAACTGTCATCTATTTTTTAGCATTAAAAATGACGTTTTACATACATACATATTATAGGTAGAAAAAGTTTATTTACAAGAAATAGGGAGTATGTTAAAAAAAGAAAAAATGAAAGATTATATAATAATGTAATAAAGTTAAGTGAGTATACAACAAATAAAAAAGAGAGAAAGAGTGATGGTTTAGTAATCATCATTGGATACGGGAGTATATTTCGATGATCGTTTGGAAAAGAAGTTTTTGACAGTGTCCAAGATAGATTCCTTGTTTTTAGTATAAATTAAACCTTCTTCTTCATCATACGAGGATCGATTTTGTAAAGCCATTTCAATATCTTCTTCTTGTGTATCAGATCTCATTTCATTAACCAACAAAGATAAATGAACAGCAGCATCCGTACCAGAGGAATGGTCATCCAAGTTCACTAACAAAGGTCTTCTCCAGCTCCAGCGTAACATTAAACTACTCATCACAACACTAGTAGAACTAGCAGCCATTGCAAACCCTGCCATCATTGGATGAAGACGATAACCCCAAGGCATAAAGATACCCATAGCCAAAGGAATACCCACCAAATTGTAAATACAGGCCCAAAGCAAATTGATACGAATACGACTAAAGATAGCCTTGGATAAATCAAGAGCAGCAACCACATCAGTCAAATCATTACGCATCAAAATAACATCGGCTGCCTCCATTGCAATATCAGTTCCACTGCAGAGCGCAATACCTAAATCAGCAGCCACCAAAGCAGGTGAATCATTAATACCATCACCCACCATAGCTACTACGGTCTTTGTACCAGTCTTGGTGTTACTTTGTTGCAAAGGTAAATATTGATTGGTTCGAATACGATGTCTGGACCACCAGGGTACATGTTTTCTGACGAATGTCTTTCCTTGCATCGTTTTAATAATTTGGGTCTTACCGTTAGGTGAAACACCAGCGTGTACTTCAGTAATACCAAGTTGAGCAGCAATACAATGAGCAGTCAATTCATTATCACCAGTTACCATAGCTGTTTGAATACCCATAGATTGTAAAGTAGCAATCACTCGCTTTGCTTCAGGTTTAACAACATCAGACAAGGAGATATAACCAGAAGATACGCCATCAATACCAACCAATACACAAGTACGGCCTAAACCACCTTGCACACGGTACATTTCTTCTTGTTCATCAGAAAGTCCAATACCATTGTGTTCTTCCAACCATTTTTTGTTACCAACAATAACAGTATGACAAGTATTTAACAAGGGCTCCAATACATGTCTTAAACCAACTACGTCCTTGGGCACTTCCTTTGCAAACACAACGTCACAGTAAATACCAAATCCAGTAACGCTATTAAAGTTTTGAACTGTAGCTAATCCATCAAGTACCTTGAGACCAGTTAATTCTTTGCCAGCTGCTACAACTGCACGACCCAACAAATGTTCACTGTGAGATTCAGCAATAGCAGAAAGAATCAACATTTGTAACCTGTGGTCTTCATCACCAGTCCAAGTCTTGGATTCTACCAGTTCCAACTTACCGCAAGTTAATGTACCAGTTTTGTCGAATACAACCTTATTGACAGCTTGACCGTTTTCTAATACTGCACCGCCCTTAAACAATACACCATTTTCTGCACCAACACCTGTACCCACCATAACAGCAGTAGGTGTAGCAAGACCTAATGCACAAGGACAGGCTACAATAATTACACTGATACAAAGTTTAAGACAGACAAATAACCAACCACCATCACCAGTATTAGCTATTTCCTTTTGTAACGAAGCAGGTAACCCTTCTACACCTACAGATCTAACAATAACAATCCAAACAATCAAGGTGCCCAAACCAAGTAAAACCACAGTTGGTACGAAGTATCCAGCAATATAATCAGCAAAGCCTTGAATAGGAGCCTTACTTACTTGAGCATCTTCTACCAACTTTACAATTTGACTTAGAGCAGTATCTGAACCAACACGAGTTGCCTTCATAATAAAAGTTCCTAATCCATTGACAGTACCACCAATCACAGTATCACCCAAGGTCTTTGCAACAGCATCAACTTCACCAGTCACCATACTTTCATCTACTGTTGTAGATCCATTAAAAACTTCACCATCAGCAGGAATCTTATCACCAGGTAATAACTTGATTAAATCTCCTTCAGAGATCAATTCAGATGGAATCTTGCGTTCGGATAAAACTACCTTGTTTTCATCTACCGTTACCATCAAAGCAGTAGAAGGAGTCAAGGACATAAGTTTAGAGAGAGCCGAAGAAGATTTACCTTTTGCTTTGTTTTCAAGTAATCGACCCAACACAATAAATGTGATCAACATGGTAGAGGTGTCAAAGAAGACGGTAGGAGGGACCTTGACTTGTGTTACTACACCATGCAACATGGATAATATAGAGAATCCGAATGCCGCTAATGTAGAGATTGAAACCAAGACATCCATCGTAGGTGTACCGTGTAACACAGAGACAAAAGCAGACCGTAAGAATCGTTTGCCTACACCGAACTGAACGGGTAAGGTTAAAAGGAGTTGCGTAATATCCAACAAATAAAGACCAGGTAAAAAGATGGGAATTTCCATTACAAAGTGCCACCAACTAAACATGGGTAAAATCATAGCAATAAAGAATACAGGTACAGCAAAGAACAAACACTCAAAAAACGCTGTCTGCCATTCCTTGATTTCGCGTACTTTAGCTAAACTATCTAATTGAGCATCTCGTGTATTATCAGCCATAATAGCATTAAATCCAAGTGCTTCAATTTCTTCTACAATCTTGCGTGGACTAGTTATATCACAATTAAATTTCACTTTGGCTTTTTCTGTCATCAAGTTGACTGAAACTTCAATTACACCGGGTAATTTTCCAACGCCTCTTTCAATACCAGCGACACAGCTTGCACAGGTCATTCCATATACTTGTAATTGCACCACATCGTTTCTTTTACGCTCAATAATCTTTGCTTCAAACCCAGCATCACATACAATCTTACAAATTAATTCTGATTGTATATCTAACGGATCAAACGTAACAGTTGCTCTCTCAGCCAGTAATGCAACGCTTACATATGAGATTCCCACTTGTGATTTAAGAGCCTTTTCGATACTTGTTACACAAGATGCGCAAGTCATACCTCGAATTTCTAATTGAATCGTGTCTTCGTTATCATCATATACAAGCTCTTTACTTTCCATTTTACTAGTTTGGTTAATAACACTACTACTACTACTACTTCCTTTATCATTCACCATCAGCACATCAAATCCACAATCTTCAATTGTCTCTGCAATATTTGGTGTACTAGTAACTGTTGCATCGTAAACCACGGTACATTCTTCATTTTCGAGACTAACAATAATAGAAACAATCCCTGTTTGATCTGATAAAACACCTTGAATAGATTTAACACAGGATTGACAGGTCATACCCAATACAGGTAAAGTAACAGTAGTCAAATTAACGTCGAATCCACAGTCTTCAATATTGTTTTTCAAATCAGTATAGTCGAGCAATAGGGTATCATAGGTTATTGTAGCGCACTCCTTTTCTAAATCTACAGATACGTTTTCTACACCGGGGATAAGTGATAAGGCGTTTGTAATAGCTCGCACACATGAGTGGCAAGTCATTCCTTTTACAGGTAAACGAGTTACTTTTATATTGTTATTCATATCATTAATATTACGAAAGAGAGAAAAAGGGAAAAAGAAAAAGTAATAATATATTTATATCTATACGGGGGGTGAAAATAGACCTTTTTTTTTTTTTTTGGTTTGTAGGGAGTAAAACTCCGCTGTTACGGCAACTGGCTTTTTATTTACTCCTCTTTTTTTGTATATATTTTGTTCTCCTTTTGAGTGAAATATATTGATGTTTTAAACCAAGTACTACTATTATAATATTAGCACGTTTTTATTTATTTGTTTTGATTTTTTTAAAAAAGAAAGTAGATTATATATGTTTAGCACAGTGTTTCTTTTTAATATGTTCTTCCTCAAGATCTGATAACCGCGTATCTCTAATTAAAAAACTTTTTTTTTAGTAAAATGTTTACCAATCAACTTTTATCTGATTATCTTTTTACCTGTGTTGTGACCCATGTGCTACGAAAAAAAAAAAAAAAAAAGTTAATAAAAATAAGACCAACATCAGTGTTACCCTATCATACCTGACGAATGAGAAGAATCCCTAGGCGGTGGGGTGATGATCCCTGCCAACAATTCATCACTAATATATATAATATAAATTACATGCGTTATGACTAATACTTATTTTACTTACTCCAACTCATTTTCAAATTCATGTTCAAATTCATGTTCAACCGTAAACTCATCGTCAACGGCCAACACCTGTACAAGAAACTCATCATCTCCTTCTAATATTAGATTTACTCTGTTATTTATTGTATTTATATAAAGAGTCATACTTACCATAGGTGAAGCTATCTTCCGGAACTATAGGTTCTAATAATGTGGCGCTCTTATATTCAATAACTGGACTAGCTGAATTAGACTTGATTTCTACATTTGGTTTTATTGCGGCTTTTGGGACGTGTTGTGGTACTTGTTCTGGTTTCACAATTGTGGGATGAACTACTGTTGGTCTGGTTACTGAATTCGTAGGCGGAGCTGGTCTAATATTGGGTACTGGCTTAGGAGGTTCTTCTATTTTAGGCGGCGATGTTTGCTTAGATTCGAATTGATCATGTCTATAAAGGTTCTTCGCAGTAAATTTGATCTAGAATATAAGTTAGCTTTTTTATCCACTTTTTGTTGTATTATTTTATTTACCGTAGGTTTTGCCATTTTACCAATACCATTAAGATAAGGATTATCATATAAACAATTACCCAATGCATTACCAAAGTATCTTAATGTACGTTTTGTCGCATCTGTCACTGCTTGTTTTCTTGCCTTTTCAAAAGCGGATCCTTTAGATTTTGAATTTTGATCATGACCATAGCCCATATCCTATTTTTAAAAAAATAGTCGTCAGTTTTTTTTCCTCAACTAGATTTTTTTTTTTACTTCATGGTAACTGCCATCTCTTAAAGTGATTCGAATAGTAACCGAGACACCAACACTAAACTTTTGATCCTCACTAACATCAACCTACATGAGGGTTGTTATTTCCTATTTTTTTATAAGCAAATGAGAAAAACGTGTCTTACAAAATCAATTGTAGTATCTTTAATATCAGTACTCCAACCGTTAAATCCAAATATATCGTTAGCAATATTAATAGCCGTCTTTCCTTCAATATAGGTAAGAGGCCGTCCAGAGGGTCCCGGTCGTTGTGCTAAATACTCCGGTCCTAATTGTTTTTGTAACTCTTTTGACATCCTTTGCCATTCTTCCTCAGTAAACTGGTTGCTCGCCATTTTTTTTTAAAGTTCCACAGTAAAGAAAGAAAACAAGAATTATTTTTTAGTTTTTTGGAATCCAAACGCGCTTAGTTTACGCGAACCGGACAGTCACGTCCCTTTCCTTTTAGTTCCACAGAATACTTTCTGTAGAAGAAGTTGGATAGCGTTGATACCGTAAAACGAAAAGAAATATAATAAAGTTAGGTTCTAGTGTTATACATATGTAATATATACTGACCTTGGCCGTTTGTTTGGTATAATATCCCCTCCTTTCCCTTTTCTTTGTCTCTTGCATGATTTATAGCAAGCATAAAGTTAGATATGACACCCATTTTACGACTGCATAATTATTGTATCCACCGCTACCGGTAAACAAGGCAACGCTCATGGGTATGAACCGAGCGTATAGCTGTCTGATGTAACTCTGCAAGGTAGATACATGTATCATATGTATCACTGCAACGAAAGACCCCTTCTCCTTATTGTATAGTAACCATTACACTTCTATTAGAGTAATGCATATACTTTTTTTTAATCCAAAAAAAAAAAAAAAGGTCAAATTGTGACTAAATAAAGTCTGATTTACACCACACTTCCCTTATACCATTACACACTCCCAACGCACACCTAGAACCAAAGACAATATCCTTTCAATACGTTACATTTTAAAAAAACTAAAGTGTGACTATGGGACGCACTCTTAAAATAAAATAAAAACATTTTTATGTTCCCTTGTTTACACTCTATTTTTATTCTTTTGTCATGTCCGAAGCCAATGCAGATTTTCCCAAGAAACCCGAAATCAAACGAAGAAAATCAGATTCCAATTTATTAAAGAGTAATGAGACCTTAAACCAAGCTTATGCAAACCGTAAACGTAATTCACATATGACTCAACAAGTCAATAAGTCAATATCAATGACTTTGGCTGAACGACAATTGTCTCGATTGAAAAAGGATGATGCACCACAAGAAGATACCTTTTATCGTGCCCTTGAAATAAAATTTCATCATTCTGTCGGGTCCATGAGTATTAGTCCTGCTTGTAGAGATGTCGTATTGGCTGGGTAAATATATAAAACAAAAAAAGGGCAAAATTATGTATAAAAACTAATTTTATGATGCTAGTCGACAGGGTTTAGTAGTGATCGATTTAGAGGATCCATGGTTAATTCCACGTATTTTACCTCATATGTCGAAGTGGGAAGTAGCTGATGTTCAATGGAGTCCACATATTGCTCGAGAATCTTGGGTTGCTTCAACTGTAAGATCCTCCCTCTCCCCCTTTTTTTTTTAAAAAATTCCTGCAAGATTAAATCTGTTTATTTTATTTAGTCAAACCAAAAATTACTTGTATGGAATTTAAATTATTCCGGTTCAAGAGCTATTGAGCATGTATTTCATGCGCATACAAGAGCTATTTCAGATATTAATTGGTCTCCGCATCAACCAGATATATTGGCCACTTGTTCTGTAGATACGTATGTTCATTTATGGGATTTAAGAGAACCAAATTCTAGATCGAAGGATCAAGATGATGATAGAAAGATGAGATCAAGTTGTTCGTTTACACCTTGGAATGGTAATACTGTAAAAAAAAAAGATGCAACTGTTTATATTATCTAAATTTATTTTATTAGCCGCTGCGACTCAAGTAAAGTTTAATAGAAAAAGTGAATATTTAATCGCTTCAGCGCATGATAAAGATGTCAAAATTTGGGATTTAAGAGTAAGTTTTAAAAAAAGGGAAAGGTTAAAAGTAAACTAAAAGTTTACTATATTAAAAAAGAAAGGCGCTGTTCCAGTTACGAGCATTACAGCACATTCAAAAAAGATTTATGGAATTGACTGGAGTCGACAAAATGATCACGATATTGTAACATGTAGTTTAGATAAACTTGTCAAGGTAAAAAAAAAAAAAAAAAAAAAAAGGAGAGAGAGAGAGAGAGAGAGAGAGAAAGATAGACTCAATCGTTTTTCGCTTCTAGTTTTGGAATATCCATACACCAGAAGAAGAAGAAGAAGTAATTGTAACAGATACACCAATTTGGCGCGCAAGAAACACACCATTCGGCAACGGCGTACTTATCATGCCTCAACGTACCGACTCCAAACTAACACTCTATAACAGATCATGTCCTGAAAACCCCGTTCATGCCTTTGATGGTCATCAAGACACAGTAAAAGAATTTGTATGGAGATGGAAAGGAAACGCCAACGCAGATGACGGTGACGATCGAGAGTTTCAATTAGTAACGTGGTCCAAGGATCAAAACTTACGATTATGGCCAGTCTCTGAAGATATTATGCGATCCATAGGTCATGAACCAAGCAAAACCAAGACCAAACTCTCAGCTCCTGCCTTAACTACACTTACACCTCATTCGTTCCAACAAGAGCCTATTGAAAAGCCCGTACTGGATGTAAGGTCTTCATTCTCATCTACCACAGCTCCTGTTCGCTTAACTCCATCAAGTAACACCATGGCACCTTATCGATCCAACCTAGTAAACAATGCAGGTACTGGGTACGAACAAACCAACGCCTACAGAGAACAAAAATATTCCGCCATCAATCCATTATTATGGATGCAAAATGTCAAGACAGTTGGGCCTACTGGAGGTGAATTACGTAGAGACGCCACCACTGCTGAAAACTCATACCAGTCTGTAGCTGAAGAAATGACCACAGTACTCAATAAATACTTATCGGCAGGTGTGAAAACAGAAAAGGTAAATGCTTCGTCGCGTACCTGTACTATCTCATTACATGGTCCTTGGTCAGATACAGGAGATGCCCTGCTACGTATCACCATTCGATTTAGCCCACAATATCCTGATCATAGTCCACCTGAATTTGATATTCAAAAGAATAGTATGATATCCATCTACTATCGTGCACATATGACACAAGATCTCAATGCGTTAGCGTCCGCTTACACATCACAAAAAAAATGGTGTCTGGAACCTTGTATTCGGTATTTATTAGGCGAGAATATGCAGGATGAGTCGGAGTACGGGCTAGAGAACCCAAATTCCTCTGTAGATTCCGCTACGGGATTGATGAACCAACAGTACGGGTCTGGTACCTCTGCCACTGGTTCTCCAGGTCATTGGAAGGGTGCTACTGCTATAGACGTAGGTGATTCGGATGACGAATTAGGTCAAGGATGGGGTACTATGGGTGATGGATACAGATTTGGTAAGCGTGAAAGTATGACAAGTGAACGTGGTATTATGGTAGACATGTCAACCAAACAAAGCACAGATGAAAAGGTGCCGTTTCCTCGGTTATGCGGCGGCGTATTCTCTGGTAGTGGACAACTTGTTTGCTTCTTTTCTACATTACGTGTTAGAGATACCAATCGATCCAATGTAAAACCAGTAGAAAAGAGAGATACGTCTGCTCGTAGTGATAGAAGTAACGGAGAGTACTTTGAAAATAGTACAGAGAGTGAATTCTATAGACATCCAAAGACGTACGAGCAGTTTGAAGAATATAAGGAAATTGCTGCCATGTCAAGACAAGGAAAAAATGCTACGGTGCTTGTAGGAGGAACAGGTGGTGCATTTGGAGAATATACATATGATGATGAACAGGATGATATCGATGATGATTTGAATAGTGCTGGTGGTATGGGTGCCATCTATTACAAAACTGACGTAAGTTTTTTATTTATTTATATACATATATATTCTAATGAAAATAAATGATAGAACATTGCAATGAATGGTGCAATGGGTAACGGTGATAACCTTCTATACCACGGTGCCAAAACTGATCGTATCACACATAACATTATTATTGCTGACTTTTCTGATAAAATGCCTTATAGTCCTTGGTTGGCAAAGGAATACATGTAAAGTTAATTAATATACTCTATGTACACTTTCTAATTTATTTTATTTTATTTAGACTCTCTTCCAAGGACCCTGTAGCATCTTGTATTCATAACGCTAAAGTATGTCGTAAACACGGACGACTTGATCTATATAAAATATGGTACTTGGCTGTTGAGATCCTTCGAGGCTGTGTTCCTCCAGAAATACCTGAACCGGATCGTTTAGTGACGGATGGACACCAGGTCTTGATAGAAACTTTTGACACCAAAAAGATAATTGATGAGACTTGTCACCGAGATCAACAGTTGGCTGAAGTAAAGAGTTTATTATATCAACGTAATTTGCCTGAAATGAAGGATACGCAAGCGGATCCCAATATTATTTCAAAACCATTACAACGAGTAAAGTGGGGTATGCATCCATTAGGACAAAAACTAGTAGATGATCTGTAAGTTTTTTTTCTTTTTTTTTAAAGAAAAAAGGTACTGATTGCTAAATAGGTTACAGCATTTTATTGGAACTGGAGATATACAAACTGCAGCTATGCTATCTTGTACATTTCAAGTACGACCTAATAAAGTACCGTCAGCTTTATTCGGACAAAAAGTATACATATATAAAAAAAAGGGGACATTACGTATTTTTTTAAAAAAAAAGGAAGAGTACTAACATTGTTTCCCTTTTTCTAGCCTATTCCTCTCGACAAGTCTCCTGAAGGAATTGAACTAGATTACTTCTCCTTAAAGACAAATCGTAACCCAAGTCACTCCACACTTCGAGCCACCTCTGGCCCTAGTATAGCAGAGCATACAGAACGTGTTTCAGTAGCGCCCATCAGTGCATCCTACGGAACAAAAACCACCAATATGCTTTCATATCTTTGGGAATCAGACCGACGTCTTTCACCAACGGACAGATTAACGGATACACCCAATGAAATCCAATCTCCCAATATGAAACGTAGCTCACGACTTAATCGATCCTGGACAAGATCACACCCTAAACTTAAAATACCAAGTAATACAGCTCCTGGGGTACGACACCATGTTGGTAGCCTAGGGTCTCATTCATCCTTTTCACCCTCTCCAGTGATTGCGACACCCACAACCCCGCTTTTTAATAAGGAGGGAAAGGTACTTACGGATGCAACAGAAATGAAACTCGAATTTGCGAATATGGAACACTTTGATAGTGAACGGTTCTTTCAATATAACCATATTCCATTAATGGACACAAAAGGAATGGCTCAACGTGATGCATTAAGGTTAGGATATGCAGATATGTTATACAGGTGGAATTTATTAGATCAACGCGCAGAGGTATTGAGATTCTTAAACCATCAGCCGTTCCCTGTCGATAAAGAAGTAACGTCTACAAATATTCAAGTCTCTTGTTATGCTTGTGGCACCGAACTCTCCAGTAATGATAAATACTGTATTAATTGTAGAAAGGTTCGAAAGTTAATTCGATGCTGTTTCTGTCATATCTTGGTAAAAGGACTTGTAAACTTTTGTGTACATTGTGGTCATGGTGGACATAGCAACCATATGGAAGATTGGTTTGTAACTAATCAACAAGTTTATTGTATGACTGGTTGTGGATGTAAATGTGCATTAGAATCTCTTGATTTTACAAAGTAAATTTTTTTTATTAAATAAAATAAAATCTATAAGTGTGTATATGTGTATATATATTCTAATTTTGAGTAAGTTTTGAAGTCTTTTCAACTCTTTCAGCAAATTCTCTAATTTGTCTACGCATGTCATCAACAACAGGAGACTGATGATGCTTAAAGACTTGTTCGATCAATGGTATCCATTCCTCGGTTACAATATTTGAGATTTTAGTAATGGGTTCGATCCATTCTTGAGGCAAGGAAATTAATTCAGGTTCAGCAGGTGTAGTTTCTTCGTGGTCTTTCGTCACTAGTATTTCCTCTTGCTTTGGTTTGATAGTAGCTTTATCCTCAGTAGAGTCAGAATCAGAATCAGAGTCAGAATCAGAATCAGAATCAGATTCGGAATCTGAACGTTCATAGGTAGCGTTAGCATATTTGTTTTCAGTAGTTTCCATAACTAAATCAATAACGATATGCAAGACACGCCAACCAGCAAAGAAGGCAGCCATAGGATTACCATGAGAGACGGACTCTGAGTTATTATGATGTACAATAGATCCATTAAATAATTCGATATAGGTTAAAGCTTCTTTCAATCCCATTTCGAATAAACCTAAACGATCAGCTAAACCTTTACCAAAAGCCTTTGGGAACAAATATAAATGATATGTAGCCAAAAGTGAATGAATGATACCATAAGTCCAATGATTCCTAGGTACAGGTACTTGACTTTCATCGGCAGGATTTAATAAATCAAATAAGTAAGGTTCCAACATGCCCAACACACTTTGATTAATACGATTATTATAAATACGAGACGCAAACCCCATCAAGACTCTTGTCACACTCTTCTCTCTATCACCAATAAACGTAGGTTCATTCAAGTTTTGACAGTTGAAACATTTCCAAATACCTTGTCTGTTACAATAATTCTCTGATTTGTTACATTTCTTACACAAGACACCTCGAGACCAATCCCAATCCATACAACTCTCACAAGAACAAGTAAAGAACTTGAACTTTTCAAGTTTGTTTCGTCGATCTTCGGCTGTGCCACAAATTAATCCGCCTACAGATAAATCGTCCTCTGGTAAATATGAAAACGAAAGCGGTTCACCAACTTCTAAAGGTCGAATAACAGTAAAGACCATGGCGTTACTGACAGGTTCAAATCGTAAAAATAAATTGGGTGTACAAGAATGAGCCATTTTGGATCCCCAACGTAAAAGTGTAATAGTTGGCGTAATCACTAATTCATTTTCATCTTCTCCCCAATAAGTATCGTTTTCTGCAAACTTAGGCTTATAGATCTCACGGCGATATTTCTTATGAGAATGTGTAGGTATTTCTCTTGCTCTAGGAAGTGCAACTGTATGAGCATTACAATAAATCTTTAACACAAAATTGATTAAATCCGAAGCGTCCACATGAGAAAATAAGGGTTCTGTCTTTACAACTCGATGGACAACATCACGAACAAGTTGATATGTCTTGTGGTCAGCCCATTTAGGTTCTTGTTGAGGATCAGGGTAATAAAAGAAATCAAAATCGTCAGACTTGAATGATTTACGAGGTCTAATTTTTGAATAGACATGAGTAGGAGGATGAATATCAAGGTAAGCAAGAATAGCTGCAGGTACACCTGGGCAGAAATCCGAATCAGCCATAGCTTCATCTTGCTCTTCTTCTTCATCTTCACTTTCTTCTTCACTACTATATCCACTATATGAATCATTATCATCATCATCCTCATTATCAGTTTTTCCTGGCTTTTTAAAATCATCAAAATGCTCTACAGGTTCTTCATGCTCACGTACAATAGCCATAAGTGAGCTCCATAGTTTCTTCGAGAAATAAGGAGACTTGGTAGACCGGCAAGTGGGTTTCAAGTCATACTTAATAAGTGGTTCTTCTATCAACACTACGTCTCCAGGATAAAGTGCCTTTTTCGCAACAAGCGAACGGCCTTCTACTTCCAATTCTTTTACGAACACATAGTCTTTAAACTCTTCTTTATTGATAACCGTGGTTAAGTTATACTGATCAACACTTGTCATGTAGCAACGGTTTAGAAAAAAAAAAAAAAAAAAAAGAAAAAAATTTTTTTTTTCTTATAATACAGAGACTTACAACTCTCAAAACGGTGTTTTAAAGAATACGTGGCAAAGCCATTAAAAAAAAAACACTCTTTTTTTATTTTATTAATATTCTTTATATAACATGTTGACACTGGGACTTGGACAATTATTCTATGTATTGCTTTGCTTTATTAATGCTATTGCAGTATTAAGCGAAGAAAGGTTTTTAGCTAGAAGTAATATGAGATGAAGAGTTCAAGATGATGAAAACACGTACATTAAAACTCTCTCTTTTTTTTTTATAATAGTTGGATGGACTGCACAACCCGACGCTGGTTTCGGAAACGAACAAGGCCAAACAATTAAATATAAAATGATCAATTTAATATCAGCAGTAAGAACTTTGATGCGAAGTAAGTAATAGGAGTTTACGAAAGGAAGATAAAATAAAGAAAACTTATTTTTATATATATATCGTAGTTCCTTTGATTGCCATAAATATTATCGTCATTATTTACGAGATTATACTGGGATAGACAATATATATTATATAAAATATACCTTCTTTTTTATATAACTGTTATGTCTCTTTTTTATTATTATTATATGTATAAATTATTCTGCTGATCCAAGACCAATTAAACACCAAAATGAGTAACTCTTGATTTTATCATCATCGAACCTAATAGAAGAACTAGCCTTCTTGGACCCATCAATACTATCATCAACATCCATATCATCAATATCATCAGCATCTATATCACCAGAAGAAACATCCATACGATCTTCATCTGACTTGTAATTATATGTCACAAGTAAAGGAAACTAAATACAAATATGTAAGTATGATATACATTGGACAACACTTTTTTTTTTTTTACACGTATACCTTGAATTCTCCTGTTTGCTCAGGAATAACTTCAACAATAATACTTGTATAATTGTTTCTCTTTTCGTATACACCATCAACACTATTATTCCCTGCTCCAAAATTACCATTACGTCTATTACTTCCAGCAGGATACATTTCATCATCATATTCGATTGTTTCGTTATAAGCTCCTACAGTAAAATGTGGTGATAAGATGGTGACTTTACCACAAAACCTTGAATTTTCATCTTTTTCCTCTGTTTTTTTTCGAATCTGAGGTGTTGCTAAAGTAATGCTCATTTCTTCATATAAAGGGTTGGTAAATTTGATAACGAGTTGAGTAGGTACATTGACTTGAAGTGGCCAATTCTTTCTAGGTAACTTTAAAAGTGTAATAGTGGGTATGTAGTTCATGGCAACAAGTTTAATCTTGAATCGTGTTGCTTGTGCCTTTTGTTCAGGTTTAATCAAAATATGACGACAATTACGACATCGCTTAGATCGTTTGATAGCGAGGTGAATACGTTGTGGGTGGATCTTACTAGAGATTTAAATATGATTAATATAAATAACTTCATATATAAAAAAAACCTGTTTATCTTACGATAATTCATAAGGTTGGTTATAAAGTTGTGTAGATCTTTGTGCTAGCGTTGAAACTACAATATATTATATATAGAGTTAATTATGTTATCAATACTTGGTCAATAAAAAAAAAACTCTACCTCCATCTACACTACGAAGTGTGCTCATAGACTCTAATAACTTTAAATCCTCATCTGGAATCTTTACACTCGGTTCATAATCACTAATATCATCCAATTTACCTTGTTGCATTTGTGTATCATGATGAAAATGAGTTCCCATGTATTTACTGAACGCATTCGAGCTAGAAAACGATGATAAGAAACTGTTGGGTAAAGAAGGTGGCGCATTTACTCTCAAGTGCTTTTCAAAATGTTCTTTTAACTGATCAAATTCTTTTGCGTCAGGTAAAGCTTCTTCATTCTTTTGCAATTGCACTAATATAAAAATACACACCCATTAAATTTAATCATATAACTTTTTTTTTTTACTTACATGCTAAACTAGTAGGCTTTTCAAAAGTCATATCAATCTCTTGCGAACTCCAACGACACACGTTACATGCTAAGAAATAAGGTCCAGGAGCAGGTCCAGAACTTGTTAATTGTGCTTGTTCTTGAGCTGCTACAACAGATAACGTATTTTGACAAATAGGACATTGAAAACAATTTCTTGCACATCTAAAAAATAAATAAACAAGTTTAAGTTATACAAAAAAAAAAAAAAAAAAGTTGGGTTGTAAAACCTGTTCTTTTCGCTTTTAACACTTGCTGTTGGTACTTCAAATAAACAGTTTGGACAATAATATGAAACTATCTCATCTTGTACACATGAAGGACATCGTATTTGATGACAATCCTCACAAAAGTAAAGACGGGAAAGTGGGTATAGGTAATTGGAAGCTTCGGTCGATAAGAGATGACGGCCTGTAACTGAAGCTGCACTTTCGGCTGTTAAGGCAGGTGTATTGTCGGTAGGAGCGTTGGGGTTCACTTCTTTACCATTTTTGGCTGAACAGGCACAGTGATAGTCTACAAAGGGTATAGGCCCTTCCGTGGTCATCATGGTGGTTTGCTAAAAAAAAAAAAAGAAGAGGATTATAGAAACCCAGTGCTAACAAAAAAAAAAAAAAAAAAAAAGAAGCTCGAAAACAGGGTCACAAAGCGCGTCTTTTTTTAATTTCGCAGTGGCTCTTTTAGTTTACTTTAAAATACACATATATAACACTATAAAAAACAGTTATGATAAATATAGGGAAAGTGTAAACATGTTTATCGAGATTTTGCAGCAGCAGCAGCAGCAAAAGAAAGATGATTTTTTTTTACTTAAAAACTATATATGGCCAATCTCCGGCGATACAGCTTAATTCTTTGTGTTTGATTAACAACAATGTTGTTGAGTCTGGACCAATTAAACATACTTGCTCTCCAGTTCAGTTACTGACTCCTTTTTTTTAATCTAATATATACGTGAGTCTGTGCCATTCTTCCCTATAAGAGATAGGGTGGTGATACAAAGGTAGTAGAGCGTAATAACTCCTTAAACATTATTCACATATAAAATACCATCTTCTTTCTTTTCCCTTTCCTTCTTTCCCTTCTCCTTCCTCCCCCTTCTTTAAACAATAATAATAATAATAAAAAGAACAATGCCAACTGCTATTTCAACAGAACATCCAATTATGGTACCTTCTTTCAGTACCAATACACACAACATTAAATTAGCTCCTACTATTACTAGGGCTACAGTGGTATCATTTGAAAAACAAGCAGATCAAAAGATTTGGTACAAGATTCGCGTCGAACCACTCTCTACCAAGAAATACTTTATTTCTAGAAAGTATGAAGACTTTTCACAATTCTCTCAAAAGTTATATGACAGATTTAGTAGTCGTGCTGGTTCACGATTACCACCAAAAATCAAGAGTAGAATTCAATTATTGCCTTTAAGTAAGCAAGTATACGCACAACGTGTTCAAGAGTTAAACCAGTTTTTATCTATTTTATTTCAAAAGCAATCAATTGTTACAGACTCTTTTATTGTACTTGAATTCTTTCAAAGTCAAGATTTGTTTATACCAGAAGAATATGTTGCACTGGATTTTATAGGTGATCAAACACCTACTTCTTCAAGATGGAAGCGACTTCGATGTACTTCATTTTTAGCTAGTAGATCTCCTCCTACCGGATTATCCTCGTTATGTAGTCAAGCTGCTAATAAAATAATTCCTTCCTGGCATCGTAACAATACAACTGCACCTCAGCCTTCAGTTTCAACCCCTGCAATTAGTAAATCATCAAATACTATAATGACAGGTCTACCACCACCACCACGTAAACAAGTATTAAAGAAGAGTAAATCTAGTCTGGGTATTTATGAACCACAACATCCATTGGATGATAGTACAATTGGGCCTACTAGTGTCAGTCACCATCAAGATAAGCATCAGTTAAAAACTACAATTAAAATCAAGGTTATTTATGATGTTGACAATATTATCGTGATTCAAGTGCCTAGATCTATCTCTTTGGTTGATTTAAGGTCTAGAATTTCACAAAAATTTTCCGACCCAAGTATGGGAGGTACCATTCAGGTCGAAAAGGAGCTAGTCTTGTTATTTAATGATAATAGTAGCAGTTGTTGTAGTTTGGCTTCTACTGTAAAGAACGATACTATGTTACCGGCTGTACTTATTAATAAGGAACAAGATTTAGTACAAATTATGCATACCAAATGGAATAGGTTAGAAAAAGTAACTTTGCGTTGCATCATGTAGGCTTTTTTTTTTTTTTTTTTTTTTTTTTACACACTCCTTAAACCAAATATTCACACACACACACACACACACACCCACATATATATATGTATACTTTATATACACTCTCGCACATACAACCTTCAAACATTTACTTATATATACATACATATATATAAGTCACTCTCCTTTGTTCATAAAGAAAATTCGTGTATATACTTTTTTTTTATTATTCATACCCTCTAAATACCAACCCTCCATTTCTTATATAAAATGACTAAAAATTCATTCCTTTTTATCTATCCATTCTTTCCTATATAACTCTCCTTTATTTTCTCTCTCACTTTATCTCAAACATTCCAATAAAATTAATTATCCCCAAAAAAAAAAAAAGGTTTTTTTTTTATTAGAATCTATTTGTTTTTTCTTCTTTTGATAGTAGTAATATTTTCTCTTTTAAAGACAATGACAGCGGGTACAGTTTTTTTTAATACGTTAGTTTCAATAGAAGAATGTACGATAGTATTATTTCGTCTAAATGTAATTGATTCGCCAACAGGCCTTGTATAAATCTTCATTCTCGTAAATTGGTCTTGTATTTTATCTGCATAAATCTTCATTTTAAACACATCATGTGCGTACGCCTGCGTACTTTTAAGCAGCATCAGATTAATCTTTAACTGTTCTTCAGCGTATGTCTTAAATTGCTTTTGATTATATTGAAATATACGTTTAGCAGTATTATGAATAGCAAAAAACATATGATGGTATGTACTTTGATCACATCCAACGTCTTTTAGTTCTTGTAATGCTTTTAATAGTTCCAAGTTAGTTTGTAAGCAATCGATTAAAACATCATGAGAGGGCGGTTGTTGCGGCGTTAAAAATTGATAGAGTACCACGAGTCGCATAGAATTATAGCATAGATGCAAATGAAGTTCTGCAATGTTAGTGTAACGTGGGAGTTGTGCATACCAGTGTGTTAACTCTTTTGTTATTTGATAATATAAAGTAGAAGGTAACCTTTGTTGATCATTTGAAAATAATTTACCGGAATGAAGTGCTCTTATATACCTTCGCATATAACATGTAAGACTAGCAAAACTATAAAGTTGATGATGGTCTCCACCAGGAGAAGTAATAGAAAACTGTTCAATCATTCGCATGTCCATCCAGGGTACACTATCAGGTAATAAACAATCTCGATTTAATGTAAGACACATCCAGGCATCTACATAATACCATCTAAACCAGCATCCAAGCGTAAGTTCATCAATAGGTTCTTTATGATTTGGTAAGTTCTTTGCTAAATGTTGTAAAGAAATAGAAGCAAGTCCTCCCCATGTTCTTTGTTGTTCATATAATCTTAATAGATTAGAAGTATAACTAAGGCAGAAATATGATTGGATAATCAGCGGTTGCATATCATCAAACAAAATATCGTCCATTTTATTTCTAGCTTGTTCATAAAATACCATAGCCACTTGCTTTGAGTAATGAGATGATGTGTTCTCTTGATCCATAAAAGTAACCAGACTAATAGAAGCAATACAGTGAACAATAGCTTGTGGAGCACGACGCCAATCTTGAATTAATGATACACTGATAGGTGCTACTTTAAAGCCTATACAACACCAATGCTGTACAGCTTGATGCATTAGCATATCCAACATTTGTGAGCTCTCGATTGTAAGACGAACCGAAGAAGGTACAGTAAAATCAGTACTAGACAGATCAACTAAATCTTCTTCAGTAGTTGCCCACCTATCTTGGGCATACGATTTCTTTTGATGAGCACGAGCCCTTAAAGAAGAAGTAGGTAAAGGGTCCAAATCTTCAATATCTTTCAAAGCAATTTTAAGGTCTGAAAAGTTATTGAGTTCAATAACTATATTAGAATCTTCTTCTTCTAAAGATAAAAAAGTATCATCCCAACATGCTGTCAAAAACAATTGTTGTTGCTTGATTTCTTCTTGCTGTTGTAACAATAGATCATATTCAGTTGGTTCTTGAAGTTCTGGTGGATGATGCTTTTCTAGTTGAGGTCGAAGGTATTCGAATAACAACTTTTCTGTAGACTGAGGAGAAGGTATCGTTAGATTATCTCCATTATAATCTGTCATGTTTTTATTAAAAAAAAAGGTATATGTTTTTAAAAAAAGAGAAAAAAAAAAAAAAAAGGAAAAAAAAGGGAACTTCTTTTAAACAAGTAACTGTGCTACCCTAAAAAGTGTTATTCAGGAGTATATCATAAACAGCAATTTTATCATGGTAACCCCTTGATTTGCATTATCATCATTAGTCGTAAGTGCATATGAATAAAATACAAAACCGAGAAAAAGAAAAAGATATATACATAAAAGAGAGTACACCCTATATGATGTAAGGAGCTCTTTTTTTTTCTTTCCTTTTTAATATTCAAGTTTTATAATAAAGAAAGCAAATAAATGTAAAAGTGTCAAATAACTCAAAAGAACAAAGAAATTGACGTTTTTTTTTACAAAGTGGCAAATTACGAAAAAAAAGTAATTAAATGGTATAAACTCGTTAAGGTCATGTGTATAGTAAAAAGGATGCTTTCATTATATATCATAAGTATGTACCATTACATTGGCTATATCCATGTGATGAAAGAATCCGATCCCTTTGTTAATAAGTTTCGAAATATAATTTTATTTTGTAAAAGGGTATTAGATTTTGGCTTTACTTATATCAACAGCAACAACCTTTTTAGCAGCAGTTTTTTGGTTAGCAGTAGGAATAGCATTGTCTTCACCCAAGATATCTGCTAATCGAAGCACTCTGGTACTCACTATTAAAAAAGGGTGAATAAAGTACAAACAAAACATGTATATATAGAATTTCTTACCTGTTGCATTATCTCTTCTATTTTTACCTTCTCTTCTGAACCTTCCAATTCGTTCAACCAGTTCCCATAGATGTCCTCTGGGTATCAAAATACCATTTTGGCGTTCAGGTGTATAATCACGACTAACAGCAACCTCAGACCAAGGTTTAGGTCCAGGATGACGTCTCTTTAATAAAATGTTCTTTTCTTCATAGCGTGTGAAAGCATTACTAAGTGTCTCTTTATTGACTGCTTCCAAGTAACTCAAGTCACCTTGGTAATACAATGTCTTGCCCAACGATTGTGTACGATTAGCAAATAATTTACTGTCTACCCAAATAGGCTCTTGAGTGGCTACGCTAGACGGCGCTAACGTAAATAAGCTGATTGCCGCTAACCAATATGACTCAATAAATGGCCAGATCATAAAGCAAAGGAAATCTATAAAAAAAAAAGTTTATTATTCATCTTGTTACTGGGAAATAGATATATATCTATATACTTACCATAATTCTCTCTACCACAAGAGCGTTCTATATCAGATAATCCAATACAACCATCTTCACAAACTTCAATCACCTGGTTATCCGCAAGCCATTGGATCGTGCGTTTAGTATTGGCTTCAACCCCACCAGGTTTATAAATCATATCCAGCTTTAACAAACTGGAAAGGAAAGAAATTTCGTCCAACAAGTGTTCGTATTTCATTCGTTGCAATGGTTTTCCACCACCTTTTTTAATAACAGAGTATAAAGCGGCACATACAATAGCTTCTTCTACAAACAAGTGAATGACCTGGTTACGATAATAAGATAATTCAAATGCTGCAATAGGGTAAAAAGTAGGTTCAACAATATCTTTTCCTTTTCTTTCTCCAATAAGATCTTTATGAATAACTACAGTTCTATAAATGTAAAAATGTGAGCCTTTTTTTTTTTTTTTTTTTTTTTTTTTTACATATAGAATAGTAATTTTACTTGTCAACAATTTCTCCAGTAGACATATCATGGAATTCAGATACTTGACCGCCCTTAGCTTCAATTACTTTCTTTAACCAGTCAACTCGGCGAATAAGTTCACTTCTACCAACTCCTCTTCCTCTTAATGTTAAAATAACAGTTCCTACTAATGCAGATGGCATAATAACTGAAATAGCATTCTACAAAAAAAAAAAAAAAAAATTAACATGACCTTTCAACCTGAAGGGGGGAATAAGGTTAAACTTACGATATCCGCTAAAACTCTAAAAAAAAAAAGGGGGGGTTGGGGTTGGGGTCAGTTTTTATCACATACATTAAAAAGTAATAAAAAGTTTACCTGTAACCAAGGGATTTTAATAAGATAGATTTTTGATGCTGATCAGTAAGATCCATTGGACTTTAAAATGAGGGGGCGGTATTAGCAAGACTAATATGTTTTTGTTATGTTTATTTTACCCTCTCATTTTGATTTGCTCGTCAATCCAATTCTTTAAAGAATAAGGTTTACCAACGCGAACTATATAAAAAAAAAGGCATGTAAATAAATCAATTGTAATAAACTTAATATATTCAGCTTACCGTCAACACGGCCCCATTTCAATTGTAATATACTACTGTTCGTTATAATACCCCTAAAAAAGAAGAATATATAAGAAAACTCGAAATATTTTTCTGTGGGAAAAAAAACTTGTTCTACCATAAACTTTCTTTTTCTTTTGGTGTACCTAATAATTCGGTAGCATAACTAGATGTTTCAATAATCTTATCGTAACCTAAAGAAATAGGCACAATATGACAATCTTCAAATCGATTGTTTACGAATGCGTCAAGAATAATCTTGACAATACCGAGTTTAGGTTGTAATAATTTTCCTAGTCTGGAACGAGTGCCTTCAACAAAGCATTCAAAATTCACTATATAATATAACCTGTGTGAGTTACAAGAAAGGGTATATATTTACGTGTTAAATATACTTTACTTCCTTCGGCTAAAATTGTACTGATATATTCTTCCAAAATTGTCTTGTATAATTCATCATTTCCCCATTCTCGACGAATAAAGACCGCACCAGATGATTTTAATAATTTACCAAGCACTGGCATATCTAAATTATCTCCTGCAACGATATGAGGAATTTGAATACCTATTTTTTTTTTTTTTTTTTTTTTTAGTGGAAGTTGAGAAAGTATATAAGCGTTGGAGTTTTACCTAATCTGAACATTAAGTAGGACACGACTAAATAATCAATATGAGATTTGTGTGATGGTAAGAAAATTATAGATTGTTTTTTTTCTTGAGCGATAAGAGCAACTCTTTTCAGCTATCAAAAATATAAGTATTTTAAATTTTGATTTTTAAATACTGTATATAACAATTTTACCTCAACCCATTCACTTTCTCGGATATGAAGACCTTGATGATAAAGTCGTACAAGAATATTATTTACAATAAACGCAAAAAATCTAAATACACAATAATGATGTGCTTAATAATAATAAAAAAAAAAGGTGACATAATATATCTTTACCTCAAGGTACGATTACTATCCAAAGTAGAAACAGCTTTTTCAACAATCGCTTTTGCAACTACTTCAAGCTCTTTTCTCAATGCCTTTCTCTGCTTTTCAATTCGTTTGTCATCGCCTTTCCATTTCTTTTGGTTAGCAAGTATTTCGGTTTGACGTGTAGCTAATTGATCCATGATATCTTGCACTAATATAATCGTTTTGTTAAAAATAATAATGGTCATAAAAGATTATCAACTTACCACTTTTACTGTCCAAGACCATGGCTCGAATCCTTTTAGAGTATCCGGGATACAAGATCTTCGTACCAATGTAATTTTTATAACCACGCCAACCCTAAAAAAAAAAAAAAAATTATGAATTTATTCCAAAAAAAAAAGAGTCTCAACTTACGGCACCCTGATAGTATAAACCTACGTTCAACATAAACGCAAGTGGATCTTCTCTAATACGACGAGGTTCTTTTTCCCTATAGTAATTTTTTTTTGTAGGTTATGCAAGACAAAAAGAAAAAGCTTTAACTTACACTACATTGCGATGTTCGGATAAATCTCGTTTGACATGAATCTTTAAAGCACGAGGGTTATCAATAGCATAATCGCTACCTGATTTTTTATACTCTTCTACAAGTTCTTCTATTGTTTTTTCAGTTTTACCCATACTAAGAAGAAGAAAAAAAAAATATAGTAAAAGAAAAAAAAAAAAAAAAAAGTAGGGGGGATAAAACTTTGTTTTATAATCTCGAAATTTCTGTGGGGTAATTGTTTGTGGGGTTTTTCGCTCACACACTTTATTACGAATAAAATCATTTATGATTACTGATAGCTTTCAAAGTTTCTCTTAGGTGGGGTTTTCTGTTTAAATAAGAAAGAGTGAAAGCCACGTGATTTAATTGTCAAGTAATAAAAATACAAAAGTAATGCAAAAAGAGTTTTTTTTTTTTTTTAATATTGGATTTTTATTTGTTGTAAAAAAAGAGATGTAATTGATTCAAAGAAATTTAAGCAGAGGCAACGACCTTCTTGGCTTGAGTTCCTATATAATTTTATATTTTAGTTTAAAATGAAACAACACTTTTTTTAAAAAAAAACTTACCCTCACGGAAACCGTTCTTGAAACGACGTTGAACATCCTTCAAGTGAGCCATACGACCGGTACCGGTAGTCTTTCTACGTTGACCCTTTTCGGACCAGTTGACTAAAAAGATTTTTTTTTTTAATATCAGTAAACTCGAGTTTTTTTTCTTCTAAAATAATAAAAACTTACAAGATCTAATCTTGGCAGCGGGATAACCACATTGAGCACAAGTCTTCTTTTGCTTGTGGAAGGCACGGTTGCCACAACGTCTACAGAGAGTGTGGGTCTTGGTGTGACGCTTACCGAATGAACTGGTACCCTTGGACTATTAGAAAATTATATGAGTACATTGTCTTCTGTACGAGATGTATATATAAACAAGAGAAGGGAAGGAGTAGTTCAAATAAGTTTCAAAAGTTATGTTGAATTGTAAAGTTGGTGTTTTTCTTTTTTTTCAAACTGGGTTTACGTATATCAAAAATGTTGCCTCTTTTTTTTTTTTTTCTTTCTGTATCGACCATAAAAATTATCTTCCCTAACATCCATCCATCGCAATCGTTTATCTAATTCTACTTGAATCTTTCTCCCTATCTCTTCTCTTGTTTATATATTTTTTTTTTCTATTACCATCTTTTAAGAACCGTTTAGAAAAGGAAGAAATAATCGTTATGCACACATTGATTTTGACCTTCATTCCCTCACGCTCGTCCCATGAGCTTGTAACATTTGTCCACCTGTATTAGAAAGACCGGACATGATTGTTTCCGGGGACACTTTATTCAAACACAGTTTTTGTATCGGACGTATCGGACACTATTTTTTTTTTTAAAAACAAAAAAAATTATATTTTAATATTTGTGTATATTATGATTTGAAGCATATAAATAGAATCATACAGAAATCATTAGAAAATAGAATAGAAAAAAGGATCATAAGGATAAATAGGCATAGAACTTTTCTATTATTATTTTTAAAAAAAGGGAGAGGAGGGGAGGGGAGGGAAGGGAAGGGAAGGGTGGAAACCATATTAGTTAAGCTATTTACGACGGTTTTCTATCGGAGATCATGTTTAATACGGTACGTTGCTTTTCTTCGGTGTTTGCTCTTACCATGAATAGGGTTCAACATATGAGATTGTTTCCCAAAACCCATCATAGTTGATCTATTATTCTTGTCATTCTTATCTTTTTTATCATCTGAATCTATTAAAAAAAAGAAAAGTATGTGTGAGTATACGCGAGTTTTTCTTTATAAAAGGGGGGCCTGTAAAAAGGGTGGTTTTTACTTGTCATTTTCTGTACAGAAGTAGTGGATGCTGAAGAGCCACTAGAGGATTTTCTACTAAATTGTCTATCATCTTCTTTTTTTTCTAATCTATAGCTTGATTGACATTGTTGCTGTCTTATTGAATCAAATGAAGGTAACTTTCTTTGCTGGGTATCGTTGTTACCTTTATCGTTTGCTGAAGGCGATGCCGTTAAAGCTTGTGACCATGCGGTAGTGCTCATTGATTTACCTGTGTTTATAGAACCTGAACTACTAACTGAATCTGTAGAAGGCGATTTTCTATTTTGCTGGCTACCTTTTAACTTGGAAACTTGTATTCGAAGGTTTTCAGCTAATGTAATGTGTGTTAGTAACTGTTTACAAAACGCAGTAATCAAGATTTGCTTTTTTTTTTTTAACAATTTGCTTTAGGCAAGGATCGTCGCGATTCAAACACCAGATAAAAATTTAACCATAAACAGTAACTATGGGAATATAGACTTACCGTTTTGTAATTCTTGGTTATTATTGCTATTATTCATTGAATGATGATTATTATTATTATTTGAACAAATGCAATCTATTTTATTTTTTTTGAAAAAAAAAGGGATTAGCAAAAGCATATATGCATGAAAAAGAAACCATTAAACTTACTATTGTTTGCTTTTGTTGTGGAGGAAACCACATCAACAAGATCTTGCATTGCCTATTATAGTAAAATACCCATTAATTTTTTTTTCTTTTTACTCCCTAAAAAAAAAAAAATGGGGAAAAAAAAACAACTTACGTCCTGTTGCTTTGATACTACCATACGCAAATGGACTACTTCATTAAAAAGAGACTCACAAGACTTTGTAACACCAAGTAAATGTTCTTCAATTCTTAATATATGCTTAATTACTGGGCTATTACTATTATTTATGTCGTTTGAGTTCATATTATCTTGAAAAGAATCATCGTCGCTTTTTAAGTCGTTGTTATGTGAAGAATATCTACAGTCACCGTTACTGTTATTATTGCTATTAGTATTAAGATTATTGTTGAAGTTATATTGCGCTTGTTGCTGCTGTGTGTTTTGCTGCTGCTGTTGGTGTTGTTGGTGTTGTTGCTGTAATTGTTGTAATTGCGTTTTAGCACTCTTTCTTTTAATGTGTTGTAAATCTCCAACAGCACCTTTTCTGAAATTGGGATGTTTGAATTCCCAAGTTTGATTTTCGTTTGTTAAGTTGGAGTGAATAAGATCATTGACTTTATGAAAACCGTACACTATAGAGATAACGTTAGTGTTAACTGTATTTTGGTGAGTGAAATAAGCATTAAATTTTTTTTTACTGTTTAACTGTCTAACAAAGCTTTGCCAATTGTTATGCTTAAAATATTGTGGCAAGACAGTTTTAGAAAATGCTGTTGGATTGGATACGCTAAAAAGATCACCATGGCTAGACCATGCAATTAATTCTGGTGTTTCTGGGTCTTCAAGCATTCTATTTTTTTTTTTTATCGTTAGATTTTTCATATGTTTTAGGTACACTGTTTTTTTTTACTTGTATAGTTTATTGACAAAAGCAGCCTGTGTTTTCATATTTACAGGAACTGTTGCTTGCGAACTAACAATTTCGATACTAGAAGTTGAACCTTCTAACTCACTTGAGTCCAGCTTTATTCTATTTATTTGTTTGTTACCACACATTCACAAAAAAAGGAAAGGAAACAGATAGATTGTATAACAAACCTTTTATATCTAGACTCTGTTTCCCCTCCACTTGAACTACTGACTGAGCTGGATCTACTACTATTTTGTGCCATTTTATAAAAGGCTCGTTTTCGTAACTATATGCTGGAAAAAAAAAAAAAAAAAAAAAAAAAAAAATGTCGCTTTTTCCAAAATATAGAATTGGTTTAAAAAAGGAAAAATATCGACTCTTTGATTTTAAAACCGAAAATGGGAGACTACAACTTTAAAAACGTTAATTTTTTTTTTTTTTTTTTCTTAAAGAATATATAAATATATATTTAAAGATATATAAAACATACTTTTAAAAGCTTAAAAAAGGTGGAGTTTTTTTTTTATATGTATAAAAAGAGAGAGAGAGAGAAAAAACAGGGAGAAAAAATGAAGAAAAATAAAAAAATAAAAAAAAAAGGGAAAAAAAAGAGAGAGTCCGGAGCTATCGCAAAAAGCTTGATTTTTTGAAAGGAATAAATTATGGTAAATTCTTATGGTGATGTCACTAGCCATACCGACAAGTTGGGTCTGCTCTTGCATTTGGACTAGGTCAAAAAAAAAAAATGCATTTTATTATACTGTGTCACCCATTTGGATACATTATCATACATATAATTTCATTCATGACCTTCTTTTTTACTAATAAAGTTACTATTTATGCTATTTCATAGAATGCGGTTTTTACTTTTTAAGAATGCGGTTTTTTACCTTAAAAATTCATACTCCCCAGCCAAGAAATGCGGTTTGACTGCCTTTTCTGTTTTCGTAAATACTCCCCTCCTCCCCCTCCAGACGGTGGGAGTATTTACAAAAACAGAAAAGAACACCCCTCATACATAATAAGTGCACGAATAAAAAAAAATACTAAACTAAATTATTTAAGTGTAATAACTTTATTCAAAACTATAATAAAACCCTCACAATTATTTTTATATTACCTTAAAACATCAATGTTCAGTACTATCAACTGTAACAATTCTGCTACAGCTTCTACAAGTTCCGGAGGTTCTGGATGGGATACAACAGAAGAGCTCTTACTTGTTGCATAGTATGTCAAATATTTTGATTTACTTCAAACAACTACCAGCGACTTCGAAAAGTGTGAAATTTACCTTAGTATATCTATTTATTACAATCAGAAAGCTCTTGAGCAAAGTTTGATGCATCATTCTTCAGATGAACAAAAGGGTAAGTGGAAATGCATGGTAAGTCTCTTTAAAACCGAGTTTATTAGATGTCACTCAACTGGTGAAGCTGGTTCTGAAGATGATATTGTGTATAATAAGCTAGAAGAACTTCTGAAGAATTATCCAACCATTTTACCACCATTCACTTACAGCTCTTACCAGAGACAATTTTCTGACAATTTACCTGAGGGACAGCATACTTCTTCTGCTCCTGAGCACGAGCGTCCTGATGCTTCTCAAGGTTCAGAATCACCATTATCTAGAAGAAGAATGGAAACACCTCCCCTCGCTCCTATCTCTTCTACTCCCCTATCTACCGCTCCTTCTGTACCATCACCTCGACCTGCAAGAAACACTACACGTTCTCAAGCAACCAACCTGTCCGATACGGAGACTATTGTTGAATGTATTGTCAATAGATAACACAGGTTTTGACAAGGCCAATTACAGGAATTTCGAGAGTATATGGCCATACGTGCGGATAGAAGTAATTCTTTAGTAGAAGCTTTACTTGTTTCTCGTAGAGAGTCTAATGTTCTTATTGCGCAAAATATTGCAAGGATGAGAGAGTTGCAAGATCAAATACGCTCAACAAGGACTCAATAAATAAAAATAAATTAAAACGATCTATAATCATATACTCATGTACAAATTATACCCTTTTTTTATTATTATTATTAAGGGTTAAACCATCTATTTAACTCATCCTTTCTGGTACGGATTATATCCTCGTTTTTGTCTTCTCCTCCATTTGATACTATTTCTTCTTCAATATCAAAATCAGGACCGTCGATGTTGATGCGTAAGTTACGCAGTATACATGTTGCAGCAGTGATAATTTGACAGATATCTTTGATATTTTTATGTAAACATGTTTACCGATAAATCTCCATCTTGCTGAAAATAATTCAAAAGCCCTTTCAATTGACATTCTTGCCGATGAATGGACCTTGTTGAATTTTCTTTTGGCAATAGCATTAGGAGAATTACCGGTGGTCTCTGTTGAAGGGTATGGGACAATAACATGATGTGAGAGAGGATACGCAGAATCTAGAAAGTTCACATCAATAATTTAGTTACAGTATACAATTATCAATAATTAACTATTAAACAGTGTTATACCTGTAAGAATGTATCCATCAGAAGGAAAAAAAAGGTTTCTGGATTTCTCAAGAACATTGTATAAATCTCGGTCCATTTAAATGCAGCAGCATCGTGAGTATGATCTATTTAATCTTATCAGCTTGGTGGTCGATAATTAATTAATTAATAATATGATTAGTTGCAATAGGTTCAATCTGATTTTCCTCTTTTAATACATAAATAGTTTTTGTAAAAGGAGTAAGTATATCTCCAGATATCAAACTTGGCAATAATTTAATCAAAGAGCCTAAAAAAGGAACAAACTTGTTGTTGGTATCATTCAATATACCCCGGAAACCTCCTGATCGAGCTCCTTATTGTTTTTGAATTCAAAAATAGTCAAAAGGACACAAAAACAATGGTTCTTTTTTTTTTAAAAAAAAAACAAGTTGTGGGGCTTAAAATCGGGCGGGATGTAGTGATATGAAGGTAGTCAAGATGTAGAGGTATTACGTGTGCTCTACCATTATAGTCAGTTCATCTCTTCAATAGTTGAAAGTGTATATAGTCCCAGAGGAGATGGACAATGTGATTTTAGAACTTTAGTTATGGCGCTATATGATGATCAGAATAAATGGATAGAAGTAAAAGAAAAAATGTTTTCTTGAAAAAGAAAAATCCGAAAGTATTTTATCTTGCTACTCCTCTCCCCTCCTTGTCCACCAAATATGTACTTTAGCTACATCGACTGCCCTCAAATAACTGCTGATGCATTTGGTCGAATTATAGCAGTATACGCCATAAAACCCAACCGTAATGGGCTGTTATACTTCAGTTGGGCCCTTTTCCTTCCTTTGATACAGCTTCCTTCATCATCAACCACTATTAACATGTTTCTATTTAATTTCCACTTTTACTTGATGGATCCAATTAGAATGGAAGATGGATCAACCGTAAATTATGCATTACCGCTTGTAAATCCTTACCTTATATCTGTACTTAAGAAATGCCCAGAATTAGTAGAATTCAATATATCAAGTAGCTTTAATGTGAACACTTAATTATTTACTCTAGGCAATTCTACTTATTATGTTTTTCTCCATTCGTTCCTATGTTTACTTCCTTTTTTTTTATGAACACTCCTTTATTTATGATTTCTCTACTCTTTTATATTTTTTCTTTCATTCGTTTTTATTTTAATATCTATTTTACATTTACTCTTTTCTTTTTATTCTTAATACGGTTTTTTTTAGGGATCATGGGCGGGATTTCTAATTTCTGTCTTTTACTCTCCAAACACAATGTTCAACGACATAACAGTTAACCATGGCTACCAAGAGTGGTTAAAAACTGCAGCTATTCTTGATCCCCCTTATGATTATATTAGTTTTTCTGATTTCGACGAGCAGAATGTTAAAGTAACAAATTGTTTATACCTTACTGTGCTTCATAACGCTCTTGAAAAGACAAATAAAAAAGAAAAACAACTTATTCTGAACGCGATTAAGTTATTCAATGTAAATAATTCATTCCTTCACTTGTGATAAATCAGAAATACTGACTTATTATTTCACTTTTAGCGTAAAAGTAATAAAGACACCGCGTTTTCTCGTACTTATTCTGAATATTGGAAAGTCAGGGATGAGCGCGCCCACCAAAGCAATATCAGAAAACGAACACAAGCAGCCTTACAAGACATCACTGATAATATTGTTGGAAGCATGGTTGATTCAACCAAAAGAGTAACTATTGCAGATAGACGAAAAAGCTAAACCTGTTGACTAACTACCTATTTTTTTTAGTTACGTAGTAATAATCCTGAAACTGCAAATGACGCCACTGATGATAACATTTCGAGTGTAGTTAAGGTTTATGAAAAGTAAATTCAGGCTGGTACTACAATTTACGTTTTACTTTTATTGTAACTGATATGGATATTTACTAGTGTAAAAAAATTAAAAATCCTTAATATTGATGATGATGGCGTCCAAGCAATAATGGATGAAGATATTTTAAATGAATTTTTAAAAAAAAACAGCCCTTACTGAATACAAATTGACCTCAGCTACATCATTACTTCTTGATTTGATTAGGGAATCTGCACCAAGCCCAACATCAATAAGAAGCATAATAAAATCATATCAGCTTCCAAATAATGAAGTTTTTGATATGATTGTCCATGCTGATGTCAATTTTATCGAAGCAGTAGGGTTATACTGGTAAGTCACAGAGTTTGTTGAAAGACAATAGTATATTAAATATATCTTTAATAGTTTAAATCTAATACAAAGCCCTCGTAATCCATTATTATTTTCTTCTCTTGAGCGTACTGCTGCTACCCAAACAACCATTATGTTACTGCATAATCTATTCCTTTCAGTAAATGATTTGATTGGTTTCAACTGGTAAGTATACCGTATCACTCAATGGTACGAAGGTCAAAGATACTAATGTTTTTCCTGTATACATACAGGATCGAGGTTGAAACATTGCTGACAAATAAAACAAAATGGGATGGTGTCGGATTTTGTCCCACATCTGAAAAAAAGATTGGTTTAGTTCTTGTTGAGTTTTCAGGAGGGATTATGTTCAATAGTACAAAAAAAAAGGCCACTCATGATGAAAGCAAGATTGAAAATGGGATTATCAGTTTTATTGAATTCACAAAGTCAAAAGCTGCATACTTTGTTAGATTCCATGGTAATCATTCGTATTCTCAAACAAAAGTTAACTAACCATTGTAAACTTTAAATAGCGATGAAGCTTTACCTTGAAGCAATTTTTTATGTGGATGAGACATACATAAGACGTACATACATCACCATGAAATTCCCTACAACAGCAACAGAGCTCCAGGTGTTTTTTACACAAGTGCCTATGGTTTTAAATTGGAAAAAGTCTCTTGTTGACTCTTTAAGTCAAATTGAATATTAAAAGGTCAAATATTGTAAAAATAAAGAAAAGTAGAAAGAAAAGGGAAGATCCAAGATATACACCAGAGTACTATGACTAAACATGTTATGTTTATTGAGTTGAGGTATCGCTGTTCTCTTCCATTGAAATGATTGAACGAGATATTGACGTCTCAAAAAGGGCTAAAACTTGTTGGTCTATCCAGGACGGCAATAAAATATAAACACGAACAAATTAGAACAAGTTGTCACTATAGAAACCACACATAGACGAATCAATGAACTCTTTGCATTTGGCAGGAAACTAAAATCTTGTCTCAGTGGACAAGTATAACCTAAATTTGTACACAAAGAACTCAGACAATATTAATATTTCTTTACAGCAATAAAAATGACGATACAAACTTTTAATGACATATTCTCAGCCAAGGAATTCGAAAGAAGACGTCTCTACAATTATACAAAAGGGTTTACATTCAAGATGTAACCTAAAGTAAGGATTATTCGTCACCTGATGCTAGCAAGAACTAGTCAAGTGATGTAGTAGAGATTTCAGTACACCTTTTTATTATCGCTGTTGAAGGATAATGAAGTATGAGGCCGCTGTCTTCCCGTTTTTGAAATACTCCACAATTATACAAAAGGGTTTACATTCAAGATGTAGCCTAAAGTAAGGATTATTCGTCACTTGATGCTAGCAGGAACTAGTCAAGTGATGTAGTAGAGATTTCAGTACACCTTTTTATTATCGCTGTTGAAGGACAATGAAGTATGAGGCCGATATTTCAAAAATCGAATTCTTCAGATGAGAACATTTAATAAGTTATAATAAAGAAAAAGGAAAACACCAAACTATTTTTTTTAAGGAGTGAGGGTGGGGGGGATATTGTGACGTACTATCGCGGGCGTTTAATTGGTGCTCGGTTTCCGCATAGATTAAAGAACCTGTTGGAGTTGTAACTTGTTCGAATATATGCAGGTAAACCTTTTTCTCTCTTAAAGACTACACTATCTAATATTGGAATTTCTTACCGTTACGTTGGACCTATTTTTTTGTATTAAGCCATCTCCTTCCTTTTTAAAACTAAACAAGAAAAATAATGTACTTGTACTTTAATAAATGTCCTTTAATGTCACATGATAGTTAAATGACCTTTTTTTAATGAAGAAAATAGTACCGTCAATTGGTCATTTTTTTGATGTTCGTGGGTTTTCTCTCTTTTGGGCCCTAGTTACACACAATGCTCATCATTTTTCTATGTAAATGGTATCACCCAATCAGCAGATCGCTCTGAAATATTTTCTTATAAGCTTCTCTAAATTTCGATTGGAAACGTGACTTGTTTAAAAAACCCCCATTAAGAAAAATATATTTTTTCTCTTTTTTTTTTCTGGCATCTTCTAAAAGCAAAATTTTAAACCAAATGTATAAATTATCTTATTTTTCTTTTTCTTCCTTTTTCTCTCTTTAAAAAAGTCTATGAAATGGTAAAGGAAGATTACTATCAAGTCTTGGGTGTATCAAAAGATGCTGATGAAACCGAGATCAAAAAGGCCTATCGTAAATTAGGTAACGATATCAAAAAAAGAAATTATGCAACGTTGATTTTTTTTAAAAAACACTGTATTAACAAAAAATATTTATCCCACAGCATTAAAGTTTCATCCTGATCGTAATAAAGAAGACGGTGCCAAAGTTAAATTTCAAATGATTGCTGAAGCATTTGAAGTATTAAGCGATAAAAAGAAACGTCAAGAGTATGATGCTAGTAAACTTGGTGGATCTTATTATAATGATTCGTATAGCGGGTTTTCACCTGAAGAGTTATTTGCTCAATTCTTTAGTGGGCCTACATCTCCCCTCAGCAGTGACGATGATGATTTCTTTAGTTTCTTTGGACATACTGCAGCACCTCCTTCTCCACCCTATAAGCCTCGATCTGTCAAACGTCCTTTGTCCGTTTCATTGAATGATTTGTATACAGGTGCCACCAAACGATTAAAAGTGACCCGTAAAGTTTATAACAAGCAAGGTCGTACCGTACCCTCTGATAAGGTTCTCACAATCAAGGTCTTACCTGGTTGGAAATCCGGTACCAAGGTTCGTTTTCCTGGAGAAGGTGACCAATTACCTACAGGTGATAGACAGGATATCGAATTTGAAATTAAAGAAAAACCTCACGCAACATTCATTCGCAATGGCTGTAATCTTCATACGACCATGACCATATCTTTATTAGAAGCCTTGACTGGCTTCAAAAAAGAATTGAAGAGATTGGATGGTTCTATACTAACTGTTGAAGAAACTGAATCGTCTATTATCCATTCTGGTCAAGAAAAGATTGTTATTGGCGAGGGTATGCCTAACTACAAGTCGGGTGGAAAAGGTAATTTGATTCTCAAGTTCCAAGTAGAATTTCCGAAAACTTTGACGGCAGAACAACGCGAGACATTGAAAACTGTCCTAGCAGAGTAAAGAGTGTACATAAATATATGATTGAAATACCCAATGTGTAAATAAAGAAGTAGATGAATTTTAGAGTTTTTTTTTATATATATGCAAACAATCCCCTCCTTTTTTTTTTTTTTTTTTTTTTTTTTTTTTTTGAGTTACTTTGTGTTTGCATACCTGTTTTTTGTTTTGCTCTTTTCTCTTTTTTTTTTTTTTTTTTTTTTTTTTTTTTTTACATTTTACTCAGTCTTCAGAGAAATAATGAGTTTAATATCAAGAATTATTCGTTTTGGGAGTGGTTCTAAACTACAAGGATCAGAATACGAACGATGTTTTCCATCTAGAGAGTCGCCAGATAAGAATAAAGCAACCCTTTGGTCCATTTTTGCTACAAGTGTTGCTTGTTTGGGCGGTTTTTTATTTGGTAAAATAAGGGAGGAGGGGAGGGGCCAAAAGATATAGTAAGCTAATTTTATATAAAAAGGGTACGATTTGGGCGTAGTAGGTGGCATGTTAATTGCTCCTTCTTTTCAAACATACTTTGGTATTGATCCAAGCGATAAATTGAGAGAGGCGGAAATAAATGGTACGATTGTTTCCGTATTACAAATAGGTTGTTTATTTGGTGCTTTATTATCCACGAGTACAGCAGGTAATATACAACAACAACAACAACAAAAAAGAAGGTGGGATTTTAATTATATATAAATATAGACAGATTTGGTCGTAGATATAGTATCTTGTTAGCATCATTGGTATTTTTAATAGGCGGTATACTCCAAATCATTGGAATTAGACTAGAGGTGATGTATATTGGAAGAATTATTTCTGGATTGGGTGTAGGTGCTTTAAGCATGTTAGTTCCTGTAAGTAATTTTTGTTTTTTCCCCCCCTTTTTTTTAAGACCGCATTTTTTTTTTTTTTTAGATCTATGTGGCTGAAATTGCACATCAAAGTCAACGAGGATTATTAGGTGGATTATGGATGTTTTTTATTTCTACAGGCTTAGCTGTTTCTTACTGGTCTCATTATGTTGTACGTAAAATAATTGACGAACAAGACAATTTGCTATGGCGTATCCCACTTATCATTCAAATTGTGCCCGCGATTCTGCTTTTTTTCGGCATGCTGTTTCTATTTGAGACACCACGGTGGCTTTGTGCACACGGTAAAATAAGCGAAGCGTACAGTGCGCTTTCAAAAATATGCGACGCGTCCCAAAACCTCTGCGACGAAATGAAACTTATTCAAGACTCTGTGGATCTAGAACGCCGGTTGTCTTCAATGACCAGTTGGAAACACGTATTTTCTAGCCATAATAGGCGCCGACTGCTTTTAGGCTGCGGTTTACAGACGCTGCAACAACTGACAGGTATTAATGTCATCAATTATTTTAGTCCTATGGTGTTTCGATCGATTGGATTGTCCTCGGGTGAGGCAGAGTTATTCGCTATTGGCGTCTACGGCATCTTAAAAATGGTCGTGGTACTCGTAGGCATCTTATGGTGCATCGATAGGTTTGGAAGAAGGCCGTTGCTGGTAGCTGGTGGCGTAGGCATGGGGATCTGCATGTATGCGTTTTCCGTTTGTGTGTCTTCTACTCCTGCTCCTACTCCTGGTATAGATAGCGGTTTAACTGTAACTGCTGGACTTGTAAGTTTTTTTTTTTTTTTTCTTTAAAAATTGCTAATAATTTTTTTTTTAAAAAAAATAGGGAATTGTTTCCATGTATAGTAAGTGAGAATATTAGTGCGGTGCAGTAGCGATTTATTAATAGAATTTATACTGTAAGTCTTTGCAGCGTTCTTTGCACTATCGTGGGGACCTTGTCCTTGGATATACTGCTCAGAAATATATCCGATGAGGTAATACGTAACAGGAAAAAAAAAAAGGAGACGTCTAAACGCAGTATCTATAGCACAAGAGCAAAAAGTACGTCCATTACAACAGCTACCAATTGGGCTTTCAACGCTTTAATAGGTAAGGTAAGTCCTCTCTTGCTGGCTACCAGTACGATGGGGACATACGTTTTCTTTGGCAGTTGGTGTATTCTAGCAAGTATATTTTGTTACTTTTTTGTGCCCGAGACAAAGGTAAAAAAAAAAAAAAAAAAAAAAAAAGTAGCTTGCGTTAAAAAAAACTCGCGTTTAATTTAAACTTAATTGTGTGTGTAGGGGAAAACTTTAGAAGAAATAGATGAATTATTTATCAAATAAAAAAGTAAGGAACTGATTCGTGTTTTATTATTATTATTATTCTTTTTTTTTAGTTCTTTTACTGTCAATGTCAGTTGATTTTAGAGATATACTGACTTAGTTATATATCGAATGATATATTGACGTTGGAATGATCACATTCCAGTAATACAGTATTTCCTCATTCTTCAAAGATAGCCCCTTCCTCTCTCTCTCTTTTTTTTAGTGACATAACAATTAGATTGGTGAAACTATCGAGTTTAAGTAAAGGTTTGGTTTTTTTTATAGAAAGTATCGTATGCTGAACCAATAGAAAAAGCCAGATTATAGCGCTTTGCTATTCGAAACTTGAGAGAAACCCAAATGCATATATATATATATATATTTGCTGACAGCAGTAAGAAATAGAATACATATATCAGTTGACAGTCCCGCTTAAATTCCAATTAAAGATTCCATGTTTAGCTCTATACAGTGCGTCTTACAGAACATTATCGCCCTCAAAAGATGTTTGCGCAGAAAAAAAAATACTCGCACCACTCTCTCTCTCTCTCTCTCTCAAAAACCATGGCTGGTTGAAAATAGATTAGTGATATGCAAAATATCAGGTCAGGCTTTGTTTGTTAAATAATGGATTCTGAAGCAAGGAGTAGCTTTATCCTAGATAATTACAATGGTACTTTTATTAAAAAAAATAATTTGTAATCCCGGTACTCCCTTTGTATCATGCTATTTAATTAATTTAGTGTAAGTTGCATCAGCAACAGTGACTCGTATCATGGGATACCTACTATATATAATAGGGAACCGTGTCTACAATAGACAGTTAAAAGTCTAATCTTTGAACGCGTGAGGTGGATCCATGTACGCTTTACGAAAAAGTAAACGTCTTGAAAGAATGTTCTGATTGGTACCTTTTTTTTTTTTTGAAATAAAGAATATAGCCCTCCTCCCCCCTTTTTTTTTTTTGCATAACCTGCATATCTATATTTCGGTTTGTTAGTATATTAAGCTGCGTATATTTTTTCTTGAGAAATACAAGAGATAGAGCAGTTGACTTGAATGTTAAAATTCAAGGTTTTTTGTTCTTTATACACAAGTACTACTGCTAACTTATCCCAAAAGATAACAGTTCCTTTTCCTTTTTTTTTTTTTTTTTTTTTTTTTTTTTTTGCATAAGAGCGAAACTAAACGTATATGTCGTCTTTATTAAAATAAAGTGAATATCTCTTATATGCAAGTTGCCACTTTCTTAAACGAAACATTTGCTGCGCCCAAACCGAGTTTCTTTAATACAGTACCAAATGCTTTACTGTTTCAAGGCTGCCATTTTTCAAAAAAAAAAAAAAAAAAAAAAAAGCAATATAAAATGTCTATAGTTTATTTAATAATAATAATAATAATAAAGGTGCTTTATTCTACGTGTTGGTATTTTTCAATAGGGATGTTTAAAAGATCATACATGTTCAACATTTTTGATTCAGTCCAACCATGCTCTCTCACCAGATTGATTACTTTACCACTGGCGAACCCGGAAGGGCCAAAACGACCGGTTCTACCAGCCATATGTAAATAAGAAGTAACTGAAACAGGTTTTCCTAAAATAAAGACATGGGATACACCGGGAATGTCAACACCTCTCGCAGTGAACTCAGTAGCGATCCATAATGTGTCCTTCGACTTTGGGCCGCCATTGTACTCCTTGATATCTTGCGCAGTAATACCGTGTTCGGCCAACTTGTTTTTGACGCTTGCTACGCTCACAGTAGGACCTACGAACAAAATACCGTTACGAACAGGTTCAATCTCTTGCAAGACAGCAAGACTTTCCATCATACGGTCGTCGATGTCGTCAAAGTGAACTTGTTTATCTTTACTCACAACGTCTTCTTTACTTTGCTCGATATTACGAATGGCATCGTCAGATATCACTAAGCAATGATGTTGCACGGTGGCGTTACGTTCGTCATCTAATTGGGATCCCTGAACAAGATCTACGAACAATGGGTCCTTGACCCAGCCCTTTTGAGCTAAAAAGTACCGTAATGGTCGATTCAGAGTAGCAGATGAAATCATGGTTTGATGGTGCAATGTGCTGAGACGATCTAACAAGATCTCGGCAGGTTTAGGATGGGCAGCACGTTTGTGTTGTTGGCGTGCAGTAGCGTATCGTTTAGGCAATGATAAAGCTTGATCGGCTTCGTCTAGTACCAACCGTTCCAAGGCATGGACAGGCAAATGTCCTTGGCTGACACAGTCAAGGATACGAGCGGGGGTACCGACAACAGTATGAGGAACAACGGAAAGATCAAAGTGATCAGTGTTGGCCATGACTTTAAAATTATGGTCATGGGTAGTGAGTTGTTGGATCCATGAACCGATTTGAAATGCTAGTTCTTGATTGGGGACAATGTAAAGCGCATGGACGCTCTTGCAGATGGAGTCGGGGATAGCAGAAGCTAATGTTAATGCAGTGCCGAATGTTTTACCAGTACCGGTACGATCGCGTAATAAGAGATCGCGGCGGCCTTGTACGAGTGTAGGGATAAACTCTTCTTGAGCAAGTGTAGGTCGTGTGACGTTAAAGTTTGAGACTAATTTTTGACAGGTCAAAGGAGAAATTCCTAGGTTCTAAAAAGAGAAAAGTTTTTTTTTTTAAGGTTATTTTTCTTGAAAGCAGTAAAAAAGAAAAGAAGGGGAGAGAACTACCTCGAAAGTAGAATAACAACGCTTAGTTTTCAATATAGAACGCGTAGAATGATACAGCATCATCATTGTAAAATTTAAAGAAGAAAGTAGTTTTTTTTTTTTTAAAGAGAAATTTTTTTTTTTATTTATAAAATAAGAACCAAAAAAAGAGTGCAGAGAATCTATAAGAAAAATAATAAAAAGGTTAGAAAAAAAGTTTTTTTTTTTTTTTTAAAATGAAAAAAAAAAAAAGAATTTTAAAAAAGTTTCTTTATTTATTTTTTTTCAGCTAAGGCAATGTTTTGTCTTCAGTAAGAGTGCAGAACAGGTCTGTTTTCTTCATCCTTGTAAAAAAAAAATAAAGAAACTTTTTCTTTTTTCCTTTTTTCCTTTCCCAATGAAAAATAAATAAGAGATAATACTTGCCTTTATGATTTGATAATGATAAAAAAAAAGTAAAAAAGTTTACAGAAAATAAATATCATTTTATACTTTTTTACAATTTCGGTAAATTTAAAGCAACGAAAAAAAAATTTATAAGGATAAACAGTCCACCAGAATTATGATTGGTTTAAACAAACGCTATTCTGGCAAAACGACATTGGTTCAAGTGGAACGGAAACGAAAAAAAAAAAAAAAAAAAAAAAAAATAGATTATCACGTTTGGTATTCAATTTTTTAAAGAAAAAAAAAAAAAAAAAAAAAAAAGGCTATAATAATAATTTAATGGGAAAACGTCAAAAGTTTTTATTAAGATTGGTTTTATGTAAATGAGAAATAATGTTTAAATAGAAGAAAAAAAAAGAGAGAAAATGAGATAGATTATAAATGTAATAAAATAAAAATAAAAAAAAGGGAATATATTATATTTTCGCTTTTTTTTTTTAAGGACGAGAAGAAAGAGCTTTATGAGCTTCAGCCAACTGATCTTCTAAAACCTTGATACGGTTTTCATAAGATTGTTCTTTTGCCTTCAAGTTGGTCTTTTCAGAATCCAACACAGCAACGCGCATCAATAAACCTGCGTTTATTTTTTCAAGTTCACTCACACGGATTTCAAGGGTCTCCATCTTTTGTACCTTACGAAGACGAGATCTACGAGCGGCATCAGTATTCTTTTGACGCTTAACGGCGGCATCATCATTTGGGTCATCAATTTCAAGTTCACGCTTCTTTGTCTTTGTAGAGAAAGTAGGTGTACTTGCACTCTGAACAGCAGGTGATAATTCAGTAGTAGTAGTAGCAGTAGTAGCAGTGGTAGTACTTGAGACAGGAGCAGTAGGAGCAGTAGGAGCGGCAGCAACAGCAGCTAAAGCAGCTAAAGCAGCAGGCAAAGATTCACCAATATCAGCAAATAAGTTAGTCATAGGAGCACTCATTTGTAAAGTATTAGCAGAAGGATAACCAAGTTGAGGAGCAGGAGAATCAAGAATAGCAGATACATCAAGATCTTTATCAGTAAAAGAACAACCAAGAGATAAATCATCCTTTGATTGAAAAGGAGGAGACATTAAGAATTGATCTAATGGAGTGTTAATTTCAGGTGATGAGTGGATACTACATTCTGGAGATAAGAAATCTTGCTTTAACCATTCATCAAACACAGAAGAAGGTTCATGAAATGGAGTACCCATGGTTGGGGTAAGTGATTGGTAGAGTTGAGAGAATACGTCTTGATCCATCAAGGTAGTAGATTCGAGAGCGGGAGTTTGGATAATGGACATATTTGATATTATATATTTTGATTTTGAGATAGATTTTGATTTTTTAGGCTATTTTGATATTGATATTGAGTTTAATATTCAGCAAGGTAGTAATAAATGAGGTTTTCGAGTTTTTCGGTTTTTTTTGGTAGTGTGTAAACATATTAACGAAGAGTTATGGTAGACCATGTTGGCTACGTGAGATTTTAATCGAGATATAAAAATGAAAATGTTGTCTGGTTCTATGTAAAAAATTCGTCCAAAGGGAACGAGGGCAATTAAGCAGTGAAGGTCATCGTGTTAATACGGAATGTGTAAAGTGTGGAAAAGTAAAAGAGTTTGTAATAAGTTTTTAAGAAGGGGTTTAAGAAAGTGTGTAAGCTGAAAAGCCTAAAGTGTTTTTTTTTTCAAAAAGAAAAAAAAAACGGGTTTAAAAGTGTATTAAAAAGAAGTGTAGTTTTTTATTGGAGAGATTTTTCCAATAAAAAAGAATAATAGAACAAGAGTAAAAAACTTTTTATAAAGAGAAGAAAAGAGAAATAACGTAAAATAAAAGGATTTTTATATAAACCATTATCTTGTGCTTCATTGGTCACTGAACAAAGATAAGGATGTGAGTCATTTCGTTCCTTTCCTATTATAGAAACCACATATAACTGTGGCTTATTTTTAAAAAAAAAATTTCTGGGTAAGGGAACCCCTTCTCTTTCCCCCCCCCCCCAGTGGGTAAATCTCGTGCCGAATACACGAAAAAAAAAAAAACTACTACTAGTAACATACGTATTTTTTTATGCTTCTTTACTTTTTTCTCTTTTTATTACAATATAAATGTATATTGTTGACCCGAGTGATTACTACTGGGGCCCTGTGTAAGTTAAATAATAATAATAACAATAATAATAATAAAGTGTACCTTTTTTTTTTTTAATTTCTTTTTGCACCCCTTTTTGTTTACGTACATATAATATTTTAGCACGTCCACAATTGACTGGTGTGAAGTAAGTTTTTATTAGATATTCCCACACACCTTCTTACATTACTTTTCGCATCAGGAAAATTACATTGTTTCACCATATATAGCGGAATTCTTTAATACCATCACTAATTTAGGCTTTGGTAAGCAGTAAAAAAAAAAAAAAAAAAGAAAAAGAAAAAGAAAAAGTATCTTGATTAATTTTATAGTCTTCTTTTCTTTATTTGGTATTTACAATGTGTTTCGAAATAATGCCAGTAAAAAATTAATCGTTGCTTATCTCGGTGTCATGATGGTCGGCTTCGGGTCGTGCGTAACCTGAGTTTTTTTTTTTTTATATATTGTTTACTAAATGACTTTTTTTTTTTCTTTGTAGATGGTTCTTCCATATGACATTGCAGTACAATATGCAACTATTAGATGAATTACCAAGTAAATACAGAAAAAAGATAAACATGTGTAATTGGCATGGTGATAACCCCTTTTTTTTGTGTGTGTGTGTGTAATAATAATAGTGCTTTATGTTGCATGTATTATGATATGGCAAACGTAAGTGTAACATGGGGTTCATAAAAACCTTTTTTTTTTATGCGCCGTTTTGACCTTTTTTTTTTTCTCAGTTTTATCGTAGATCCAATTAGTACAATAGGCATCAAACTTCCAATTGCTTTAGCGATTTGTTCGGGAACAATTTCTTATGTTTATATTATTATCAATGATCCAGTATTCCATCAAGTTTCTTATGCTTTACTTGTATTTTGTATCGTATTTCGAGCTATTTTACTAGTTGGTAGAGTACCTAATGAATATAATACTTATGAAAAGCCTCGTTTGCAACTTTTACTTTGGTTAGCAGCATTAGGTTTTATTCTTTCTTTTGCTATTTGGAATATCGACAACATATATTGTGTTTCTTTAAAGTCTTGGCGAAGCACAGTATCTACTTTAACTGGCTCAGTGAGCGAGGTAAGAAAGCAAAAAAAGTGATGGGACTTTTTTTAATAAACTATTTTTAGCTTCATGGTTGGTGGCACATTGGTACAGGTATAGTAATTCGATTAACGATTACTTTAAAAAAATAATACTAATATGGTTATTATAGCCTTAGGTGTTTATTATTTCATCGTATTTTGTGAATGGATTCAACCTGTTCTAGTTGATAGCCATAACCAGTATAGGCTTTATTGGTTTGGTCCTCTCTGTTATTTAAGACCTTTAACTAAGCTCAAGTCACTATAATAATTACACGTGACTGAACAATAAAATAAATATCCTTTATCTTCATATTTGTGTTCCAACCCCCTTCCCCTTACCCCCCTATTTTTTTTTCTCTTCTTTTTTTCCCTTTTTTTTTTTTTTTTTTTTTTTTTTTTTTTTTTTTTTTTTTTTTCTTTCTTAAAAGCAAAAATAAAATGTTGCATCACGGTAGAGATTCTTCATTATCATCCATCTCTGGATCGTTTAACGACAGTTGTTCCATTTCTTCGGGATCGCCACGTACTTCGCCCATGAACTCACCTTATGTTTCTCCGGGTGGTTCACCAAGGGAGTCATTAAATAATCAGTTTACGACTAGTATGTCTCTTCAGCCACCTTCAAATAAATCAAATAATGTCAATAGTAATACATTTGTTCATAAATTATACAAGTAAGTTTTTTTTTTTTGGTGTGATTTATATATATATAAATTTTGATCTTTTTTGGTTTATTTTTAAATAGTATGGTAGTAGATAATCAGTACCAGCATTTGATTGCATGGAATTATACAGGGTCTTCATTTATCGTTTGTAATATTATGGAGTTTTCGAGAGATGTATTACCCAAACATTTTAAACATAATAATTTTAGTAGTTTTGTACGCCAATTGAATATGCAAGTAATACGGATTTGATACGGAATACAATGTATTAATACTTTTTTTTTTTTTTTTTTTTTTTTTTTTGTGTGTGTGTAGGTATGGTTTTCATAAAGTAAATAAATCACCTAGAGGACATCGTACATTAGCAGAAAATCAAATATGGGAGTTCTCCCACCCTAAATTTATTAAGGATCGTCCTGATTATTTAGACGAAATTAAGCGAAAATCTTTAGAGACTGAGACAACAAGAAGAGATCACGGTGATATTCATTCGCATATGGCTATGATGCAAGTATCTCAGTCTGAAATGGTACAACAATTGGCTCGTTTACAAGATAATTTTAGTCAGGTCGTAAGAGAATTAGCTGATACCAAATCTAAGCAGCATAAACAACAACAAGTTTTGAAAAACATGATGGATTTCTTATCTGCTCGACACGGTACACAAGGTATATTATATATAGGCCCCCCAATGTATACATGTATAAACTAAAAAATTACTCCCTCTCCGCTAAAAGTACAAGTACCACCCGAATTAAATATGAATGGCTTTGTTGATGTTGAAAGACCACCTTCTATATTTATTACTTCGCATGATACACCTCAATTTTATAATAACAATAATAACAATAACAATAATAATAATAATAATACTACTATGCAACGACAACAATCCAATAATTCATCACGTCATCCTACCCCGCCAGCACTTACGGTGCAAACGCATAATTTACCTCATCTTAGTTTATCCCCCATGGACAATTCGCCTGCACTCAGTGCATATCATACCGCATTAAACACGCCTGTCTCTCCTAGTCCCAGCCCATTTATCGCTGACGATGATATTCCGAGTCTCTACAGCCCTCACAGTCCGATGACTCCCGCATTCGCTTTAAATGAACCCTACCAACAACCCTTTTATCAAGACATGAATTATACTAATTCGTTTGCGAGAACAGGTTAATTGTAATAAATTATATTTATTTATTTATTTTTTTGTTTTTTTTTTAAAAAAAAAAAAAAACGTATTTGTTTTTGTTTTCTGATTTTAAGATTTACTATTTGCATCAAAAAAAAAAGGGAGATATTTTACTTTTGAATTATATACAAAGTCGTAAGTATAAAAAAAAAAAAATCGTCGTTTCATCCATCAATCCCGTGATTCATTCAGATGAAGAAGTAGTAGAAGATCAGATATGGGTTTCCCCTACCTTTTAGCAAGACAATGAGTTTTTGATTTCAAGTATCTTTTTTGGGTTCACCACCGATAGTGGAGGAGGGGGGGGGGGATAAACCAAGGACTGCAGATTAAAAGAGGGATGGAACATATTATACTTAAAATCGGTAAAAAAAAAAATACTCCCGTATTCTAAGAAGTGATATGATTGTTTAATATTTTCCGTAGGTTAAAAAAGTCTTGGTGTTGTATGTTGTTTAATTACATTGCTATAAAAAAAGAAACTAAAGGTATTTAGCCATAGTGTTTTATTAAAGAACACACATTAGCAATACTGAACTACTTTGTACCTCCCTCGGAAAGGGTACATTTGCTTATACATACAACACAGAGATAGATAAAATAATAAATAATAACTTGGACGTGTTATTTTGATATATAATCCATATTTTTAGCAGTTGATAAAAAAAAATGTTTATAAAAAGCTATCAGCTTGTTTTCTTTTTTTCTTTCTTCCACTGCTCTCCTTCTGCTAAAAATGGGTAAAAGAAAACGAAAAAAAATATCGCGAAGAAGAAGAACGTAAGAGGCTTCCTTGTTATACTTAGGATGCTCTTGATGATCGGATTGGTTCCTACTGGATACACGCAATGACAAAAAAAAACTTTTAAACAAAACTTTCCTCCTTTTTCTATATGTTAACAATATATATCTTTTTCGTCCCTGGTCACCTGAAAAATACACGCTTCAAAGCGGTGGTGCACCAGGTTGTGTTTCGCCACCTGTGCGGTTTGAATACTTCGGGTAGAGTAGAAATATTTTAAAGAATTTAAATTTTAAAGCTAGCTTTTTTTTATTTCCTTTTTGGGATCTGAAATATTGATACTATTCAGTATAGTTTTCAAGATGCTGAAGAAATAGATCAATCGTTTGTTTATATAATGTCAAATGTGATGTGGTATTTAGTTGCATTTTTTTTTGAGGATGATAGTGTGTACTAGAATTTATCATCTAGCTATTTAAAATCACATTGATGGAAATACTATGTACATGCAAGAGAAAAATTCAAAAAAATCTCAGTGCCAGATAAAATGAGCTTAAATTGAAGGTGCCAGGATTCCGGAATTTCAAAATTAGCGTAATATAATCAAAATATTCATTGTTGTTGCACAGGGTGGGTTGACTCTCCGTCCAGGCAATAAAAAAGAAAATTGTGCTTGTCGATTTTTGTTTTTTCCTTTTTTTTCCTTTTTTTTTTTTTTTTTTCTTTTTTTTTTTTTTTTAAAAAATAACATAAAGAAGGCTGGATACACATCCTCCTCCTCCTCCAAGAAAATGATTTATTTGAAGAAATATATACCTTATTTGTTCTTGATTTTATTATCACTCTACCTTTTATTATATATCAGCTGGCAAGCAGCTACAACAGAAACGATCGAGCAGTCTTCTTGGTCTTGCCAAGGCGAAGGCAGAAACACGATCTGCGAATTCACAAATTTTTGTGTCGATAGCAAGACAGGACCGTTTATTATCCACGCAGACAGACAGCCACCCAAACTCAACTTGATCAACGCAGACGAAGATGGAGATATGTGGTTTGAGCCTAAACGTGTGGACAGGCCTGTGAAAGCAATACGTATGCACCAAACCCTGTTTGTGTACGGGCTTTACTCGCCGTTCCATTTCTCGCATTTCTTGTACAATGGACTTATACCGTTATACAGTACCATGCTGGAGTACGGTATGCCCCCCAACGCTTGGACAATGCGAGCTCTTACGCACTGGACCAAAAACACACGGGTCGATTTGATCGTACCGTCCCACAAGGACATTGTGTTTGACAGTAAAGACGTGTTGACAGAGAAACAGGTAGAGGCTGGATATCAGACCATGTGCTTTTCAAAAGCGGTCGTGGGTACAGGTAACCGCTGCTCGCTTTGGCACTGCGATCGACATATTCCGGCAGCACATTACGCTTCGTTTAAAGAGTATGTGTTTACCAAAGCCCATCAGCGCAACAACACCTGTCTGACGTCGATCGTACACCATACATCCGCAGGTAAGTACCGTGTTGGTATATTGAACCGTAAAAGCACAAGGCATATCACCAACGTGCCAGAGCTGATCGATAGGCTTCAAAAGGAAGGCGATTTTGATATTCGTAGCATTGATTTCGATCAAAGTGCATGCGATATTGTGCATACGGCACAGGCTGTCAAGGATCTGGATATTTTGATCGCGCCATTTGGCAACGGGCTAGGGGCCGGCTTGTTTATGAAGGACGATGCTGTCGTGGTGTCTATCTCGGCAAGATGGTACAGTGAAGACTGGTTCAAGTACGCGATGACAGCGGTCGGTCGTCGTATCTTTAATTTTGAATGCGGGCGTGCAGAGTGTCAAGAGTATGAACCGGCGTTAGCTGCTTCCATCCTGGAAAACTACAACGTCACGTTAAACGCAACGGAGATGCAAGCGTTTATGACGGAGCAGTACCCCGAAAAAACCATGCGCACGTATTTACCCGGAAGAGAATGGAATCCGATCTTGCAGTATCAGAAGGACGTCGCGAGGCGTGTGGATGTAGAGTCGTTCATACCGTACCTTCGCATGATCATTAAGAATAAACCGCCTAAAGGTGTCGCGTATCCTGACGCGTGCAACCAGGAAAATGTGTGCTGTGATACCAAGTGCAAAGGTCCCTTGGATAGAAATGTTCGAAACGAGCTTGGGCCTTGGCAAGAACTGTAATAATATGTAATAATAATTTGGAAATGTAAATCATTGACAATGTCACATAAACAATAAATATTTTTTTTTAACAGGACACATGACTAAGCGAGGATAGGTTACAATACTCGAGTTCATCCCACTTTTCTGTTAAAATATATACCCAACTTGTTTAAACGTTAGATCCCATTACATAAATCAATGGATTGTGTGCTGCTGCCACGTAAAAAGAAAGGTATTTCAGAGAGATAATTAGTGATGCATGTTGGGTTGTTATGATTTAAGTACTTCTTTATCACGTCTATATTACAGATACTCTGTATCATTTTCTGGAAAATATCGAACATTCGATCCACGTTTCTTTTTTTTTTTTTTTTTTTTTTTTTTTTAATAGTATTTCAAAATTTCTAGGCAAAATATCATTCAATGGGGGGTTGGAGTCATAATAAGAAATTTCATTGACTGACATTTTTTTCTTTTTAACAGCGTATTCTAAAACTACGTATTATTACATTAAAACGTTCTAAAATTCTATATTAATCTGTGTGTTAGAAAATTAAACTATTTTGTCACTTGGAATAGGCGTACACAAAGTTCGTATAGCTTCTCATTTTTAATACTGGGATATACTAAAGCATTTGCTACATATATCAATAAAATTTTACAATTTATTAAGCTCGAAAAGGCTAGTCTTTTATTACATAGATTCGCAATTAATTGTGTTTCTTATCATTCCGCATACATATTTAATGTTTTAAAAGGAAGTATCCACAATGCCTCCACTCATAATAGAGAAAGAAGCTTCACTTTCTGGCATATCAGGCGAATCAAATAACTTTGCTACACGTTCATCACCTCTACCTTTTCTCAAGTAAATACGTGTAGAAGATCTATAGATAATAATCAGATCACTACTAATATATATATATATACTCAGTAAAAAAAAAAAGTTACGCATGCGCCAAGATATGGCCTCCTACAGGCTTCTTAGGATCAGCAACAAATGTCATTCCACCTCCTGGATCAGAAGATACTTGGTTGGTCAAGAAGATAGCTACATTGTACTCTTCCGAAATCTTGGTTAATCTGGACAACATTTGGTTTAATTTTTGTTGTCTATCAGCTAATTCTCCACGGCCTGAATAATCGCATCGAAATAATGAAATAATGGAATCAATCACTAATAAACGGTAAGCACCCTTTTGATCGGCAAAGTGGCCAGCGAGTTCAGAAATAAGGTCCATTTGTTGATCACTATTCCAGGCGCGCGCTACGACTATATTGTCAAGTACTATATCAGGGTCCACACCGAACCTATCGGCAATACAGGCGATACGATCAGGTCGAAATGTACCTTCTGTATCAATATAGGCTACATTTTTTTTTTTTAGTGGTGAGTTTTTTTTTTTTCTGCTTAAAATAAAATTACCTGCTTTACTATTGGCTCCGCCTTCTTCTACCGACAATTGAACTTGAACACATAATGTATGGGCTAATTGAGTTTTACCGGTCCTGTACTCCCCGAATGCCTCAGTCAATGACATAGTTTGAATTCCTCCTAAAAAAAAAAAAAAAAAAATTAGTGTGGGGAAAAAAAATGATAAGAATGTGATACCAAAACCTCCTAAAAGTGTGTCCAATTGTTTACTTCCAGTTGATATTTTGACAACTTTTTCTCTTTGTATAGCTATTTGTTTTGCCGTAACGAAACCAGGACCCTATTTGTATGTTAGTATTTTATCATTATTAAATTTAGTGTTGATTTTTACTTGACTCTTGAGAGCAGCTTCTTTGATTTTATCTACTTTTGTTTCAGATAGCCCTTTGATTTTTAAAAGGGATTTCTTTGTCATCATTTGTACGCCCTGATTTTTTTTTTTTTTTTTTTTAGTAAAGTGGAGTAAAAAGTATGTGTATACTTTACTCTAACTGTACAAACACCTGCAGTTTTTAGCTTTGTTATATCGGCTACACCAATACCATGCATTTGAAGTTCATCTACTTCTGTATAGAATAACTAGAATATAGAAATATTGGTGGCTTTATAAAAAAATAAAATAGTAGAAATATATATACTGGTTCCTCTTCTTCTACTTCTTGATCCACCTGACCTAAAGTGGATTGATTATCATCAGTTAAAATAGATGAAGGCATATGTATGGAAGGGATTGGAAAAAAAGAAACTGACAAATATTCAATAGCAGAAAAAATTCCCTTTTAGTGGCCATGTTTGAATTTAACCAATCATACCATATACGCGATTCCGCACCTGTTTACGGCAAAAAGATAATTTGTGGTGTGACTTTTTAGGGGTAAAAAAAAAGAGTATAAAAAAATAAAAAATGACACCCTTCTTTCTTTTTTTCTCTCTTTTTTTTTTTAATTTCATCAACAACAAAAATGTTTCTTCGTATCTTTGCTGGTATTCGTAACTCTATCAATAACACAACTAGTATTCAACGTCCAAGAATGATTGAAGATTCTTCAGAGGAATTGGTTAGAGTGACAAAGACTTCACCTATTCCTATTGCTTCTTCTATTACTGCAGTCTTTGGTTTATCAAACAACAAAGCAGATGATTTTATTCAAAAAGATCTTATCTCTAGTTCTTGGAGCTAAAATGGGGTTTCGTCACACCAAAAAAAAACAGATCTCTCTCTCTCTTTCTCTCTCTCTTTTATACCCTTTTCTGCTTATCCTGTTACTGTATCTTTTTATTTTGTCCTACCAGTAGTTTTTTTTTTCTTGTCCAATGGCAATGACAAATTTAAATATAATATTTTTTTTTCTTTTTACTTGTGTATTATAACTCCCTTTCCCTCTTCTTTTTTTTTTTTTAAAAAAACTTTTTTTTTTTCTTTTCCTTTTTATTAAATAAATTAAAATATTTTAAAGTATGTCTCCTGTAACTGTTTCTTCTTCGGGCATAGGTGTTGCTCATTTACCTAACCAAAGACACAAGATTGTTACAAATAAAGGATGTAACTTTACCATCATGGTTTGTGGAGAATCAGGTGTCGGTAAAACAACTTATGTCAATACTTTATTCACGACTACTCTTAAAGACCATAAAAATCAAAATTCGAGACATACTAAGCAAATGGATAGAACTGTCGAAATCGAAATTACCAAAACAGGTAAAGTCTCTCTTATATATTATAACAACAATAAGAAATTAAGCTTTTTTTTTATATATTAGAAATTGAGGAAAAGATGTTTAAAGTAAAATTATCTATTGTTGATACACCTGGTTTTGGTGATTATGTTAATAGTCATAATAGTTGGGTACCTATTTCTGAATTTATTGATGACCAACATGAAAGTTTCATGCGTCAAGAACAACAACCTGATAGAAAGACAAAGATCGATTTGCGCGTTCATGTTTGTTTATACTTTATTCGACCTACTGGCCACAGGTAAAAAAAAAAAAGAAAATTTTTTTTTTTCATATTTAAAAAAAAAGATGACCTAATGAAGCCTTTTAAACATGTGTCTAGTTTAAAACCATTGGATATTGAAATGATGAAACGCTTAGGTTCCCGAGTCAATTTAATTCCTGTTGTTGCCAAAGCAGATACTTTAACACCCAAAGATTTAGCTTTATTTAAACAACGTATTCTTCAATCAATCGAAGACAATCATATTAAAGTATACCAATGTCCTATTGAAAGTGAAGATGAAGATGTGACTAGTGTCAATCGAGATATTACAGCAGCTATGCCCTTCTCTATCATTGGTTCTACACAAGACGTTGAAACTGCCGATGGTCGTACAGTCAAAGGCCGTGCTTACTCCTGGGGTGTAGCTGAAGTAGAGAACGAGTCTCATTGCGACTTTAAAAAGTTGCGTCACTTGTTGATCCGCTCTCATATGCATGATTTGATTCATACGACTGAATCCGTTCATTATGAAAACTACCGTTTAAATGAAATGGCTACCCGTAAATTCGGCGAAAGTAAAGTCGTTAAGGCTGAAAACCCTAAACACAGAGAAAAGGAAGAATCTCTTCGTAAGGAATTCACTGAACAGGTGAAGAAGGAAGAAAATCGTTTCAGACAATGGGAGACTCAATTGGTCTCTGAACGTGATCGTTTAAATAAAGATTTGGAAGCTAGACATGCTCAAATCAAGGCACTCGAAACTGAGCTGGAAGCCTTGTATCATAGAAATGGTGGTACCATTAGAAGATAAAATACATTTTTTACCCCCCCCCCCCTTATATATTTAATAATAAATAATTGTTACACTTGAATTATTTGTTTATTTTACTTCATGTCGTCAGATTACTATTAATGATGTTGTACGCAGCGAACACGATAAAATGTGCCATTTTTTTTTTATCCTTAAAATAGAGCCGTTATCAAAATATAAGTATTATTTATGTTATTTATTGTTTTTTTTAAAAAAAATAAAGGGGGGGGGATAAAAAGAAACGATATATATTAATCTCTTGCTAATAAGTAATAAGAAGGTATATTTTAAAAGCACTGCAAATGGAGGGGTATAAAGGGAGAGAGAGAGAGAGAGAAAAGTGGGAGTGGATATACAGGTACTATTTACAAAAAAGGGGAAAAAAAAGGATAATTTTTCTATACGGGAACAACTTCTTGCTTGTTATTCTTGGCGAATAATGCGTACTGACCAAAGATGGTAAAGTCAAAGATAAGAGTACCAGCACTACCAATAATATAAGGAACCGCCTCCAACATGGTAACACGTGTTGCATGAGGGTTTGTAAAGATAGAAAGTACGTAGGTCAAATTACCCATAGCAGCAAAGAAGAACAAGGCCATAGATAAACCTTCAACGGATCGACGACGAAAGTTTTGGTAGATTTGAGGTAAACGAGAAGACAAGTAAAGAAAGGTACATAACCAAGCAAAGAATCTACCAACCCAAATGGTATTACCTTCTACGGAACTACCAGCGACCATCATGACAGTATCATTTGCAGTAAATAAGTCGGAAGGAGAAGAAACACCAAAGGTAACAAGACCAAAGAATAAAAGCATAGTAGTGTACTTTTTGTTGGAGGTTTGAGAACTTAATAAGGTTGTTTGCTCGTTAATTTCTTTTCCTCCGCCTGTACTGTAGGTAGTATAGATACGTTCTCCATTATCGATTAAATTGGTTTGTTCAATAACTGGCTTAATTTCATCGTCTCCATCGAACCAGCGACGGATGCGGTTATCGGTATATTTGACGTAATAGAGCCATTGAATACATAAGATGGTATCAATGATAGTGAAATAAACAGACAAGATAATTTGGAACGGAAGTTGACCGGTAATAACACATCCAATAAAGTTGGCGACATCACCTATAATAAAAAAAGATTTACTAGTTAATAACCAGCTTCTATATATATATAGATTACTTATATTACCTGTTAACCAAACGGTCAAGAAACTGAAGCTAAGTCCGTCTGCGTCACGTAGTCTATAATTCTTAATCACTTGACTAAGTACCAATAATATGAATTAGTATACCGTGAGGGTGCATGCTTTATTAAATCTACTTACGGTAATTGAGCATTTAACCAACAAAAGATAGAAAGATAACCAAATAGTAAACTTGTGGCTTCTTGCCAAGTATATACACAATCACCAAATATCGACTAATAAGAAAAATAGTTTAGATAATATACAGTAAAAGCATAGTTTTTATATACTTACGTAAATCCAAGATATAGCGAGTGTTCCGTTTTCTAAAATAGGGCAAGTGGTATCCATAGTAACAGTAGTAATTATTAGTTGTTATATATATATATATATATATATATAAAAAGAAAGAATGAAAAGAGAGAGTATTGTATAAAATATGCAGAAAAATATTTTTTTTTTTCTCCTCGCTATTTATACAAGAAATGTCGGTAGTTAAACCACTCAATATAACCCACATCTGATCTTTTTTTCCCTAAAGAGGAAAGTAAATATTGATGAACGAGAAAAAAAAATCAAGATTTTTTTTAGGCTCAACCATCGTGATGTATCATTTATTACACCCCTTTTTTTCTATCTCTTATCAGAAAATTAGTTGTTTAAAATAGAGCCTACTAATAATAAGAGATATTTCAGTTTATTACACAACACTACCTTTTTTTCTGTTTTTTCTGTCAAAATATAATATTAAAATAAATGAGTGACATATATAAGCCCTTCTCGTTCTCTCTCTTTTTCTGCTAGTAATAGTACAAGCCTGCATGAGTGGAGTAAAACTTCTTGTGATTAACTCACCTGATTTTTGCAAGCCAAGGATAAAAAAGAAAAAGGGATCATCCTTTCATAACAAACAGGCACCATGATATATATGTTCTCTCTTTTCTTTTTTCTTTTTTTATCAGCGTAATATCAACTGGGTGTTTAATAAATTGTACCGATAATTACCGCTAGATTGAAAATAACGGATCCAGAATATACGCTTTATATATAATAATTATAATATGCAACTCGTTTAAAAACTATGCGGAATGTGTGTTATTATCATAAACTGACTAAATGAAATAAGAGCTTCGGCTTTAGAAAGTTATTAGTTAAGGATCAACAATAAATGTTTACTATCGCTAATTATATGGCGTATTTTTTCGTATAAACAATCGCACCTCTTTTTGGTCATTGCTTGTCAACTTTATACTGTGTACAATAATAATCATGACGTATCTGAATTATGACCTGAATTATTCATAACCTGGTTTACTTGACTTATATTCATGTCATCAGAGTCTACTACACATGCTATGCTGTAGATCAGGAATATGACCCGCCTTAAGCCCTACTATTATTATTATTATTATTTTTTTGCATTGCAATTGAAGCTTATTTTTTATTGGCTTTTTTTTTTGGTGTGTACCCCCCCTTCCTTTAACTCTCCGCCCCAGTCGGTTTTTTTTTTCGCAGTGGGCCTTGACAGTTATTTTTTTATACCCCCTTGTTCAACCTCTCTCTCTCTCTCTTTTTTAATTTTATATAAAAAAAAATGCTTGCTCAGGTTCGCGCCTTCTCTTCCATCTCTAGAGTGATTAGAGCTCCTCAATTTACTACACCTGTTTCTCAACAAATTAATGCTACAACTTCTGAATCAACAGGCAACCAAAAAAGTAAAATAATGATCTATAAAAAAAATAAAATAAAAAAAAAGTTTTTTTTTTTTTACGTTGTATTAATCGATTTTTTTTCTTGTAGCTATTGAAGAAGCTACTTTAAGTTTACTTGAAGGAACTCTTCAAAGTAAGTCAGTTATTTAAATACATGAAAAGGATTGAATGACTAACTTTTGTGTTGTGTAGAGGATAGAGTTAGACCTATTAGTGAAGCAGTTCAACGTTATCAAAAGATTCACCGCGAAGGTGATATTTACCACCCTGAAGATTTAAACGATACACGTTACAGAGAATCTTTACGTCAACGCCGTGGTAGAACAGCTACTCCCACCGAAGATCCCTTCGAGGTTCTTGGTCTTGATCCTCTTAATGAATACAAGAACTTTAGACTTTTGACACATTTTGTTTCCGACATGGGAAAGATTTTACCTCGTCAACAAACAGGTACCAACTTACTATAAAAAAAAAAAAGAGAGAAAAAGAGAAGAAGAGAGAAATGAACTTTTTTTTTAATTAATTATTTGTGTGTAGGTGTTAGTGCAAAAAATCAACGTAAATTGGCCAAGGCTATTAAGCGTGCAAGAGCAATGGGTAAGTTTCTTTTTCTTTTTTATGGATCATTTAATGTGGAATTTAACGTCTTTGTGTGTGTGTAGGTTTGATGTCTAGTACCAGTAACCAATACGACTTTAGAGTTTAAAAAAAAATATGTAATATATATATAATAAAAAAAAAGAACACATATATAATTTATTCGACATCAAAGTATTGAGAAGTACTGGCATTTTGCTCGTCTCTTGCTCTTGCTCTTCTTACTCTTTCGGCCATAATATCATCTGCAATTAAACAAAGAGGAATAATTCGTTTGTTACAACCAGGGATAGGACATGGAACGGAACCACCTGATTGTCTTAACAAATCCGTAATAGCTGCTCTTGAAAATGTATGTTTACAAAGATTACTGTTTAAAACGTTAGTATGTGTTCCCTCATCGAACGTTTATGCATTATACCTTGTCACAGGGTCTTGTAACCAAGCTGTTGTAAGTGGGCATCGTAATGAGATCTTGGTGGAACCCATTACAATGTCATCGTCTTCGTTTTCATCTAGACTGGGCATAATCTCATCGGGATGATGGATATTCTATTTTTGTTGTTGCGATATCAGTATTTTTTTTTCGTACGGGCACAATCTATGCTATAATAATATATTTTTACCCAAATGTTTTGACGAAATGCACTATATTTTTCGCTGGCATTGTATCGTTTTTCATTATTATTCCACTCGTCTTCAAATGACTTTTGTACTTGTTCATATGGAACCATAATATCTTTCTAATATATATCAGTATATAGACACTATAAGAAGAATATATGTAGCTTACGATTTTTTCTCCAGACATGATACGATCAGCTAGGGCTCGCATGGTTAAAGTTTGATTGCGTACACGATTATCAAGATCCATTAATTCTTTAAAATTAACATCCATTGTTGCAACCTATAAACGCAAACAGGGTTTTAGATTTACGTCTTTGTTTTTTCTCTCTCTCTTTATTTAGGGTATGACCTTATCTTTATTGTTTAACTCTTCTTGATCCATAGCAGCTACGGTGACAAATTGTCGTCCCTTTTCAATGGCTTCAAATATATTGCTGGAATCATTGGTAATGATTCGAAGCCCCTCGGCTTGATTAGGTTTTAAGCAAAATTCGTGTTGAAGTTCTGATAAACTAGTATCTGTCATATTTTGTTTGAAATGGAATACGAAGGGCGTTTTTTTTTTCTTTCTTTTTTTGTCTGCCGCGTTTATATCGAAAAGTGCCTTAAATAGGGTAAGATGTTCTGCGGTGTTGAAACTCTAATTACTAAAAAAAGTTTTTTTTTTTTTTTTTTAAAGTATAAATATATAATTAAGATCTTTTCCTTTTTCTTTTTTCTTTTTATACATTTTCTATCCCTTCTTTTAGCAAAAGATATAGAAACATGTCGGACCATCAATCAAGCTCGGGCGCAGAAGAAAGACAGCCTTTATTACAAGGCAAACAAGAAGAGAGCTTTAAAGACCTGCGACCTCACATCAAGCCACTTCTGTCTGCATTCTTTATTAGTATTGTAGCTGGTTTGAATGATGGTAGTTTGGGCACAATTATTCCTCGAATGAAAGTATACTATGATATCTCCAATGAAACCATCTCTACGTTATTCTTGTGCTCAGCATTTGGTTTCTTTATTAGTGCTGGATTAAATGGTTATATTGTGCATCGTATAGGTCAATTAAAGACTCTTTATTTGGGTTCAACATTAATGCTGCTTGCATTTGTATTGATTGCCATTGGCATGCCGTTTATAGTGGTTGCTTTTACATTCCCTTTTGTTGGTGCTGGTATGGCCTTATTGGATGCAGCTATGAACGTATATGTTGCTAATTTACCCCTTGCTACGCTCATGTTGAATATCCTGCATGGTATAGTTATTATAAATTTGTGTGCGTGTGTGTATACAGATTGAATTTAATTTTTTCCCTTCTTTTTTAATCTAGCCTTGTATGGTATTGGAGCCTTTATTAGTCCCAAGGTATCTGCTTTCTTATTAGATCACAATTACTCTTGGATGGGCATGTATGTGTTTTTAGCGGGTGTATCGATTATCAATATCATTAGTATCACTATTGGATTTTACCCTGTTGATTTCGAAGAGATTAGACATGATGATGATGACACAAGTAAACCAAACCACGGAGAATTGACCAAATTAGCCATCTTGAACAAAGTCACCTTAATTGGTGCTACCTATATCTTAATCTATGTAGGTGTCGAAGTTACATTGGGTGGGTGGGGATTCACTTGGTTGACAGAAGGTAGACATGGTGAAGCAAGCTCCATGTTGCAAGTCATGTCAGGTTATTGGGGTGGGTTGGCTATGGGTCGTATATTATTAGGCTACCTAAGTGGAAGATTTGGAGAAAAGTTAATGATTACCTTGTTTACTATGATGATTATTGGTGGTTTGGTGATAATGATGATATCAACTGACATTATAATTGATTCTGCAGGTAAATTTTTATTTTTATTCTCCGGTGTAACTTATATATTGGTATCACTAACATACACACACACACACATAAAAGTTTTCATTACTATTGGGTTATTATTAGGTCCCATGTTTCCTACCACTATTTCATTAGCTTCAAAGGCTTTGCCTAGAAGTTATCATGCTACTTCAATTGGATTTATGGCTGCGTATGTCTTTTTTTTTTTAAAAAAAAAATTAAATTAAATCTAAACCCTCCAACTTTTTTTTTAAAAAAAAACAATTTAGGTTAGGCGCTGGTGGAGCAGCCTTGTTCCCTTTTATCACTGGCCAAGTTGCTGGTAAATTCGGTATTATTATCATGCCAGCGGCTTGTATTGCCATGTCTGCTGCCATGATGCTGTTGTGGGTCTTTATTCCCTCTGATAAACCATTGTTTGGTGCTTGCCAATAAAGAATCTTGTGACCGTGACTGTCTGCATGATTTTTTTTTTGTATAAAAAGGATAAGTTTTTATATACAATTGTAGCTCTTTTTTTGCTCTCTATTAAAAAAAAAAATGAAGATACAAAATTTATTATTTTTATTATTTATATCTATTACACAATGTCAAACAATTATTGATAAATTATCAAAAGATGAAAGGTTTTCAACATTATTAAGTCACTTGGACTCAACTGGGTTAATACCTCTTGTCAATAACTTGACTAGTGGCACATTGTTTGCACCTGATAATGATGCATTTACAAAATTTGAGGGAGAGGTGGATAAGAAGGTCTTAATGTACCATTTCGTCAATAAGGGTATGACCATGGACATGTTTCATCATGGTCAACTGAAAGAGTCTTTGTTGGTCTTGCCGGGTTATTTAGGCCCCGATCATGAAGCTCAACGGTTTAAAGTATCAAATAATGATAAAGGCTGGTCTGTCAATCAAGCTAGAGTCGTTGATGAGGATATAAAAGTAGATAATCATACATATATTCAAGTCATTGATAGAGTTATGACTCTACCTAGTTTACTAGGTAACAAAAAAAAGAGAGAAAAAAAAACTCCCTTTTTGAATGTACTAAACTTTTAATTTTTATAGGAGATTCAACTAAAACCAATAACGAAATAGTTTATGATCTCATGGCAACCACCGAAATCATTCATCTGTTACAGAAAAAGAAACCGTTCACTTTATTCTTGACTAATATAAAGACACCGCTAGAAAAGTACAACGCAATTGAATCGACGTATTTGCAATCTGAGTACGGTAAACAGGATTTATCTACATTTTTCAAGTATAGTATTATTGATAAAGTGATTTATATGGATGAATTTACGTCTGGAAAAACCACCTGTAAAGTTTTTTTTTTTTTAAAAAAAAAAAATAACCATAAGAAAAAAATAATAACAAATACATTATAGTTAAATCTTTATCGGGAGATTCATTAGTGATTGCATCTACCAAGAAATCCATGACTGTCAATGACATTCCGATCGTACAATCTGATATCCTTGCGGCGAACGGTATCATTCATCTAATAGACGAGACCTTTCACCCAAACTCAATTGAATTCAATGCTAGAAAATACATGTATGGTGCCAACAGTACCTACATGGTAGAGTACATGGACCAGTATCATCTTGATCAGTATCTGGACCAAACTGAAAACAATTATACCTTCCTCGTACCTCCTAATGACGCAATCAACAAGACATTATTATCAAAGGCTTGGCTCTCTTATCATATCATCAAAGACGCTTGGCCACAGCAGAATTTAAATGACAACATGTTGCTGGATTCTCAGTACCAGTCATATGCGCTAGACCAACACTATCAAAAGATACCAGTGTCTGTTGAACATGAAGTTTCCATCTATAGTGGTCATTCGATTCAATTCGGCCACGCTAGGGTGATTGGAGATGAAGGTAAAAATCAAATTAATAATATTTATAAGTAATTAACTCGTTTTTTTTTTTTGAAATAGTGTCAGTCGGAAATGACATCATTTATCAAATTTCAGAACCCCTTTCCTTGCCAGGAGACATTCTTGAAAAACTGGTACTAGACTTGGACTTCTCAACATTTATAGCAACACTGTATGTGTCTCAAGTCGTACAAGAAATCAAAGCAACGCAAGGACTTACGTTATTTGTACCTACCAACGACGCATTTCAAAAACTGGGTCTGGTTACCAAGTACTTGGTTCATCCTACAGCGAAAGCACAGCTGCAAACTGTGTTACGGTACCATGCAGCAGCCAACAGCTTGCTGTATTATAACGATATGAAGAATATCACCATGGAGACCTTGGCAAACGAAACACTGGTCATTAAGCAAAACGAGTCTGGAACAGTGACAGTAGGTGACAGTGCAACAGTTACTGCGTCAGATCTATTGGTGTCCAATGGCGTAGTGCATAAACTGTCACAGGTATTGATTCCTTCACAGCTTGTTATCACCAACCAGAATTTGCTAGTAGGTATTGAGTCTAACACGATGCTTCAAATCTTGGAACGCGTTGGGCTACTGGACGTGATCAACCAAGAGAATATAGTAGTCCTGGCTCCGTCCGATAAAGCTTTTTCTCGCATCAATTTAGACGATTTGTTCTTGGATGCGGTGCAGATGGAACGTATTGCCAAGTTACATATTATTCCTAGGGAGTGGCAGGATAGGTGGATCGCGCAAAACCCCTCGCACGATAAAAGTGAGTACCCTACTTTGTTGTCGGATGATGATAAGGTCACGATCCGAGAAAATGAAAAGGGCGAGTTGTGGATCGATGTCAAGAACGGCGGTGAAAATGATAGGGCGCATGTGACTGGTCTGGGCCGTGTATCGGCTGGTGGCGGTGTCTTGGCCATTGATACCGTATTATTACCGATTCGTAGAGGACTTTTTGGGCTACCCTGGATTTGGTCGTTGGTGGTTATATTGACACTTGTAATCATTATTGGTGGTATTTTAAGTATTGTTGGATTCTTTGGCTATAAAATATACAACAGAAGAAGATTAGGATACAGACCTATATTTTAAGAAAAAAAATACCCCTTATTCGATTATTCCCTGTAAATACACTGTTTTAAAAAATATCATTCTACTGTTATATAAAGATTATTTTTTTTTTAAAAAAAAGGAAACGTTTATTTAAAATAAAATATATCTATTCATCATCATCATCATGCTTCTTCTTTTTATCAGAGTCTTCATCATCATCGTCATCATCATCATCCTTCTTTTCATCCTCGTCGTCGTCGTCGTCACCGTCTTCAGCATTTGCACGATCGGTTAAGAGCTTAACAGCGTTTTGGTTATAGATACGAGACACCAAAAAGATTTCATTCGTTTCATCGCTACTAATAAACAATCTACCAAAGGTATCTACAGCCAATCCAAATGGAGAGATACACCCAGGCCCAGTACAAGCGCCAGTCTCTTGTAAGATGACTTCAGGCTCTTTGTCCCAACGAGGCTTATGACCCACATCGTCAAAATGAAGTCTGACCACGCTATGCCCTCCTGCAGTCTCGGCCAACCCGTGGTTAGCAATAATAGGTGTATCAGTCCAATTACAAGGAAGTCCCACGGAAGAGCCATGTGTAGTTAAATCACCTACAGAACAAAAGGTGCCCATAAAAAAGAACACACTGGACGCAAATGAGTTGGAGGGTAATGGAACTGCAGGTGGACGATTCAAGTCTTCGTCTTGACAGTAAGTGTCTAACGGAAGCGAGTCGTTCATAAAGGTTGGATGTGCCCATTGTGTACCAAGCCCTTTGCCTGAGGTAGAGACCTTGGTCAGGTCGTATTCAGTCATACAGTATGGGTAACCGTAGTTAAGTTTAGGAAATTCGTATAAATTCATTTCTTCCGCAAGTCCCGAGATAGCGAGATTGTCAAGCGAACTAATATCTTCTCGACGGATATCAGCAGAGGTTCTTCCGTTAATACCCCATAATCTGGCCTGTGCATCAAATCCCATGGTACCTTGGGTATTTGTACCTACTGCATGTACTTCACCATCCACCTCGTAATCAAAACCATGTTCGGGAATAAGACGGAGGTTAAACTTCTTGATCATAGCGTCGTTGGGGCCGACCTTTTCGTTCAAGTCGTTTACAGTGCGAGGAATAAACATGTGTCCAAACGGGTCCACTGCAAGATCGGTAGCAGCGTCAGGGTTGTCGGGGTGGATATTGTTTATGACTTTCACACCGTTTTGGATAGCAGAATGCTGACCGTCGCTGTATGGGAATTTATAGACGGAGTTGGCAGTAGAGACAAAGATGTGGCGGTCGAATAAGGCAACGCCGTGGCCGATGGTAGCATCTAGTTCATCGCTTTCTAAAATAAGCTTGATGTCGGTATTGCCGCACTCGTCCATACGTACAGAGTAAAGTCCTTCTAAGGGGGACATGACTAGTAAGTGGTTGGCTTGGTCAAATAGAAGCTTGCGAGGGTTAGGGATGTCGTTGGCCAGAACCAAGTACTCGTATCCTTCCATCACTTTCAACGGACGAGAGGAGGTTAAGGTCGTGTTGGGTTTGCAGAGAGGTTGGTCGTCGGGGTTGGAGATAATCAGTGGGTGCTCGGCAGAGGCGTCGGGCACAAGCGCGTTGCTAGACCCCACAAGTAGTGCGCCCTTTGCAGCCGCATCTGCTGTCATACGATTTTCTTCTTCAACGAGTCGGTTCTCGCGTTCTTCTTCTTTACTTAGTTTAGCTAAGCAGACTGATATTAGAATCGCTATCCATAGCACATGTAGTAGCTTGCTCATGTTTTTTTTTCGGTTTGAAATGTTGTAAATAAGAAAAGAAAAAAAAAGGGTGAAAAGAAGTTTATATAACCCTCTTTTTTTTAAAAAAAAGTAATTTCCTAGTCGGAAATAATGCTTAAAGGTGGTATTTTACCGATTGCATACTTTGATTATTTTCTTCAATGCTGACGCAGTTTTAAAACACCCAGTTATTTTTTTTTTTGCTTTTTTTTTTTTTTTTAAAACATCCTTAATGACAGATATTGTAGATTACATTCGAGCAAAAGATTACGCTGGACTTGTTCGACGTTGTGAAGAATTGGAGATTCATGTACGTGCTTTATTTATTATTATTATTTTAAAAAGAGAAAAGGGACGTGTATTAATAAAAAAAAAACTCATCTGTATTGTTACAATAGAACGCAGTAGATGCCAGTATTACTCTTGAACACATTTACCCAGTTTATTTAGCTGCCTGTATATTAATAGACGATCTGTAAGATAACACACACAATAGAGAAAGTTTTTTTTTTTTTTTTAAAAAAAAAGCTAATGACCAAAAAAAAAAAATACATTATTAGCCAATCTGCTCGTTATTTACGTAAACGTATTCTAGCTAGTAATATCAGCTCGCCTGAAATCAATGCTGTTTGGTCGGTTGTAACCGCATTGATTAAAAAAGAGTACCCGTTAGTATATCAGAATCTTGATAGCTTTCAATGGACTCAGTATATGCAACCGTTAACTGAGCGAATTAAACTCAAAATCAGAGAAAATATGTTGACGTTGATTCCAAAGGTTTATTCGTCGATTGAAGTTACTCAAGTTTCAAATTATTTTGGAATGACTGATGTTTTACTAGGTACTTTTTTTTTTAAAAAAAAAAATATTTACGTACTACAGAAAGTTGAATCTTACATGTGTATTTAGAATTAACTAGTAGAGGGTGGCAATTGGATGAATCTACAGGTATCTTGATTCCTGCTAAACCAGGTAAATAATAATACTTGTATGTAAAAAAGCTATCGTTAACATTAACATCGTTTAGATCCGGCACCCCGCGTAGCAACTGATATGAACCAATTTGCTAAACTATCTGATATTGTACTAAATCTCGAAAAGTTCTAACATAATAAAAATAAATACACACGCACACAAAATTTATTTAATTGTCTTTTCTTGTTGCAAAGCTTCGTTATCAAATGCAGTTCGTTTCAGATCCCCTTTTAGCCAAATACTGGGTAAAGAACCTACAGTGACAATTACACACACGATAATCATAGCTAAGTTCATATTATTGGGTGGATCAGCTTCAGGACCTGCACGCAATGCATCAATTGCAACCGAGAAGACTAAAGTTGCAGCAGTCGTAATTAGCCAAAGTATAGAAGACGATACGGATTCAGGTACAGGGTATGAAACTAGAAAGGAAATTTTAAGGTACAATGCATGCATACATGGAAATTTAAATTGTATACATACGTTCGCATGCTAGTTCTAAATGAATAGGTAATAACCCATAAGCAAAAAAACCGTTTAAAACACAAGCGATTAAAACCACGCTAAATGCATTAGGAATCACTAATAAAAAAAATAAAAAAAGGGATGCATTAGCTCTCTTGTCCCCCCTTTCTTTATCTCTCTCTCTCTCTAAATAAAAGAAGTTACTTTCAAAAATCAACATTAAATATGTAAATAACATGATGGGCGTAAATATTTTAATCAGCATAAGATGCTGTGCAGTCTTTCCGGCCCAGTAACCCGACAGTATGCCACCTGCAAAGCCAGCCACAACACTTGCGGTAGCACAAAAACCAGACTCTAGATCGGTGTAACCAAATGGCGAAATAGCTTCAATGATCAAAGTGGCAACTGAGAATACCATACCTCCATTGGCTGCACAAAGTATGGTCACCCAGATAAACGATGGGTTCTTCCAAAGACATTGTATGGCTTCTTTAAATCCCATACGATCTTGCTCAGCTGATGGCGATGAAGGTATGCGAGGCTGGCTCGGTAAAAATACGGATGGAATTGCACAAACGGTGGATATAATGGATACGATAATTAACATGGATGATACCTTGTCAGGTGTGGGGCAAAGAAAAGGTATTAAAACAGGTGCCATCGCCATACCAACTGACAATGCTAAACAGAAAAAAAAAAAAAAGTTAATATGTTATATTAAAGTTATTTAATTAGGATCATTTACTAGCTAATATATTAGCAACGCCCCGGTGTTGAGGGGCAAACCATACCGACGCTAACTATTACTAGAACTCATCAATATAATATGAAGAGAGAAAAAAAAATCGCATGATTTAAACTTTTTTATTATATGTATATATTACCTTGGCTGATATACTACATGCAAAATTAAAGTTAATTGGAAAGTATTATGTATCTATTTATAGTTTTATACTTACTTGTACACAAATGCGCCGCCAATACTAGCTACAAATTGACCAACCATCATAACTGTATATCGATGGTGTTCAGGGACAATTATTGCAATACATCGAATCCAGCATCCCACAAAGTTCATGACAGCTGCAAACAAAATCTATAATTGACAGGTTTTTTTAGTGTTTTTTATAGTGTTTTTTTTGATAAATGTTTTTTTTGATAAATGTTTTTTTTTTGCTGTTGTAATTACGTTTGCCTTTATGCCAAATCGTTGATATGACCAACCAGTTAACAATGAACAAATTGTATTAATTACAGCAGATAGATTGGATAGCCAGTTTAGAGCAGTATAATTGACCTGCATCCATTCTGACACTACCACAGGGGCGCTGGAGGCGCTAGCCCACATGAGAGAGCTAGCACTATTGACAAGTATAACGTTGAATATCTGAACCCATGCAATCCAAGTAGTACCATAAACAATCAAGTCTTTCTCGTACAAATCATTTACAGTTGTTAAACTACTATTGTCATCTTTTAGTATTGTAGATAAACGATCCCTATTTAGGTTAGTAGGAAAAGAAGTTCTCAACATTTTGGGGCTATAAAGAAGAATGGAAAAAAGACTTTTTCACAAATCTCTAAAAAATATATATATGCTTTTTTACACTCATGTTTAAGAATACTAGATGTATATGTTACTCGCCGTGTTTAAAATGATTTCAATGGCTTAATAACTTTGTTCATGTAGTAGCGTCGTCATATAAGGATAAAAGGGGGACCGAATTTAAACAAAGGAAACGATTGTTTTATTGTTCCTAAGTGTAAGTTACCTTGGAAACTTGTATTTAGTAAGTTTTTTTTTTTTTTTTTTTTTTTTTTTTTTTTGATCATGAATATAAAGAATTTTTTTTTTTTTAAAAAAAAGAGAAATAGCACATAATAATAATAATAATAATAATAATAATAATAATAATAAAAAGGGGAAAAAAGTTTTATGCTATCCTGCATTTACTGCCAGAAATTTATTAAACTTACTCCTAATAAAAGCTTTTACCTTGTACAGTAATAAAACCTATTTAGTTCCGCACTCTCGGTAACAAATTTAATTTACAAGATCGATGCTTGCCCCAAGCGTCCCTTTTTGTACAACCAATGCTTTGATCAAATTCCATTTTTAGTTTTTTAACAAAAAAAAAAAAGAAGAAAACTCTTTTTTTTTTTTTTTTTTTTTTTTTTTTATTTATTTATTTAATTATTATTATTATTATTATTATTAGTTTATTTTTTTTTCTTGATTCAATCAAAAAAAAAAAAAAAAAAAAATAGGGAATAGGGAGTTTTTTTTTGTTTTGTTTTGTTTTTAGAAGAGGAGGTGGAGGAAATTAAAGGGAAAATATAAGGGCACTTTTTTTTTCTTTCTTTTTTTGTATATGTTTCTCCCCCCCAAACATACACCATGTGGGTAATACAAAGAAAAAAATTATTTACGAGATAGTAGAGGTCTTCTGGAAGGCGTAGTAGTAGTAGTGGTAGTAGTAGCGGTAGTAGAAGGTTTAGATGATGTACGCTGATTAGTTCCTAATACGGGACGTCTATTTGAGGGTATAACTGAAGGTCTTTCAAAAACTTGTTGGCGTGATGCTGGACGACGAGATACATCTATTTTATTTGTTGTTGGTACAATACTTTTACGAGCACTTGATCTAATTGTACTATTTTCCTTTTTCATCACGTTATTAGTTGAATCATTCTTTTGTAATCGAGAAGATGACCTTGGAGTCTTTTTTAATAAAGAAATATCTTCCAAGGCAAGATCTAACTTGTATTGCATTTGTTTTTTTGATTCTGCATCTTCCTTCACTTGCTGTTGTCTTGAGGTTTCAGTTTCATGCATTTGATCAAGTACGCGTGTCATCATTTCTTCCATCTTGCTTCTAGCAGATATTTCTTTTCTTAAACGAGATTCTAAAGGTTGTAATTGAGCTAATGCTGTATTCATTTTATCTTCATAGACTTGGCGCATATGAACTTCTTGTTCTAATCGATCACATAATATCTTTTGTTGTTGATCCATCACAATTGTCATATCTTCCATTGCTTTTTCAAATGATACTCGCATCACAGTTTCTTCTTGTAATCTTTGTTCTAATTGGTATAAACGATCCTCTACTTGGTTCATTTTATGACGATAATTACGACCACATAATTGAGCTAAATTTGCAACTACTCGTTGGTCTGGGCGTAAATTAGATAATTGTTGTTGTGTCTTTCTACTTTTATAACCACGCCAGAGAGATTGAATTTTAATGGCTGCTGCTGTAAGTTGTTTTTGTTCTGTATCTCTAGATAATATATCTTGTTGTTCTTCTTCACAGATAGGATAGAATTCAACTTGGGATTCTAATTCTCCATTATAAATGGTATCGTCATAACCTTCGTCTGTTGTACTATAAGCAGGTGTTGATTGCACAATTGTAATGGACTTGCATTTGTTTATTTTGATTAGTACTGTTCGTGATTCCATGGAGCGAACACTACTACTTTCAGTTGAACTTTCAGTGATAGCTAATGATGCATTACTATAAGCACGTAAATTTTTTTGGTCTTGTTGAAATCCTATAAATAAGGAGAAAAGTGTGAGAGAACAATAAAGGGTAGAAAATTATAACTCATGTTACCTTTGTATACCCTTGATTGTGTAACTTTGTACATATGAGAGTCGGATAAGAACGAGGAAGGACCGACGGGACGTTCTAATTGGTTGGAAAGGCAAGATATAGATTCGCGTGGTAAATGTCGATCAGTAACTTGAGCAGGTAATTGTAAAGGAGATAGTCGAGCATCAGCAATTAGTGGATCATCATCATAAGTCTCGTGCCATAAATTTAACTGATCAATCACGGTTTCTTGATCAAAATAATCAACCGATGACAATGCCGCAATAGTAGTTGAGCTAATAAATGAAGATTCATCAAAATAACAATCTTCTCTATCCAAATAAGCTAAAGCTCTTAAACAAGTTTTGGTTGGAAATTCGTACTCGTATTGTTCTCGATCCAAATTCTGTGTGACTTGTAAAAGTTCTCCTTCTACAGATAATTCATCTTCGTCATAGAAACGAGTCTGTAGTTGTAATTGTTGTAATGATATCAATTTGAATAAGTAGTATTTTTTTTTGGTAAAAAAAGAGAAAAAAAAAGGTAAAAAAGAAGAAAAGTAAAATAATTAAAATTTATCATGTAAAAATAGTTATATGCAGTGAGGGGAAATCGGAGTGTATATGAATGCAAGGTGTCAAAATAATTGAGAACGCCGGTTAAAAGAAAAAAATAAAAGAAAAATGCACAAGAACGTCAATAAAGAAATTATCTTCTTTTTTTTTTTTTTTTATACCTGAGAATACATCATCATTAATTTTTCGTCAAATTCTTGATAGTTTGAATTTGTCATTTATATAAAGGAAAGACTGACTTATTTTTTACAATAAGTCTTTAAAAAGGAGTGGAAAAGGAATGGAAAGGGGAAAAGGGAGAAAGAAATAAAGAAAGAATGAAGAAATATAAAAAAAAAAAAAAAAAAAAAAAAAAGAGAAAATTTATTGACCGTATTTAAAGATTTCTGCTGTCAAATAGAAATAAGGGGAGTGTATAAGGAGATATTGTGTGGTCTACGTGCGTGTTACACATATTGTTGATCAAAAAACACATTTCGGAACTTGTTAATATTTTTTTTTTTACGATTACTGCTTGTGTTACTCTCGATCGTATTCCTATTGTAGATCAATAAATAAAAAAATAAAAAAAAGCACTTTATATGTGCTCCTATTACTCTCCCTTACAACAATTATGACTTACATATCAAGTAATGTACTAAAAACGATCAAACATCCGGGATTAAATATTATAGTTCGGATGCTGTCACTATTATTTATGTATATTATTTTTAGTTATTTTCTCCCTATTAAAAAACAAAAACAAAAAAAAAAATCTTTTTTTATCATCATTATAATCATCATGACAACCTCGAGTTTATCCCCCCTTTCATAAAGAGAGATCAATCAGATCTCTCTTACCATGTACTCCCTCATTCGTATCCCCTTAGCAACTGTTTAACCTTTTTTTTTAATAACATACTGAAAATAATAATAATAGCAAAGTAATCGAAAAAAAAAATAAAAAAAAAATTGAAAAGTTACATATTTATTTAAAAATACAGATACAGGGTATAAATACAATTCTCTTTTTCTCTTTCTATTTTTCTTCTCTTCTTCTTTTTAACCTTCAGACACACTAGCCATACCAGCCATGAGTCTTTGTTCAGCTGTAATTGGCGTATTCCAATCACCAACATATTCAATTTGCTTTCTTTGGTCAAACCATTCTTGTACAGCCACTCTTTCAGCATCAAACATTTCTCTGGTAACACCTTCAAATAAATTATCAAATGTATAGAAATTGGTAGAATATTGCAACCGTTTCAAACCAGGAAACAATTCTAATAGATTTTCAAATCCAGTTTTAGATAAAGGCGTCGTCATGTACTTTGTAATAATTAACTGTCGAATCGAAGAACCAGGAGTTGTTGTCTTTGAAGTGTCAGGAGAAAAGGGTGTAGTCGTTTTAGGTATATTATAAGGTTCAAATCTTTTCTTGGTTTTTGTAATCGTTTTTCGCATACGCAATGTATTAAAGTGTGTCAGATCACGATTAGAGATACATGATAAATCAAATAGTTCCAGTGTCTCCAATTGATGGCATCGGTTCAACAGTTGCCATAAGGCTTGACTAGAGATACGACCTGTAGGGGATGACCCTATCAATTGACGACCATCGCTGATGATTTCGGCGTGACCAAGAATATCTCGAGATTTAAGTGAACATAGAGTTAACGATCGTAAGGAGGTCCAATGTCGAACAATTGTTAGTAGTACGGCATCGTCCATACCAGAGTGTAAACCACGGAAGTGAAGCATACGAGGGCAAGCTGTGACAATAGCTTGTAATAAACCCGATGAATTTATCCCTTTATCGCGATTGTTATTATATGTGAATGTTTCAAGTGCATGACCATGGCAAGCAATAGCACAAAAGAGTTCAGTCATCTCTAAATCTAGAACACAGTCTTGAATAACCAATGTGTTAAGGTTGGTTTCGTTGATATAAAACAATTGATTCATGGCGTCTGAAAATTGGTCGTGAAGTTCAAAATTATGTTTCATGTATTCTTCTCTTCTACGTGGTGGTTGTAAAGCAGTAATGTGAGAGAATAACATTGGACTCGAGTTGTTCAATCGATTGGAGAATTGTACAGGTACAACCGTATTTTGAATAAAGGCAGAATAGCATCCCTTAATCGTGATCGACTTGACTCGGGGTGCAATAGAGAGCACTTTTTGAAGTGAAAGAACGAGTGTCCTATATTCAAGGTTTTCAAAGACGAGATGTCTGTACAAGTAAGGATCGTGGCACACCTTATTCCATGCTCGACAAACACTAAAAAGAATAATTAGATTTCGTTTTTAATATAAATAAAATGTACATCATTTTATTTTTTCTTACCTTGCAACGAGCCAGCGTTCAGGTAATGGGATATAAGAGAAAATCTCTAATAAGATTGTGTCGGGTAAACTCATATATAAAAATATTATTATTAATAGTAATTAAAAGATATTATTTATTTTTTTCATCTAGAAAATTTAGAAAAGAAAATAAAAAAAAAAAAATAAAAAAAAAACCAAGAGGGTATTTATAACAAGGTACTGAATCAAGTTTTGGTTGATGAAAATTCTGACTTTAGATTGTTAAACATTCATACAAAATTGATCAAGTTTCAGGCACAGCAGATGTTTCTAAACATTTGGTTTTACTCATTTTTTTTTTCGGCCTGCAAGTTTTTTTTTTTTTTTTTTTTTTTCGTCCGTTTGAATTAATTTTGTTTCAGTGAATCTTCGGAAAGGTTTGTTTATATAATAGAAAAATTCTTTTTTTTAGTAGGATAAAGAATCTTCTTTACAGAACGGGCCCTCTGCAGTTAATCGAGATGCATAGAAAATATATGTTTCTGTATATTTGCTCACGTAATAATGAAACTTATAATAAAGAAACGTAAATTGAGTTGTGATATATATATAAATTAAAAATAAAATCAACTTTGGAATGATAAACATACTAGACGCATAATTTTTTTTATTACAGTAGTAATTGTGTTAAGCTGAGAGAGAGATATATATATATTTTAATGAGATCAACCTATACTTTCATCCCGGTTTCAAAGTTCAGTTGAACACGTTACACTGCAAGACAACTCTAGGGCCCTATACTATTTTTAATGTACTAGAATAGTTGATTGACTGAAACCATAATACATTCTCCTCTAAAATATATCGAGTACTTTTTAGAATACACAATCTTTTTATTGTTTAAGAAGTGAGAAATTTTAACACCCAACGAGATTGGAAAAAAAATCGATCCGCGAAAAAAAAAAAAAAAAAAAAAAAGTATCGCGTTGCATAGCAACTAATCGCATAAACAGGAAAAAAGAGCTAATTGTATGACACTTACTGCGTTCCTTATTTTGGACATTTTAATTATCATCGACACCCCCCCCCCATATATACACAGTTTTGCTCCCTTTTTCAGCAAGGAACATAAATCTATATTTACTTTTTCAAAAAACACCCACATATATTTTTACAAACGTCAAACATACAAGAAATTGTATACTCCTTAAAAACATGCCTTTTTTTTTATATATTTTTTTATTTCGAGGAAAAAGGGCGAAGTGAAAAAGTAAATAAACGAGTTTTGTTGTAATATTTTTCCACAAATAAACGGTTTCCAATAAAAAAAAATTAGATTATATCAATATGTTTTTGTTGAATATGATGTTGAATCCAATTTAAGGACCAGCAGTAGGAGCAGGGTTCATTCTACGCTTACCACCGATTTGAGCAGTGACATTAACGAAACGACGGTTGTAACATTGTCTCTTCTTAGCGCGACCAGTCAAGGGCTTCTTCTTTTCTTGCTTGGCGACCTTAGGACATTGAGACTTAACCTTACCGGCACGAGCCAAAGAACCGTGAACTTTACCCTATTCATAAAAATGTGTGTTTAGTTGGATGGATGGATGGTTGATATCGTTTCGTCATGTACCATATTGGATGATAATAATCTACAAAGAGAAAGATCTCATTATCTACACTACCAATTACCTGTTATACCGCAAAAAAAAAAAAAAAAAAAAAGGACTTTTCTTTTCCGTTTTCCGGGGAAAAACTGATGCCTGCGAGCCGGACATTTTCCTCTAAAATGCAACATTTTCTACTATGGCAATTGTCAACCAAGCAACTTTTTTAAATTTAATGACAATTAGAAGCGAAACTAAAGCGTACATTTGATTTTTAGCATTGTATTGAATAGCATTAATAATTATTTAGTATTTAGTTGTTATTAGCTTGCTCAAATGTCGGCAAACAAAGTTGGTGCAAGGCAAGAACGCCAGAGTGACGTGTGTTTAAAGAGAGTGTAAAAATTGAAGTTTGAATGTCCGCCGTCAGTTTGCAGAAACTACCTCTCAACTTGACCGACCTGAGAATCCTCCTTCTTAATCGATAATATGGGTACGTAGAAATCATCCATCCATCTCACTATACATAATCATCATACTAATATACCATGTTATAATTAGCTGTCGGCAAGAATAAGTAAGATTGGAAAACCCATCCAACATCGAATGATTTTTTCACCACTTGCTAAACCAATTTTTTTTAACATAGGCGTCTTTCAAAGGGAAAGAAGGGTTTGAAGAAGAAGGTGTAAGTATTTTTTTTCTGATATATTACATTGAGACAATTTTTTTTTAGTGGGTTCACAATTGACAAAAAAAAAAATACATGTTAAAAAAATTGAGGAGGAGAGCGTTGAATAAGTTAGTAAAAACAGTATTGCCAACTTTTGCCAACAGAAAAAAAAAATACAGTATGGATTCAACAGTAGCATTCAACTCTCCTTTTTCTTTTTTTAAAAAAAAAGCAGAGCCATTAGAGTTTTTTCTTCTGTGAACCCACTAAACCTTTATTGTATCACAAAAAGAGAGAATTAAAATTAACAAGCTTTTTTTTTTTTTAATATAGCGTTGACCCCTTCACCCGTAAGGATTGGTATGATATCAAGGCTCCTTCCATGTTCGATGTTCGTCAAGTCGGTAAGACTCTTGTCAACCGTACTCAAGGTCTTCGTAACGCCAATGACTCTCTCCTCGGTCGTGTTGTCGAGATGTCTCTCGGTGATTTGTCCAAGGACGAGTCTCGTTCTTTCCGTAAGATCCAATTGAAGGTTGATGAAATCCAAGGTAAGAACTGTCTCACCAACTTCTACCGTATGGATATGACCACCGACAAGCTCCGTTCTATGGTCAAGAAGTGGCAATCTTTGATTGAGGCTTTCGTTGATGTCAAGACTACCGATGGTTATCTTGTTCGTCTCTTCGCTGTCTCCTTCACTTCTCGTCGTCGTAACCAAATCAAGAAGACCACCTATGCTCAAGCTGCTCAAATCCGTCAAATCCGTAAGAAGATGTTCGAGATCATGACTGAAGAAGCTGTTGCTTGTGATCTTAAGGAACTTGTTGCCAAGGTTACCTCTTCCGCCTCTCAATCCGCTCAAGATGCTATCGCTGTTCGTATTGAAAAGGCTTGTCAAGGTATCTACCCTCTCCAAAACACCTATACTCGTAAGGTCAAGATTCTTAAGGCTCCCAAGTTCGATGTCTCTGCTCTCTTAGCTCTTCACGGTGGTGCTAACGCCGCTGGTGATGATACTGGTGCTAAGGCTTCCAAGGATTTCGTTGAACCCGCTATCCAAGCCTCTGTCTAAATATTTTTTTTTTTTTTGCAAAAATAGAAGTTCTTTTTATTAAATGAAAAAGATTTTTTTATATTAAAATATCATATCGTAAAACTTTTATTGTCTTTCATGCTCTTCTTTTCTCTGTGACATAATGCGATGAATATTCTTTGCAAACCAATCTCTACTGGTCTTTTCCACAATAGAGAGATCTATAGTGGTAGGTTTTTTCAGGTGCAAATAGATTTTGTCGGAGCCTGTTTCTACGGACTCGATATCGTCTAAATGAATTGCGTATTCCTGTTTCAATGTATCGGATCGAATGACCATAATACGAGTATAGGTTAAAATAGCAATGGTTACATCTTGACCGACAATACTATGAGCTATATATACTTCGTTATAGTATTTTCCAGTTTCCATTTCTTTAAGCCACATTTGACCTAGTGCTTCTCGTTGAGAATAGACCTAAAAATTTTACATGTCAGTTATGCACTAAAAAAAAAGTTTTTTTTTGTTTTTGTTTGCTTACAGCTACAATGCCATCTTTTCCAGTATATCGAGGGAGTCTTTCACGTGTTAGCTGTCCAGTTTCAAATACGGTTGTTGTTTCTCTGATACCAGCAGTAACATTACTTGCCATATCAAACAAACCTACTACAGGTTTCGTAAACGCACTAAATGTTTTTTTAGACTTAAGGGCGAGACAATTATTAAGTTTAAACTTACCCTACTAGACCCTTTCCAACACCACCTACGAAACCAGTAACACCTCCATTCTCTGCTCCTTCAATTGGACGTTTCTAGAATACATATATATAATTTGTTTTTGTTAAAAGGGATATTCTGTTCAGAATTTTTTAAAAATACAGTACCACAAGACCGGCAAAACCACTAGCGACACTAGTACCAAAATACCCAACACCTTGCGTAACACCGTAGATGGCATGTGTAGGCTTATTACGTGTCATATTCATACGACGTCGATCCTGGAATTTCTTATCCATTGTTGCTGCAGATATGCCTTTACCAAGACTACCTGTGAATCGACTCATACTATCTGTAATACCGAACACGCTCTTCTTCATAAACCCGCCAACGCCCTATTTTTTTTTTTTTTTTTTTTTTTTGAAAGTAAACGTGAGTTAATATCTAAATAAAATAATAATAATGATAAATCTATACTTGCCTTGGCAATACCAATGCCTAAATCTTGAGGTCTATCACTCATAATGAAACCTTGGTAAGGTTCATAGAACAATTCTCCGAATCCAGAACTCAAGGTATTGAATAATCCGACTGGATTACCGAGAATATCAATACTACCCAAGACACGATGGATTTGGTATATAACTTGCTCACGATAATGGAGTATGATACGTGATGTAAGATCTTCCGAACTTGCACGAAGGTTTTCTACAATCAATGCATTTAATTTAATAGGTGCATCCTATTTAAATTTATATAAGTATGGTCATATTAATTTTTTTTTCTTCGTCTTTTTTCTTACGTTAATGTTACCAAGTGTCATGGTAAACACATTAAATATGTAACCAATTGGTGATTTTTTAGCTGTATCACTATATATTTTTTTTTTAAAAAAAAGACATCAGTAATTAATTGGTTTTAAAAAAAGCTTTCCCCCTCCCCTCTTTTTTTTTACCTTGATTCTTTATCATCAAATTTCTCTGTACGGACAAACGAAAGGTTTAGACGCATAGGCTGAATACAAAATTCTTCAAAGTAGTATAAGGCTTCTGCTTTATCAACAACAGGTTCTTCAATAGCCATAACAAACATGTCATCCTCTGTCTCTGGTAGTATGGGAGCGTTTTGAAATTGCGCGAAATCTAATAAAGCGTACAAAAAGTCCTCGTCAATTTCAAATGTCATTTCTTGTAAAAGAATAGAGAACAATTTAAAATAAAGTACACCATGTCGATCATCCTTTACTTTATCGAGTGCGATATGAAGCGTAGGATGAGATGAAAGTTCACTAGATACCTTTGGAAGTGTTGTAGGATAGCATAAAATAGGATACGTTGTACTAAACAATTGGTTATCAATTTGCAGCCACTGAATACCAAGTCTTAATGACTGATACATGTTTGAATCAGTATACTTGAAATCAAACCCTTTAACACTGGCAAACACAATTTCTGCAGCATTCTTATTAATCACTGAAACGCCTAACCCAGCTAACTTGAGTTCCAGAATATAATTAGTAACATGCTGAACAGTAATTGTTTCAAATGCATCCTTGAAGCTTCCTTCCCTTGATGTAGATGCCAACGTAGATGTACCAGACGATTTAGGTCGATATAAACTCTTTGATAGTTTAAAGTCTGTAAGGTACAAGACAAGAGCTGAATCATCTGCCATAATATCAATTGAAAGAGTATTGTTTTCTACGGCGCGGTCACGATTCTTCATGTATCGGAAAGGTACTTGAGCACCGATGGCTTGAAAGTTAATACTACGGTGTCGGTTACCAACATGTAATTCTAAACGCTTTTCTTTGGCTACAGGAATATCCCAAGCGTATTTTAAGCGCTCGCCTGGATGCAAAGTAAATAAACGAGGCTCTTTGAATGCGCGCTTTTGGTTTGATTTGAGGTCATATTCGTCAAGATCAAGTGCTTCTTGTCTAAATTTAATATCGACACTAGAACCATTAACAATGAGGTAAGGCCAATCATCATCTTCGTTAAACGTGATAAAAATGGTGGAATTTTGAATATGAATTGAGATTCTAACAAGATATGGTATGGTATCATCTCCTTTATCTACTTTAACATAGGTTTTACCAATCTCTTGGATATCAAATGGAGAAGACCAATAATCTTCTAATTCTTGAAGTTGAAGGCATAACCATCGAACATGAGATTTGTTGGTTTGATAGAGAGGCATCTTTTGTCCGGCATCAATATTAGTTACCTCAGTAGAACCAAATTCACAAAACTTGAACGGTACATTCATATTATTCTTTAATACATAACGAGGTGAAATAGTAACCAGTTTTGTTAATGCTAATATACCGACACCTTCTTCGACCTTAATACCAGCGTGTCTAGCATATGCGTCATTCTTTGAAGCCAATGTAATGTCTTGGCTGTTACCAACAGCTTCGAAACTAATAGGGTCACTCCATTTAGAATCATTAATAGAGATCTGCGAACGATTACGGTGATCGAATTCAGGATAAGAATAAATGGTAGGTACAATATGTTCACCCTCCTTGTATGCAGGAACAGTTTCTATAGGCACACTTCCTTGACGATATGCTTGTCGATGTCTGATCGAAATAGGTAATCCGGACTTGTTCAAGATAAGGTAAGGGGCATAAATACTGATATGCAATGAATCAGTTGTATTGGAACTACGCGTTATATTCATCCGAAGATTGGTAGGAACACCATTATGATCGGTAATCACCAATTTTTCACCAATAGCATTATAATTCTCTTCTGTTCGAATATTAGCGGCATCACTACATTTATATCGATCTGATTTTAAATCAAGTTGAATAGAAAGTGCAGATTTACTCTTCATAAGATGTAATTGTGCGGTTTTACCCATTTCAATAAGAGTAGAGATACGCTCATTGGTTGCTTGGTTGATTAATGTCAAGTCAAAGTCAAATGGCAACAAGTTTTCAATTTCGATAGGAGGGCATAACTGAACCTTCATCATTGGGTATTGTTTAGAAAGCGGATTCTTTTTATCAAACTCAGCGTATACTTGATACTTATAAGATATCAGATGTTCCTTATTACCCTCTACAGGAGGACATTCGACACATTTGGGGTGAGACGGAAGCATTAAATCAGACCACATCATCATTTCTTTGCTCCATCTGTACTCTTCCGAAGGTCTAGCGACAATCCATCGATCATACGATAAAGCAATAGGCACATAATATGTTTCGTAAGGTTTCAGGAAGACAGGATCATTTACCATTCTTCTTTCCTTGTTCACAATCGCAAATTGAATATCTTTATCTGAACTGTTTTCTAAAGAAAGACCACTACGGAATGTAACAGTTTTGACATGATTTTCCAAATGAATATCAACAATCAGTCGATGATTTACAGACTTGAATTCTGGTTTTAAGCGATAAGCTAGTACACCTTCTTTATCAACAGGAATATGTGGAATACTTTCCCATTTAGCATACTTGATTTGAGCACCAAATAGGTTTTTTCCTGCATTTATCGTTTCACGACGCTTTTTCCAGTCTCGGAATGTCCATGGCATTGTTTTACCTTGTTCCAGTTGATACATGGTCGTATCGTCCGTATCTGCATCGTCAGACATGTTCCAGAACTCTAAATCGTACCCAGTAAAGTTTCGAATTAGGTAAGGTTTTACTTGATCTTGAGCAGTTTGAGCAAGTGGCTAATTAAAAAAATTATAAGAAAATTTCTTTTTTGTTTAGAAAAAAAAAATCAATTCTATACTTACTTTGGTTTCGGATAGTGTTGCAGATACAGTTAAAAGGCTTTCGAGGAAGGCATGTGTTACATTGACATATAATAAATCTTTAGATTCAAGTGCAACATTCATCGATCTATCTGTAGCATCTTGAGATGCCTTGATACAAAAGTTCCAAGGTTCCAAAATAGGTTCCCAATGTGAGTTTTTAAAGTTAAAGTTGTTTGCTTTCAATACAAAATCAACGCTGGCGTAAAGTGCTCGAGACCAGTCAGAAGCTCCAATGGCGAAAGGATTCACTTGGATATCAATGAAAGGTAATTCATGTAAATCTTCAATTAGAATAATTTGAAGACCATCAAATGAAGCAGACAACTAAGTATACAATTAAGGACATTAATACTTTATATATATATATATATATTAAAAAAGCTTACAGATTCTTTTGACATGACAATAAATGGTTCAATTCCTTTTCCTTTTTCAATAACTGTACTTTCCGATGTTTGAGGTTCACTATTACCTTCGTGGTGTTCTCCTTCAGGCACTAACAATTCAGAAGACATTTCAGACGAATCATCACATACAGGCTTTGGCGCTTCGGTAGTGTTTGCATTACCCATAAGTTCAATACCCTTGTTTACAATGGACATGATAAGCATAGCATCCTGGTACGATAGACGTAAAATGATAGGGTCCACTTTAAGTTTAATGGATGTCAAGTTATGGACAGAACTTGTAGAAGTAGTTTCCATATTTAACAAGACGCTAAATTCTTCAACAAAATGCATAGTAGATTCTTCAATATTATCCATACGACACAAGATCATACCGATACCATCCAAATGAACTTCTAAACAAGTTTCTTGAATCACTGTCAATTGATTGAAAGAAAGGATAACAGCTTCGGATGCTTTACTCTCTGGGTTTCCAGGACATATAATTCGAAGATCAACAACATTGATATTGTACCTCATCACGGTAGCAGGTGCTTGGTCCTGACGTTGTACTTGCTTCTCGGGTTGCTTTTTATTTTTTTGAGCTTGAGCGAACTTTTGAGCTTCAGTGGGTTCAATTACAACAAATGGGCCCATAAAGAAATCTTTCAACAAGAACAAGTAATCCAATGATAAAACAATCTTTGGACTATCGACAGTAACTTGAATTTCCATCACAGGGGATACTTCGTTTTTATAGGTATGAAGTTTGACTTGGAATTGAGGTCCATCCAATTTATTGGCAGGAAGAATTTCTCTGAACTTGGAATTAGATTGAGATCTAGCATCGGCAAAACAGATGGATTGCATAGCTACTTCCATAAGCATAGACTCATTTGACATATTTTGTAATTTTAAGCAAATATCATTAAATTCAAGTCTGGAAAGAATTTGGTTCTCTTTCTTTTGATTGGAATCTTCACCTACCAAGACTTCAAGGTATACGGTTTTCAATTTAATGATGAGATCAAGTGCGACAGTAGGCTCTTCATTGGACTTCCTCTGTTGTACCTCGGTAGATGTAGATGGATGAGAGCTAGTAGAGGTATGCGATTGTGTGGAGCTGCTAGGTACAATAGCGTTTTCTTCTATTGTAATTTCCTGTTTCTTTTCACCAGGACCAAGGAATGTCTTTTGAATAAACTCCCAAGTATCCAACAAGGACTTGTATTGTCGTTCAGTTAGGGCCATACGTACATCTGAAATATTACCCTCAATTTGTGATCCAGGGCCAACAGCATCTTTAGGATTTTCAGGATTTTCAATATCAAACACAATATCCAAATCATCAATGATTGGTAAACTATGCTCAGTCGCTTCACCAGAGGCATTAATCTTAACAGCCGTAGACCGAAGACTGATATCATAGAGACCACAATTGATATGAGTTACAGGAACGTCGACAGAGTTTGGAATATTATTTGTGTCTCTTCTTACGGTCTTGATAAATTCATTGTTAGCTCTGATTTCACCTAAATGAGCTACAAGTCTATCTGTCTTTTTATTTTCACCAACTGGGAAAAGCAATACGGGACTTTTTACAACTACATCAAAGTGGAATCGATTAGTACCTTCCTTATACTGTTGAGCTGTTTCTACTGCTGCAGATCGAGCTGCATCATATACGTTTTTCATTTCCAAGAATTCCGTCAAGAAATTGAGCGTGGGCTTTACAGATTCAGTTACGTACAGTTGAATAGCACCCATTTTTAATTTAAAGGTCTGATTGTATCCAGGGAAATTGGGATCTTCTTTATCAAATGTTTGGTAGGTGAAATCAGCTAATTCATCTCCAACAATACTAACAATATATGTTTCGGACGCAATAGAGGCATTACCATTATTGTCTACTTCAGTTATCGTATCATCTGATAAAGTAAAATTGCCAAATTTACCGTTGACTTCAATTGTTTTGGGTTCAAGCATAATAAACAAATCACCATAACTAAGTTCACCTGTACCTAATCGAACACCGTCATTGTTTAGAATCAAATTGACACTATCCATATGAATAGCCACTTTCATGCGGTCATCTTTAATCTTGACCTGCTTAGGCTTATGCAAACTACGTTTATCATCCTTTTCATCGGTATCAGGACCTTCATCATAGTACATATCCCCCTCAAATACTTCGCCAGATTCTACGGGAGGCTTTGGAGGTGCTGTAAAGGTATTCATAATCCAGTTATAGAGTCTGAGCAAAGGTCTTCTCGTGATAATAACTGTAAGTGTAGAAAGCATAACATCAACTGTTTGATCGTATCCATCATAATGGTCCAAAAAGTGAGGGTGATCACGAGATGCCTTTTTATACTTGATATTAACTAGATTCTTTCCTACATCTGAGATCTTATTATTACTTCCTCCAGACTGAATAGTTTCTGAGGTGACCAAATCACGGTATTCACTATCAGGGTCAATTTTATCAACTACAGTAAGTGCCTTTAATGAAACATCAACCATCAAGTCTAAAGGTCGAGTGAGTACAGTAAGTTCAAAGCTCTCTAATAAAATTTCACATAAGAGAGTTTCTTTCAAGGGATTAGATTGATCGGTTTCATGAATACTGGCAGACACTTTATCTACTTGGAAAGTTAACTTGAACTGTTGTACTTCAGAACTTCCGATACTTGTACTGGGCGTAGCAGAGGTAGGTGAAGTGGGTCGACTAGTGAGTGAAGTAGAATCACTAGCAGAATCAGGTAAGGTGAAATCACCATTCTGCGTACCCCAAAATCTTTCGGTAATAATATTGTTACTACTAACATAGCTAGTGTCTTGAATGCGAGGTCTTTCTTTGGATTTAGTACTCTCTACTGTATCCTCATCATCCGAAGTAGGTACTATAAAATCAACAATCTTCATCAAAATCTTATACTTGCTATCAGATAAATTAACAGAAAGTAAAGGCAATTGTCCAGAAATTTTAAACTTTGTAAATTCTGTCTTTCCAGGCAAGATACACATTTCGACCAAAAAATTCATATCGATACGTTCAATAAAGCGAGCATCTACACCGTTACGTGGAGGATTATCCTTCAACTGCCATAAACATTCTTCAGTATTGGTACCAATCAAGACTTTTGTTTGACTCAGAGATAAATTAAACTTGTCATACATTAAGTTTTCAAGTAAGATATTATCTTCTTTACTGTACTTTTGTATGTCCTTTTTCTTGATATCATTAATTACGTCTTTATCAGCGAGTTTACTATCAATATTAATATGACCCGCGTCGATAATCATAACAGGAGAATCTTGGCTAGTCAGACTTTCGGGAATAATAATAATAGGTGCATCCATATCAACATTAAGATCAAACGTAGTATGCGTCTCTAAAGCAAATTCTAAACCAGCGCGCGTCTGAAGTTTGAACTCTTCCAAAGTATCACCAGCAACAGCGATCAATGCATTGACACTTTCCATCTTTGAACTAGGAGGCTTAAAAAATTTCATGACGCCTGCAATAACAACAGGGCTATAGATAATTTCCAGATGTCTCATCTTGAGAGAAAACGCATTATCAGCCTTTTTACTAAGAGGTTTCTTTTCAAAAACAATCGAAAAGAAAGGATCTGGTTTCTTAGTATTCACCATATCAACAGTTGCCATTGATTTTCTACGCTCTCTTTCAGTAATATTATATTGAATATCAAGTAAAGAAGAGTCTCGGTTGTTTCCCTTCTTGACACCGATAAGTTGATGATAGATAGTATCCTTGGTTGATCCATCAAACAGCTGAAGATCACCGAGAGCAGCAGAGATCTTCATGGATTCAACGTATTGAGTTACTCCTACGCTAACATCTTCAAATACAACAGATAACAAGTCTAATTCGGTGGGCTTTTTAACATCTTGCTTCAAGGTAAAAGAACCACGGTTAAGCTTGGTGGATAATGCAAATTTGATAGTATCTTTGGGAATATCAACTGCGGATGCAATACTGACTTTATCTTCGTCAAATTCAATCGCATCAAATAACTCCTTCTTTTGCTCTTCCGTCATATGGATAGAGCCCGAGTCATCGTCGTCTGGTTCTTCTTGACCAGCCTCTGCTGGTTTAGTCCCACTAATCCAACCCCACCAGCCTACTTTAGCATTCTCTGCTTTTTTCTTTTCGTTTTGTTTATCTATAAGAAGAAGAAAAAGGTTAGCACTTGATTTCGTCATTATTATTTTCTAGATATATTACCAATTCGAACTTTTTCTCTACGAAGTTTAGATTTGGCAATACTTCTATAAAACCGAATATCTTCATATGATAAATCATGCTCGAGTTTTTTCAATGTTTCCAATTGTGCAGGTACAGCGGTCTTCATCTTATCCGCTACATAGCATTCAATATACTTTAACCTTTGATCACGTCTAGTCTTGAAATGATCCCAAGTCCATTTATGATTCTTTTCATGAATTTCGGATAAAATGGCCCTAGCAGCGAATTGAAAGTATTCTTTGGGGTTTGACTTTGCAGTCTTTCCTTTTCCTGGATGGAATTTCAAGTACTATAAATGTATTTTAGTAAATTTATAAATAAATAAAAATGACGTTTACCTTTTGCTTTTTTAGATTAGCGTGGAATAAGTCGATCATTAAAATCGCATCACGGTATTGATGGTCGTCAAGTCCAAATGCAAGTTCATCAAAGATCATAGTAACATCTGTCTTGGGTGTATCTCCACTATAGTCTTTGTTCAACTTGACCTGAATATATATATCATTAGTGTTTATGTAATGCTTATTTAAAACCTTGTTTTACCTTTCCTGTACCAGATACAGGTTTTAAAATGTATTGGTGTTCTCTGGGAGAGTTGGTTGAAGTAGGAATCTAGTTTTTAAAAATTCTTGTTTAGTACAAGAAAAAAAACAGTTACCATAGCGTATATGTTATTTTACCAAATCGGTGTATACTTGTGCTGCTTCCTCATGGTGCATTCCTGCGAGGGATCGACTATCTGTATTCCAATAGACTGACAAAGATTCAAGTGTTGCAAGCTAATGTACATACAAAAAAAAATTAGTTTCTATTTTATTCTATATCTTTCTATTTTATACCTTATTAATAGTATTTGTTGGTTCAGTGATGAATTTAGGTGTCCATTCATCATCAGTAGATAAAGCACTTAATTCTTTTAACGTAATACCAGCAGAAAAGGGATGACCAGGATCAGATATATTATCCTCATATCGGATATGAATATTCTTCATCGTAAATTGGAGATTATCTACAATCTTGGTGGTCAATTGACTAATAAATCCGTCACCTCCCTTATTCTTCTGTTCAGATTGTACATCCGAAGATTCCAACATCTCTGCAGTTGATAACCGACGGCGCTTTAATTCCTGTCTTCTCTCTTCTTCTTCTTCCACGGTAACCTGTCAAGACATCAGTATAAGATATCCATAACAATCAATATACGAACTTACTGTTGCTTCATTCTTGGGTTCTGCTAATAAGTAAACATGATCGATAATCACTTTAACAGGCTCGGTTCTTAAGTTAGACCAAGGAATAACAAGTGTTAGTTCACCCAAGTAACCTGAAACCCAAATAAGTTAAAATACTTGTTTCATTATATACGTATATATTTTTCTTTACCTTCAGATACGTTAATAGGTAAGTCAAGTTTATCTAGAGCGTCTCGGCGTAGCTTCAAGTTACGAAGGTTAACCTCGCCTTGTAAAAAAAAGTATATATTTTTTTTAGATCGCGTTCGTGTTATACTACTGTTTTACACTCGTTTACCTTTCCACATTCCGATCTTTAGTTGATCATAATTTAGGTTCGAAACATAATTTTTCAAAAACCTATTTAAGATGTTGGCTACGAGAGACTCCAACATATTTAGGGGTTTTCTTTATTCTTGATATGAAAAAGAAAGAGAAAAGAAAAAAGAAAAGCGTGGAAAAAAAAAGAATATAAAGGGATAGCGGTAAGACAATGCTCGCATTACATTTAGAGCAAAAACTAACTCCCCACACGTGATGGTTCATCGTCATTTATTTTATTATTTTTCGAAACGTTCTGTTAAAGGCTTGATATATTTACCATGATAAGATGGAACTTCAACGCTACCAGGTGCTTGCAAAAGAGTTTCAAAATAAGCTATTATATATTTAAAAAAATATATTAGATAATGTAAGCCAAAAATGAAAATGAAAAAAAAAAAACTTACATTGATAAATGTCACCGTCGTATTTAGCGATAGGTGCTTTAAGTACAAAATCTGGTAACCCAAATCCGTCAGTAAGACCGACAACGTCTTTTCTCATCGTCTTACAAAGCTATAAAAAAGGGGAAGGAGTTGGTTTTTTAGTTGTGCGACCCTGGAAAAAAAAAGTGCTTTGTTATCTTACCTCCAAGTATTCCTTTTCAATACCCTTCATTTGGTTGGGACTAAGGAAACCTTCTACGTAGCCTTGATCACCGTACGTACGAAGTACATGAAGACCCCATAAGGCAGTCATCTTTCTCATAATAGCAGTAAGACCCGCATCCAATTTAGACTCGGAAACACTAGAGAACTTCCTGGCGTTGTCTGAGAATAAAAAGGCAGCACAATGAAGTTCAGCTACGCGAACCGATTCGAGCAAAAGATCGTCATGATGTGTTCCCCCCTTTAAAGCTTGATGAATGCTATTAAGCTATAAATAAATTTTAATTAACCAAATACTTTTTTCTAGGATACAATATAATACAAGTGACTTACACGTTTAACCAAAATTGTATGCAAGGCTTCTTCAATCAAGCTAAAGTCCTTGACGCAATCACTAATTATTTGAACAGACCAATTATCTTTAGCAAGTAACTCTTCGGCACGCTTGATATAGCTGGAAGAACTTTCATACTTAAGTTCAGGGTAGTCATCAAATTCCAACTTTTGACTTAAGCGGTAAATAAGGTATCGAGTCGCTTGTTGTAACAACACAACATTATCTCCACCACCCGTTGTCATGACTCCCCAATCAGCAATAAGACTACCAAGAGCGTTATAAGCTGAGTAAGCATGTCCACCGCAACAACGACGACACATTTCGAGGATTTCAGTAGCGTAAGCACCAGATAGACCCTTTAAAGAAGCAGAGACAGCATGCATATCGCCCATATGATTTAAATATACCATTTGATCCATTTCTCCACCAGCAGTCAACACAGCAAATTGTTTATCCATAGTTTCAAATGAGTTTTGAATCATATACATAAAAGAGATGGCAGGTAATAATTTGACATAATGTGATTGATAATCCATAATTTGCTGGTTCTTGTTTCCTTGTCTACGAACAACACCATAACGAGTTGCAATTGTTAAGGCTTGTGTAGTCAAAGTCAGAGTGATTTGTACAAGCGAAAATCTTTCGGGGATCAACGTTGCGTACATAACAGCAGGATTAGGAGCTGGAGTAAATTCACCCTTTCTATCCATGCTGACCCATTTAGTCAACATATTCGTTCGGGGAATACGGTTTTTACGGAACTGGATCCATCCGTTATCCACACCTTGATGGCCCACTTTAGAACCAATATCTCCTGCTTGAATATTTGGCATCACATTACCAGTTACAGTATCACGTAACTGAACAACAAACCAATTAAGACCAACGTTTTTTCCATTAATAATGGTCTGTGCGATAAGGACGGTATGTGTAGCTGTTTGTCCGGCCATACCGATCCACCACTTTGTAGATGTAATGGTAGGAGAATTAATTACAAATTCGTCAGTTGCAATATCGTAAGTAGCTGTTGTCTCCATATCACGTAATGCGGAACTGTGTCCCAATTCCGTCTAGAAAATAGATAAAATTGTATTATCAGTAATCTGCTCCTGTAAGATGCTTAAAACTAGTTACCATTGCAAAGCAACCAATAATGCGGAACTCGTTGACATTTTGAACCCATCGTTCTTGTTGCTCCTTATTTCCCAACATTTGAACTACATTACGGAATAAAGCTTCATGAACGCCAATACGTAAAGCAAAACTTTCGGAATAAAAGCATAATGCTTTACTTGCTTCCAAGACAAAATCTCGATCTTGTGTTTCACTGAATAAACGAACAATTCTATTGATTTGACCCATAGTACTAAAAGAAATAAAATAGCTTTTATTAGTAATCTTTTATATATATATATATTTATTTCTTTTACTTACAATTCTCTCATCTCTTCTCTGTTAAATTCCAAAATATTTTGAGGAGCTTGAACGACTAATTCAGGATCATTTTTAATATAATTATAAGCTTTTTGCTACAGATTAAGAAAAAAAATGTGTAAGAAATGTATTCCCTTTTTCGGCAGTAATTCATATTATTACTCTGAGCTCGTATTTATCTCGACCACCACTCCATGCATGTGAAAGGGCTTCAATACTAAAAGATGCAGCGGCGCGTTCTTCAGCCATATCTTTTGGTGCATCCAAGGACATGGTAGATGGAGTTAAATTTAATTGGCCCTTAATCTGTTCGAGTCTGTTGATAGCATTTTGTTTTGCAGGTGGTGCCATTTTAAAAAAAAGTGTTTATACAAGAATAAAATGAAAAGGAATAAAAGAAAAAGAGAAAGGGTATTTTTTTTTTTATGCTTTATAAAACTTAAAATCGGGGAGCGAAAAAAAAAGTAACTGCTTGAACACTTTAACTGACCCCATACATACAACTGTTTATTCCCACCATGAGTAATTTGATGCTTTTTTCCCAAATAGGAACAAATCTGTTCTGTAATTTTAGTGTTTCCTTTTTCACGTAAAAAAAGGTACCACGAAAAAAAGTAGTACTTTCACAATTACTTATTACTTTCTTTATTATCACAATTTAAGAAAAGGGTCGTAGTCAGACACAGACATCTGATACTGGATTTACCACAGTTATTGACACTATTTACTATTTTATTTCTTTATGTCTTCTTTTTTACTATAAATATGTATGAGTTGCTCTGATGTAAGATTATGGCGCGTAACCGTATCAATGTTTAAGAGCATTAGCTCTTTTTAACCATTATTAAATTAGCTTTTTTGTTTTAACTTTTTTTTTCGTTTTCTTTTTTCTTTCTTTTTCATTTATCAATGATTGCATACGTAATGTGGTTAAATAGTATGAATATACTTACAAAAGTATATAGCTAGGCTATCGGTTAAAAGAATGAAACATTTACTATCTTTCAGACTATATATATTAATAACGGTCTAAAATATCTGTAATGTTTAGAGGTTTTGTTAAAGAAGGGTATCACCTTGGATTTTGTATCCAAAGAAATAAATTATGTGTCATTTTAATACATAACTTTTTACTATTTTAATTGACAGCAATAAATTTTTTAATCATATTTGAAATGACTCTAATGTTTGCACTCTCGCAGCAAAATAAACACGTCATATTTTTCATATAGTAACTTGTACTAGTTTGAGAACTATTTAAAGTATTATAATCCATTATTGCTCATCCATTATTATTTTAAAATGCCTCTTTTTTACATGAAAGTTTAAGGGTCAGCCCCTTTTGGTTTTCCAAAAAAAAAAGTTATTTGTAAACGGCGATTACTCCGTCAGTTTTTGCGTTAAGATCTTTTTTTTTTTTTAAATGGGTTAGAAGCGCCTAAACGTGTTATTTTATTATCATTGATTTATCCACAACGAGAGTCAAAGTCAATCTGGAATGGCTGCCAAAAAACAAAAGGGGTTGATCCCCAAAAATGAAAATTGAGAAAAAACAAAAAAAAGTACAAGCACAAATTCAGATGATTTTAATAAGCATAATAAATTATTGTTCAGTCAGAACCACTTACAGTTGATACAATCATCTTATTTTAAACTTCGGGGAGTTCAGGCTACAACTTTATAAAAGAACCCTATACACAAAACTTTGCTCGATATTATTTCACCACAAAAGGTTCCCGGCTAAATTTGAATCCAGTTATCATGAAAAGCACTTTATCCAAATATACAAGTTTTAAAAAAGTTGTTCAATTGTCTCGTACTAGTCCTGCTACGCACTCACCTTGCTCCTTCTAAGCTAACAATGATAGCAGATGTGAATGATGAAAAATTCGATGAACTCTTTATTACACCACCATCAACTCTTGCTATTAATTTTAATGATATATACCATAGATGTGGCGATAAGTTTTTTCTAAAGGCTTGCTTCAAAAGAAACGTTTTACAACAAAAGGTCAAAACGTAGTACAAGCAGAAGAGTATATGTCGAGTGTTCGTCTTTCCGAAGCCACTAATACGTCATTGGAGAGTGAAGCTCAACCGTTGTTCGAGAACAAACGACTGCTTCGAAGTTTCTATTACGGTAAAAATTCTATCAACAAAAGGAGAACGAAAGAGCTGAGAAGGCGAAAGTATTTCGACCGTCTTTGTTCTTACGAACAACAGTTTATAAATACAAGATAAAAAGTTTCTACAGTTACATTTGTTGGCGATAGAGGATATGCTGTTGGTTCTCGTTGCGTGCTCGTAAGATCCAACATGTCTCATCAAGGAAGAGACTCTGTGTCCTCCCTTGCGATTGGTATCTCCGGGTTATCATAAACTGCTTTCGGGGAACTATTTCCTTGCTTTAGCTATAACATCGGTCACTCCGACATCGATTTCATAAATACTGCCACTACCTTCCTTAACAGAAGCATTGAAGGGCCGGAGCTCGAAGAGCTCAATACTCTCTAAAGGTGTTTTTACTTAAACAATTTATATACACCCAAGGTACTAATTTTTGTCTTTTGCCTTTTTTTTTGGTAAGTGCATCGCATTAGTAAAATTTCATTTACTAATTTTTTGAGATCCGTAGTTCATTTACCTTCACAGTATTACAATTCCATAAATCATGTGTTTGTTCCAACTGGTAAAAAGATTAAAAGTCCTTTCTCTCTTTTTTTTTCCTCTCTTTTTTTCCTTCCCACTACTATTTTTTAAAAAAAAAAAACGAAATAATTATACTGGTTAATATGCCTTTAAAACTTATTTCGAATATTGTAACGTCCTTTCTAAAACGTAATAATGATAACGATATAGCAACTAAAGAAATTATATCAGCATCTGGTTCACAAAAGTCATCTTCACTAGCTTCCATCTCTTTCAGTCCCACTATTACCATTCAAGGCTTATGGAGTAAAAAAGACGATCAAAGTGATATTGCAACGTTAAAGTCTACAGCTGAAAACGAACGTTGGAATGCTCACCAAGAACAACTTTCTCACTGGCAAAACCAACCAACTATATTTGACCCTTACCCGTCTCTAGGTATCCAGGATTATGATTTGATCGAAACGCTAGGTTAGTTGCCATGGAAACGGATATGGAAACTAAATGATATCATTTGCTTATATAATTTACATATTCAGGTACTGGTACTTTTGGTAGAGTTTGGCTCACTAAACAAAGGAAAACGAAACAATATTTTGCTATCAAAGTATTGAAAAAAGCTGACATTGTTAAACTGAAACAAGTAGAACATATCAATTCAGAAAGACAGGTACTTTCACAAATTAATTTTCCATTTATTGTGCAATTGTAAGTCCCGTGATTTTTTATTTTTTTTCATATGATATTTTTAAAAAATTAAAATTAAAATAAATAGATACTGTACGTTCCAAGATGACGAAAACTTGTTTATGCTGCAAGAATACGTTATTGGTGGTGAATTATTTAGACATTTAAGGAAATCAGGTCGCTTTACTAATGATACTGCGAGATTTTATGCAGCTGAAATTGTACTGGCATTAGAATATTTACATTCAAAAAACATCATTTACCGTGATTTAAAACCAGAAAATATATTATTAGATCATAGAGGATATATTAAAATAACTGATTTCGGTTTTGCAAAAAAGGTGGTTGATCGAACTTGGACATTATGCGGTACACCCGAATATTTAGCACCTGAAATTATTCAAAGTAAAGGTCATAGTAAATCCGTAGATTGGTGGTCACTTGGTATTTTAATATTTGAAATGATGGCTGGTTATCCGCCATTCTACGATGATAATCATTTTGGTATATACGAGCATATTCTCGGTGGCAAAGTGCAATACCCTAGTTATTTCGAAAATGCTGGCAAGGATCTATTAAAAAAATTACTAGTTATTGATCGTACTAAAAGATTAGGTAATCTAAAAGGCGGTGCTGAAGATGTAAAAAAACACAAATGGTTCCGTAATACAGACTGGCATGGTTTATTAAATAAAACTGTGAGGGTAAGCAATTTATAATTTATTTATTTTTTATAAAAAAAACCTTAACATACTTTATAGGCACCATTAATTCCTGCTCATTCTAATGACTTTGATACAAGCAATTTTGAAAAATATCCTGATGAAAAACAACATAAACAACCCGAAGGTGATCCCTTTCGTGACTTATTCGCTGACTTTTAAACCATTGTGTATGAAAAAAAGTGCTACACCTTTATTATTCCCATTTAAAAAAAACTTTTCTTTTTTTTTTCCTTTCGTTTCCATACTTTTTTTTTTCTTTTAAGGGGTTTTTTTTTATCTTTTACTTTCTTACTGTATATATATATAAATTAATAACTATAATAATAATGCCACCATTATTTCCTGTTGAGGATAATTCATTTGAAACGAAACAATGGGCTTCTGCTACCATTGATACGCTATTTTCTGATAATCGACCAGTATCTTTTGAACCCTATAAACAACCGCCCCTAATGAAAGCATTGAAAAATAATACACCTAAAATGACGCCTGCGCGTCGCTCTGTTTCTGTACTAGAGACAAGTGGCCTTGATCGATCAAACGACGAAAGAGTACGTCCTTGGGACACATCATCTTCCACATCTCAATCCCCTACATCCTATTCGGATTCCGCACCATCCCTCTTAATATCGCACCATACTCATGTATCATTATCCGCCCGTCTCAAACGTACATTAACGCCTGATAAACCTTACGTGAGTAAGAAATTACTTAGTTTTAAAGAAAGAGAGGGTATCGATATATGGAGACTTGAATTTCAGCAATCTTTGGAAGATGCTAAAATGGTTAGTACACAAAAAAAAAAAAAGCGGTGAAAAAAAGCGGTGAAAAGAATCGTTTCTCACACAATATTTTTTTTTCCTATCTTTTAAAGCTGCCTCATGGTCAATCACCTCATTTATTACATTTTATATTAAACGAACTCCTAACTACAGAAATGACATACTTGGAGCATTTATTAATTGTAAAACGGGTAAATAAATGACGGGAGTATATTATTAAAAAAAACATCAACTCATTAAAATTTAGATATTTATGGATCCATTACTAGAAGCAGCTACAGCATATCCTCGACCTTTAGTTAATCTCAGAGATATGCAAACCATTTTCGCATTTATCCCCGAATTAATTTCCCTCTCTTCGACATTGGTAAATCGGTTAAAAGGTGCGTGTTGTACAACCGAACATGGGGAAACCCTCGGATCCTTGGGCAAAGTCTTTTGCGATTTAGAAGATCAATTTGCAGTATATGTTAGTTATGCTGCTAATTTTTCAAAGCAGCAAAGATGTATATCTAGAGCAGATAAAAGTATCGTATATAGGCAACTTGCTCAGGTAATAATTATATATTTTTTACCCTCCCTTTTTTCCCTCTGTCTAACATGACTAAATTAGGACTCGTTACGCAAAAAGGAAACAAACAGAATGGGGTTGTCCAACTATATGATTGCACCTATACAACGAATTACACGATATGGTCTGTTACTAAAGGGTATACACTATAATTAATTTGCACAAAAAAAGCTTAATCTTATTCTATTTGTTTATTAGATATAGCAAAACATTCGAATCCTGAATGTCCTGATTTTGTATTTATTCGAAGATCACTCAAATGTCATCTTGCCCTAGCACATGCTATGAATGAAATTCAATAGTTTCTTGTAAAAAAAATATCATCGCTTAGCCTAATTTGTATTCTACCAGCTAATACTTTTTATTATATTAATTCATCATTCTCACTCTCCATTTTTGCATATATAAAAAATGTTTCTTTTTTTATCATTATTATCCCCTATTGTTTGTTGAATTTTCTTACAGGGCCAGTCACGTAAACCAGCACAACAAACTTTGGGATTATAGTTGCTTTTCGTAAACTGCACCCGGGGTGTGTTTTCTATCGAACTTAAAAATATTCTATGAGCTTATTAAGAAATATCTGTAAAACTTCCACAAGACTATTCTCTACTCATAAACGACCTTTACGGGTATTAGGTATTGAGACTTCTTGTGATGACACTTCAGCCGCCATTGTAACTTCCGATCGTCAAATTTTGTCAGAGGTTGTACGTGGGCAACAAGAGATGCATGAACCCATGGGTGGTATTGTACCCACTTTAGCCAGTAAAGGTCACTCACGTAATTTACCCGGTGTTATCAGCGAGACCTTAGAACTAGCTGGCCTAACTATTCAAGACCTAGACGCTATTGCTGTCACAAGAGGTCCAGGTTTACCTCCTTGTCTTCCTGTCGGTCTTAACGCTGGGAAAGTATTAGCTGCCGTAGCGAAAAAACCTTTAATTGGTGTACACCACATGGTAAAACACAAGATAAAAGAAGCTTGAAAAGAGCATTTATTTATTTTAAATATACTTTTTAGGAAGCACACGCATTGACAGCTCGATTAACGACAAAAAATGAATTAAATCAACCTGCGCCGGCTTTCCCATTTATGACATTACTTATATCGGGTGGGCATACTCTTTTACTCACTGCGAACGATATTGGAGACTATGATCAGTTAGGGACCACATTAGATAATGCAGTAGGTGAAGCGATTGATAAAACTGCTCGTTTATTACAATTAGATTGGTTAAAAGGCAGAAGAGGAGGGCCCGGTGCTGCGTTAGAAAAGGCAGCATTGACAGGTGATCCTGAGCGGTTTATGCCTCGCTTACCAAAACCCATGTTGGAACGCAATACATCCGTTATTTCGTTTAGTTTTTCTGGCTTAAAGAGCGCGGTTGCTAGATTAGTTGAGATAGAAAATTTGGTTGATTTAAATAATCCACAAGATGTCAGTGACATGGCGGCAGCATTTCAATTGACATGTATTCAACATATCGAACAAAAAATTAAGCTTGCATTAAATCAAGAAGTGGTTAAAAATAAAAAGCCATTAACTGCATTGGTAGTAAGCGGAGGAGTGGCTAGTAACACATTGTTTAGAACAAGGTAAGAATGAAATACAAGATGTTACGGAAGAGTTGCAACTAAATACGTGTAACGTCCCTTAAATAGACTGGAAACACTGGCAGGGTCTTATAATTTACCATTAATATGTCCCCCTCCGCAATTATGTACTGATAACGGTGTCATGATTGCTTGGGCAGGTCTTGAAAGATTTCAAGCCGGTCTCGTTGATGATTATACCATTACAACATTACCAAAGTGGCCATTAGAGTCTTTAAAATTTAGAGAATAATTAACTTATAAAATGACAGAGATACATGTGAATTTCTCTACTTATTTTTTTTTCTCATTAGAAAAAGACAAATGATTTATTTTTAAGCAAAATGATGGTACTTTTTTTTTAAGAAAAGAAGGTACATATCGAGAGAAAACTCAATTTAAATCATAGAACTACAATAGAACTCTCGGATAGTTTAAAATATACGGCTGAAATAGGAAACTTTTTTTTTTTTACTTTCAGCGAAAAATAGTTGCCGAATGTTGCACATTCACTATCAGTTTTCCGGATGGAAAATATCGATAGATCGAAAAAAGAAAAGTAAAAGAAATCTATATCTTAACAACTCCCACAGAAGCACTTTGTAGATGTAATTTTTTTTTTTTTTTTTTTTTACGTAATCTAGAATGCGTATCACTTTTTAGAGTACACAAAAAAACCTAAAAAATTTCATGACAATAGTAAAAAAAGAAAAAAAAGTATCACTTTTTAAATTATAGTGCAGGTGAAACATTTTGTACGACACTTGCGACTACAAAAAAATGCTACCCAATAATTTAACCTATTGACTTAAAAAGTAGAAATGTTTATTTATAGTTAAGTACGATCTTGGTCCTTGAACTTGGTCTTGAGACTAGCAACTTCTCTATCAAGGAATCGCTTTTGAGCTTGAGCACGTTTTGTAATTTCTTCTACACGAATCAAGTTGCTTTCGGTCAATTGATCTTTTTTGATTTGACCGCTGACGGTATCTAACAAGTCAAGAACGGCTCCTAATTGATTTGGTAGCCTACAATAACATAAAACAATTAATAATCGGGGTGGATAAAAAGAGAGTTACGGTTTATATATTACCACGTGATAATAGGTGAACCGCCTGTAGCAACCGGGTGAGAAGTATGTTTGATAATGTATTCTTTTGTAAAATTCCAGTGGCGGTGACGGAAGGCACGAATTTGGTCAATATTAGATAAATAAACAGCGGCTGAATTGGAGTCCTTCATAGCGAACTCCTTGAGCCCAACATGTTTGGCCTTGTGTTGAACGTATTCTAAGAACTCACGATGGTTCGTAGGTCTATAAGATCTAAAATCACGCAAGACTGAAGTTAAAGGATTCTCAGGCATGAGTTCCGTAATTTGAAGCAAGTTATCTCCCAAAGGGACCATAGAATCATTAGCACCTGATTCTCCACGGTGACTAACAGGTTGTTCACTAACACCTTCATAAATAACACCGTCAGGGAACATTGGCTAGTAAAAAAAAAAAAAAGGTAAATAAGAGTAGTTTGGTCAAATAGATTAATGTTTACGTACTTGATTTTTAGTGCCCATAATAAAAGTTCTGAACTTGATATAATCTTCGGGCATACTGCGAGACCACATCATTTCCATTTCGCGGTTAATAGACTCATAGGTTTCGTTTAAGCCGGCCATTTGCATATCAAATCTCTTTCGATCGTTAGCTTCTACAGCGTCAAGTGCCCCAGTAGCATAGCGAACGAGACTGGGGGAGTAAGAGACCATGGTAACATGATTTAAGACAAATCCTTTCCTGTAATAAAATTAATAAAGATCGTTAGCGATAAATATAAAAGTAAATAATGCATGAACCTACTCAGATTCGCTACCAGCAAAAGAACGAATTAATGCTAAATTATCGTAGGTTAAGCCGCCTAAGGGATTGATTTTCTTGTAATTATACAAGCTATGAAAAAAAAAATTAGTATACACGTTATAGTCTTGACTAAGTTAGAGCCTAGCACTTACGCGTAACTCAAAGCACTATGATAAAAACAAATAAAAAATAGAGTTAATATACAAGTAGACCGTGAGAAAAAAAAAGTATTTTATAAAAAAATGAAAAAGAAAACTTACTATTCCATGAATGGTTGGCTATGAATCTTCTTGGATACCTTGGACAAAGGAACAGCAATATTCATTGGAAGTAACTTTCTACCCAACCCATAATCGCTTTGAGAGCGATACAAGATATCGCATGGCTCCAATAAATAAGCGGAGGCAGCAAAAGTATAATCACGGAAGAGAGCTAAAGTTAATAAAAAAAGATATTTTATTTTCAAGAGTAAGTTACAACAAGACGAAAAAAATATACAATATGGTCTTGTTCAGAAGCTAGCTTACCAGATAAAAGACGTTGGTCCGTAATACCATCAATTTCATACAATGGAAGTTCGTCCCTCACGGCGTCGCCGAACTGTCCACTAGCCAAGAGACCTGGAGTACCATCTAATAATTGCATAGGCATACGTTGCAACAGCGACTCAAGTTTACTAAACTCTTCTGGAAGTTCCGCCAAGGGGTCTTGACGAGGGAGGAAACCGTTGCTACCACCAACAGAGAACATTTGTTGTGTAGTGTCCTTGTTTTGGGTTTCAGTAAGCAAAGAGAACTTTCTTAAAGATAAAGAGGAGGATCTCAAATGTTGAGCAATAGGCCTTGCCAAGGGTTTCATGGCATTGGTCTTGAGGTGTCGCAGAGCAAACATTTTTGAGTAGTGGTTAATACAACGGTTATAAAAAAGGTAGAGATTTTACTTGCTTTGGGGTTATTTTTTCGTTTCGTTTATATATTTTTGTTTTTACAGAATACCGCCAGAGACACGTAATAATACCGCCAACGAGTAGATGAATAGCTTTCATATTTTCTCACGAATTATTTAGTCAAGTATATATCATGAGAACCTCATCGTCCAAGGTATAAGGTATAGTAGGTATAGTAACTTGTTAATAACTACTCCTATAGCATTGTGCATTTATTTTTTGCTTCTTTTTTTTTAAAAAAATATACCCAAGTAATTTTTTCCACGGTATATCTACACTGCACAGTTTTTCTTTTATCTGAAACTAAAACCGCAAGTCTCGTTCCCCGTCCATTTTTTTTTACGAGGTTCGTGGGAACGTATACTATCGAGTTTAGAATTTGAATTTATATTATCTAACATATTATAGTGTTTATTTAGTTACATATAAATAGTACAAAGGTACCTATATAGATAAAAAACAATTATATGGTACAACCGCCTTAAAATTTGTCATGATTATACCTGTTTTTAGTATACCGTGTTATTTTTATACCTCATTGAGATAACAAAAAAAAATATAACCTTTTCCAAAGGACCTGTCGTTTCATAGACAGATCATGTAGGTGTAAAATTTACATCATGTTGTTGTACAAGTAATATTTTTCTCTCGCAATGTTCATATACATATAAAGTAGCTATTGTTCACCTGATGGTCAGTCATCTATACCTTCTAAAGATATTATTTTAATGATTGTACGTAAATTAAATCGAGCGAGCTTTTTTTATATACTAAAAGATAGTATATTACGAGATATACCCTTATCTATATCTTTAATGATAGATCGTCACATTTTTCTTATAAATACCTAGAACCAAGGTAAAAGTATGTGTGCATTAAAAAAAAAGGCACAATTTGTTCAAGTTCAAGAAGGCTTAGTAAATAGATGAGGAGTAACGAAACACATGCGACGCGATATATTTATGTATATAAAAATAAGCTCGTGTACAATTCAATAAATCTAGATAAATTTATTATGATTATTTTGGTAATAAATTTAAACTATTAGCAAGTAAGTCTTGGTTTTGGTTATTACTTTTAAATATTGACATATGTTTCTCTATTGCTGCATGTCTATCTTGACCCATTATTTTCCAATTGGGAGATGCTTGCTTCTTGAGCCAATTGAAATCTTCTATTTGATCGAAGTAGTTTACAGAACCCTATAAAAGTAAAATTAGTGTGGAGTCAGTTTAAACCGTATTTGTTACTTACGCTACCGTCTAAACGGCCGACTTGGATTTGATCCGAGTCTTCTATAATTGGGCGACTTGTTACGTGTAACATCATATCTACCTGATGAGCATCATGCATTCGAAGCTAAGAGAAGAAAAGAAAAAGTCAGTAAGCTATTTTATCGTTCTCTTTATTAAAAGAAAATAATATCTTACCTGATGGCAACCGACTATCAACACCGAATTAGTTAATCCATACATCAAAACAGACCCTTCAATTGATCCACAATAAATGATACAGTTATCGACATTTTTGATATGAATTGCAGATATTTGGACATTCTCGTCTTCTAAAATAATAACACAGCGTTTTAAATTTGATAAGAGAACATCTACACTTGTCTGCGTTGTTTGTGCCCTTTCACTATCCCTTAACGTAATTACGCTCTCAGCTTTGTCACGAAGTAAAACTGTGGCGTCGCTCAGTATTTCAGATTCCTCTTTTGGTAAAGGTACAGTCGATATGACAGCAGCTGTAACAGGTGTGCTTGCCGCCTTCTTCTTGCGAGACTTGAACGAGAATTTAGCTTTAGGGGTCAATTCCGCTTTTGCAGTTTCCAATTTTTCACCAAGTTCTTTTAATTGCTTTGTTATAAAAAAAAAATTGTCGTCAGTTATTTATTCAAAGAGATGAATGTTATCTAGATTTACCAAGGAACATTGGCGTTCGTCATAAGAGGGTATAAATTCAGTTGCTTTAGTTACATTCTTTTCGAGCTGATTAATCTTTTGTAATATGTTATTGAAATGAATAGGTAATTGACTAGTTGGTAAAGATCGCGAATGACTCAACTGATCCTCAATAGCTAAAAAAATAGTAAAAGGGAATGTAAGGGTTTAAAGTTGATCAGGTATATTGAGCTTATTGTTACCTTCACGTTCTGTTTTGAACTCTAACCAGAAGTCATTGGAAGCTTCTGTGGCTGTCTTTTCAACCATATTGTTTTGTATTTGTTTAAAACGAAAGTTGTTTTTAGCAAATAAAAGAGTACATTTGATTAAGTGGCCTAGGAAGGTCCGCATAGTGTATGTAGCCGAATTTAGGAATTGGTTTAAGGTTACATTACTTAATTTGGTTTTCTAGTACATGGCAATCATATATTTGTTTATATTCACATTTATTAAAAAAAAAAGAGATAGATAGAAAGAGAGAGCGAGAGAGATGTAACATTCAGTAAGTTACTTACCGAGTTAAAACAAAGATAAATAATGTACGACACACTTGCAAAATTATAATAATGAAACAAGAAAAAAAAACAAGCGATAGAAGAAGAAAAATATATATGCAACAAGACGAGATTTATGCTTCACAATGAGAAGGAAGTGAATAACTTTCAACACGTTGTTCAATCCAGCCTCTCTTTTCAAGTTTAGCACCGGGACCAAGACCACGTTTAGCAAAGGCACGATAGATATCACAATGGTATGCACCACCGGTTAATTGCTTTTCAGCTTCCAAAATAGCATCTCGAGCAGAAACAAAGTTAGGGTTACAGGGTTGTAACTTCAAGCCATCAATCACAAGTTGCATAGCTAATGTATTACCGTACGATGTGATATGAGTACGGACTTTACTAAGTTCATCTTCATCCATAGCGGTTTTATAATTGTTTTCAGGAACGGGAGGGAACCACTGACTGGTATAACCTAAACGATCAACAAGGTTCCAGTAGACTTCATATAACATTTCGGCCCATACTTCTCCCTTAGCATGGACACCCCAATAATCAAAACGATCCATAATACGGTATGTACTAGGGTTGGTGGCATTGGAAGTAGAGTACTTGTATTTACGAATACCATCACCACCATTAGAATAATCACCCATACCGAACTCAACATCATGAGTATAGTTTTCACGCATACGAATAGCGGTAGCTACAAAATCACCCCAGCCTTCACCCATACCACCGGCTTCGCCCCAACCAAGACAATTAGAGTTCATGGGACCACCTGTAAGACGAATAGAAACACCGTGTGTATACTCATGAATGACAATACCACTTTCAAAGTCGCCATCTCGCATAGGGTTTGTTTGATCCCAAACATACATACGCATTTTGCCGTGTTTACCATCGGGAGGAGTAGCAAAATTAGCATTGTTACGACCTGATTTAGTATTAGTCTATTTTTTCTGCATAATGTTATAAAAGGATAAAATTAGTTTTGTATCTCACCTGATCCATCTTGTGCATTAGCAATTACAGCGTCGCCTTCGCCTTCTCCTTTTCCACGTCCGCGACCAAGGTTATCTTGTTGGAAGTTACCTTTTTATGTATAAAAAAAGAGTTTAATTATTATGCATACTTATACAAATAATAATAATAAAACTTACCAGCCTTCTCATCAAAACCATACCTATGGAAGAAATCATGAGCAGTGTTACACCAGTAGAATAGGTTAGTAACTGCGGCGTCTTCGTATTCCTTGGGGTCATCCTTTTCAAAATCAGCTTTGAAATCAAAACTAATATCACCATTTTCTTCAGAGACGCCACTAGGACGATAATTCTTTTGCCAACTGTTACCACCATCGGGATTAGTATGAGTATAAGCATTATTACCGATAGTAACATTGTATGTCTTGGCACCATTAGCAATGGTGCCTTGGGCGTGCCAACCATCAGGGCTAGCCCATTTATCATAAGGGTCAGTGACGATCTTTCTTTCAGAGTCATTAGGATCATTGCTACCAAAAGGGATAACGTTATAGGAAGCGGCACTAGATACCCAATCAATCAAACCGACGATAGTACCATCATGAGCATTGACGTGACCATTATACCAGTTATCCTTTAACTCGTATTGTAAATCCCAAACCAATTGAAGTTCACCTGTTTCTTTTTGAACATAAGCTTGACGTACTTCAACAGGAGATAAAGCAAATGGAACATTTTCAAACTTGAAAGCAACTTCTTCATCATTATGTTTTTGGAAAGAAGTTGTTACAATAAAGTTATCTGGAATCAAGTAGTTAACTACAGTAGGATCAGGAAGAGATGACTTTACAAAGGACATTAAAGACAAGACAGCTTCAGCAGGATTAATAATATCTTGACCATGATTAGAAAAGTCATAATCAGATTCATCTACAACGGATTCTTCTTGTATATAAATTTGGCTTTCAGGAGAAAATACTACCTGCGCAAATGAATTTGAAACCATTTTTAAGCCCTTTTGTACTCTCTTTTTTTTTTTTGGTAAACAAATAAAATAAAATTAGCGTATGCAGGGGTTCCAACTTAATATGAACTTACAGAAAGAATAGTGGCATCTTGTTTTTGTGTATATATTTTTGCGGCACCTTTAGCAAATGAATCACCATAAGAAATAATTTGGCCGAAACGATCAACATTGATATTGATATCACCATTTAATACTTCGAGGCCATTGACCTTTTGACGTAAATAAACATGTGTAACACCATTCAAATCAGACTTGTACGCACTTTGAACAATAAATTCACTGGCAGTAAGTTCCGCTTCAGCAAACGCAATAGCAATATCTTCGGGTTTTGCACTCAACGTAAAAGAGCTATAGTCCTTTTGGCGTTGTTGGAAAGTAGGTGTAGTGTATTCGCGATAAGGTACTTCAGGTCCGAAACTACGCGAAAGACCTTTATGATATTGTTTACGAGCTAAATCCCCATTATTTACTACTGCTCCCAGCGTTGAAGAAGCACCTAATAATAATAATACTGCTGTTGAAATAGAATACTTCATTTTAAAGATAAAAAAGAAATATATGAAAAAGAAGAAAAAATAAGAGAAGAAATTTGAAATGTTTTTATTTCTTTTTTTTTTTTGTTGCTTATCAACCCAAAAAAAGAGAGGACACATGACGATCACCATAGTTACCAAACCGTTCCCATGTATACGCGTGATACGACTATGGGTTATTTTTTATCCTCAGTGGCAGAAGAAAAAGGGACATTTGGACTAATTAGGAATAGCAAAGTCAAGTACGAGATATGATTGGGTCGTCTGGTGTTTATGTATCAACTCCCACCACGCTTATCAACCATGTTTTAATGACTACTCAACTGACTGAAATAATCATGGGAGCTAATGATCCAATATATGTACGATAGCTATAAACAGTGTATTTCAGATAGCAAAATAGTACCTGAGATTTAATACCTTTATATATATATATATATATATCCCCTATTTGTTCCTTTCCTTCTATTTAAAAAGTACAAACGCACACACAATGGCTTGTTGATTGGTCTTGTAGAATTCAATTGGCGCGTAGTAGTAAATTTTTTTCATATCAAATTAGAACTTATTCATCTACATGCATTATTTTAGATAATTAAATACATTTTTTTTTTGCACCTGATTTCATTTAGTTTTATCTATCTTTTTTTTTTTTTTTTTTTTTTTTACATAATAATAATAATAGTGATCTCCATCTTGCTTGACATGTGTGCCTAACAAAGAAACTTTATCAAAGCCAACAAGAATAACAAGTAGCATGACAGCGATGTAACATCTACATGAGGTAATTTATGCGGAATATTTGCTTAAAAGTTAGTAACACAAATTATCTGCGTGAAAGAGAAAAAAAACTTGTCTTTGCATATTTTTCATTGGTTATCGAAATGGCGTGCAATGTTTACACTGATAGAAACCATTCGATTCATTAATATATTCTTGTTAAGCTGTTTTTTTTTTAAAAAAAAAATGGAATACTCTGTTTTGAAAGCTGCAATTGTATAATTTTCGCAATTTATTGAAACAATTGCGATTTCAACCTGACTTATCTCTCCAATAAAACGCGCAAGCTTATTTAATTACGTACTTTTTGTATCGTCAGCTTCATTTATCATCACAAGAATAATACTAAAAAAGAACAAGCCATTTTATTTATAGAAAAAGTAAAAATAACGGAATAGAAGAATTGAGTAATACACACGATGTATAGACACAAATGTATAATGCAATTGCTGGTGGTTCTATAATATTTTCCTTTCTAAGAAGTCTACTTTTTAACCAAAAGTTGTTGGTCTTTTTAGATGTTCTGATTCCATAAACATCCGACATTACGGTATCGTCTTTTTTTTTTCTTCTAATATCACGATTATTAAAACTGTGGCAAAAAAAAAGGGGGGAGATGATATGCATTGACATATTTATCTGCTGACAGTGGAACAACTTATAATATATATATTTTTTAAAAGGATACAACAATATAAAAAACAAAACAAAGAGAACGCTAGGATGTACCTCGTGTATAGATCGAAAAATATACTAATATAAAGTTATGTTTATTTGCATAATAAAGTTTATTATCCCAAATTTATGCGATTTCCATAGGAGTAACAATAGATGTGGGAGAGGTAGAAATAGGATTAGTATTAACAGGGGTAGTAGCGACATTTGCAGTGGGTGCAGCAACATTAATCGAGCTTGCATTTGAACCTGTATTGATAGTAGTTGCTGTACTTATAGTTGTGTTGTTTGTCGTTCCAGCGGTGGTAGCATACGAGGGTAAACTAAAGTACGTTCCAACATCTGCAATTGCAGTCAAATCGCCCAACATGGTAACGATCTCTGAAGATACGTATACACTGTCAGGTAAGGATGGGAAAGAACTAGGGAATGACTATATGAAGTATTAGAACAATAATCTTAATTAAATCAAATGATTAGGAATTATTTACCTTTTCGTCTTTAAATGAGGAATGATATCTTAAAAATATACCACACAGTACGAAACGAACAATAAAGTAATACAAGAAGTCATCTGACATGAATCGTTTTACATTTTTATCTACAAAAAAATATCAGCAGTTTAAAAAAAATAAAAATAAAACAATAATAAAACTTTACCAACAGTTGCATCTGTAATCAGAAGGTCACCAATTGCTTTTTCCATAATAGCGATCTTTTGAACACACGCGTCCCATTTTTGTTGATCCAAGTTTCCGATATCAGATACAGAACAGAAACCTAATAATGGAGTATGTAAAAATAATGTAAACAAGCTACCGATTTCACTTTTGTCTTGTACTGAAGAAGGATACTCGATGGGTGACATTAAGCACATGACAGGTTGGTCGAATACATTTGGCATATTTTTGAATTCAGTACTATTATTACTGTCGACAATTAGGAACAATGGTTTTCGCGTAAAAGGTATAAGGTCAGCTGGATGAAGGCAATGGACAGAAGGTGTTGTTATTGTAGGTTCTGCTGATGTCGTAGCCGTAGCAGCATTAGTATTTGACGTAGCTACATTCGACCCTGCTGTAGAAGAAGCATTGTTACTCGTAGCAGCAACAGTAGTGGAGGCAGCAGTTGCTGGTACTACATTAGCTGAAGAAGTAGATGCAGATCCAGTGGCCGTGTTACTAGACGGGTTAGCTGCTGTCGCACGATCGGCATTGGTCGGTATCTTATTACGTTGATTGGTCACGACACCACCGCCATACCCAGGCACTGTCTGATCAGGATAAGCACATCCATCAGCTGATAAATATAAGAGTAAAGCAGAGCCATCACTAGTATCTTTAAAAGCGGTAGATATATATACCATAAGTTGACTTAAAGAAGGTTTATATAACAAATATTTATGAGGATTGGATCTCTTGTTCGATTTATCTACACTCGTGTTGGTATTAGCACTCATATTAGCGCCAGTTGATTTAGTCGCGGTAGTAGTGCTCTGTTCCTCTTTTAAAGATCCAGCAACACTTTCGTTCGCATTCGTATCATTAGACTTTATGTTTTTGGTTGTAGTGGAAGGGTGTAAAACGTATGGTTCTCGCTCCAATGATTGTAACATGCGGTACATATCCAAAGTCAATTCAGAAAACTTGATTTGCTTTTGGTAATTACCTACTAAAATAGCCTCTTGTAATTTTAATTTACTGATGGTACCTATATTACGTTCAGGAATATTTGCGGATAATCTATGTTCAATCTTATCAGGTGTACGATCTAAATTGATTGGGACCAGCTTCTTTTCAGCTTCAGTAAACGTACTTATTTCTTCTAATACCATTTGCCATTCCTTGGCATCAGGTGGTTTGAAACTTTTGGTATACTCTTCTATTAATCCCTCCAACTCGCTAATAAGCTGACGTACATTTTCATCCTTGTTTAGTAATAGGCAAACAATGATGAAACGAGCATAATATCTCATCTTTTTTATCATTAATGCAGAACTACGAGGGATTTAACTTTAGCATAATGTCATATATATATTTTTTTTGAGTTATTTAAAAAACTTACTTTTTTACTTCTAGGATGTCTTTAAAGTATTGTCTATCGTGAATTGCTTCATAAAACACGTAGGCTTCATGCAAATAATTGGTTTCACTTGTTCTCAAACTACAGAAAAAAAATAAAGCTATTAACCAAAGTAGCTAGTTCAGAGTGAATACGTACTAGTAATGATAATAGAGTTGACCAATCTTACTCGCGATTTCTCCTACTTCCCAACGTTTTAACCCATAATTACTTTTATGCTCCAATATAGATCTATGCGTTTGTTGAAATTTCCATAACTAGAGATACATTGTTTATGTTAAATCTGGATACATGATATTCAAACTAGTTGAATATTACCTTAGTATATACTTCAAATGTCTTTTCAAAATACTAGAGAGAAGAAAGTACGTAAGTATTTACAGTATATTGTTGTCAGTTTGGTAAAAACTTACAGGTCTCCACTGACGGTGACTTCCAGTATTAGGCAAGTCTCTATCAATTCATATATGTAAATAAACAGTATATTGTTTCTATTCGACGTACATGATAAAACTACCTTAACCCACTAAACAGACTTTGACTTTTTTCTAACAAGTACTGAAACTCTTCAACCAACTTTTGATTCTTAATGACATCTTCATCAGTTTCATTCGTTTCATTCTCTTCAGCTGCAACAGCATGGGTAGTTGTAGAAGCAGTAGTAGAAGGTATCGCGGCAGTACTATCTGTAGAAACTATTTTTTTATTATTAAAACCTGGTGTTTGGCTCCTTCCTATTTCCTTTCTTACCTGGAGAAGTAGTCGTACCTGATTTGTTTATCGTATTGTTTACAGTAGAAGGGCTTGCTGAACTATCCTTGCTTGCTGTAGAGGACTCAGTAGGTATTGCTTGCCCATTAGGCACTGGATTAGGGTTCATAGTATTGATAATAACAATAAAAACAAAAATAACAATCCTGAGCTGTTTGACTTTACATTTTTTTAAAAAAAAAACGTGACGCTCTATACCAAAGTGATACACACACACACACACACACATACTTCAAGTATCCCCACTTAAAAATACGATGTTACAGTACAACACCATAATCTTGTGGTGATATGTCGTAAGCTCATATTACTATGGGTTTCTTTTTCTTAAGTTTACAATGAACGATTTGTATGATAGGGTAAGTTCAAATTCCGTTTATAATTTTATCTCAACCCAAAAATAAAATAAAACATGTATACCCTTTATTATAAACAAATGCTTCGAAACAAGATCTTTGTTACAAGTCGGCCAAAAGGAAATACTTTACAATTCGTAAAAGGTAGGAATAAGAGTTATTAAAAAAAAAAAGAAAAAAAAAAGAAAACCACTAACGTCTTTCTAGATATATTCAAGGTCTCAAATACAGAATTTGATCAAACACTTGTAGATGCTCGTTTAAAAGAAACCGATGGCGACATTGCTGGTGTCTGTATACCTTATGAGATGAAAACAAAATATTATACTGCGAAAGTGGACTTTTGGTTAGACGAAATCGAAACAACAGCAGTCAAGGAAACTGTTGCTGCTTACTGTAAAGAGGAGACGGAAATCAGTAAAGTAGTGGATGCGTTTGTCTTTATCTTTGATAAGTCAAAGTTGGATACGTTCGATACAATTAAAGACTGGGTCCCATTTTTAGATCAATCGTGTCCAAACATCAAGTTATGTATAGGTACTAGAACAAAGGAACCTTTGACGGCAGAAGAGGATGCAGAGATCGGTGATTGGTGTCTTAATAACGGAATTGATTATGTTGATATGGATGAAACAACAGAAACTCCTATGGATAAGGTGGGCATGGAATTGGCATTAGAAATCCTTCAAACACACTTTTGGGATGGTATGGTAAAGTTTAACAATGGCATTGCTCGTGATGAAGATTTGCTTCGAGAAATTCAAGCATTGGAACTTGAAAAACATAAGGATATTTTGAAATTAGATGATGAAAGTGATGATGATTTCGGTAAGTAGACTGTGTATTTAATGGCACGTTACTATGCTTAATTTGTATAATAGATTTACCTTCTGCTGCTGATGTGAATAAAATGAGAGATGAATTATTTGGCGATATAGATATCGATGGTGGATTAGATAAGGCATTCGAAGCGATGAAATCTATGAGAGGTAAAGAAAAAATAATAATAAAATTAGCGTCTTTTTCTTTCGTATTCACTTACGGAATTCTACTTTAGATCATGGCCAGAATTTATCAGACGAAGAGAGACGTAAAATGGCTGCAGAAGTTGCACTCTCGTTTGCAGCTCAGCTTGGTTTATAAATAAAGAATATTTGTACAACAGGAAATAAATTTACGAGAATCCAGAAAAACAAGTGTTGAATAAAAGGCTCTATGTATTCGTCACACAGGCATTCCAATTCACTTTATTTTATAGATTATATAAAATATAAAAAGTAATGTCAGACCTTGCTTCAACTCTAAAATAGCGTGTTGGTCCAAGCATTGCCATCCTAAAAAAAGATCTACACTAAAATGAATATTTTAACTCGTTAGCTTCCGTAAAAGAAGTACAAAACACGTATTCACACACTTACAGCTGATCTCAGAATCATTTGTCATCTTCCCATGTGGCCTATAAAAGACAATGCTGTGTAGATTGCTTTTTGGCTGTATTCGTATCCGTTTTAAACAATGAGTTAGAATAACAAACATCTTTTTTTTCTTTCTAATCTATTTCTTTTTCTTTTCGGCTTACATAATTGTAGCATGTCCGTAGCATTTTCGTATCATGTGCCTCGAAGCTTTATTCTATTCACGGAAGTTTAAAAGAATGGTTTTGATGTAGTCTAAAAGGTGTCTTTTTTTTTATCATGTCTATTATTACACTTATTAATATACATGTTTATGGATGATGCGAATAAAAAGTATAGAAAAGATACGAAAAAAAGGAACGAAAATGTGTTACAATTTTTAAGATAATCGTATATGCCGTCTAGCCACTTTATAGTTTACTAGTGAGTTTAGTCTCTTTATTGTAGCTTTGAAAAAGACGAGTTTGATATGTAAAGATCAAGCAACTTTGACGCGATTGTCGGAACTATGCAAAAGAAAAAAAGCTAAACTATTATGTCGATGATTGACATTTTAAAGGTAAAAAATATACTGAAAACCATATTTAACCTTTAATAAAGCATTATCTTCTAGACAAGAAACAATCAAGTGGTACTTTCAAGAGTTTTTTTTTATAATAGAATAGACTATTTTTATTTGGGCAGAATATATGAACATACATATACTATCACTCTATTCAGCAAATGATTACATGTGCTGGACATTGGTGTCTGCTGAGCGTTATTAACGAACACCATACTTTTGCTAAAAAAGACTGCTTATCACAACACAATATTATTTGTCCGCCATTTAATATTAACTGTATATAAAATTAGAATGTTAAATTACCGGGATATCACGGTCGAAGATCCCGTAGATTATTCCAGACAAGCTCGAATTACCTTTTTTATTTTTAGTTAGCACGCGATCTTTGCTCACTTGTACCCCTTCTATATATATCAATTTTTTTTTTAATATTATAAAAAAAAAAAATAAAAAAAAAATAAAAAATAAAAAAAAAATAAAAAAAAAGTTAAAAGTAGCTTATATTCTTACGTCAACTAGTAGTAATATCTTGTTTATCAGTAAATCAAAATAATAACAAAAGATCCCAGGTTTGAAGTATGAAATGAGTTTTTACGTCCACCCAAAACGAATATATAAAAGTATCAATGAGAGTCATTACAAAGCCCAATAAGGTAACTTGGGCGTATCTGTCACTAAAGAAACAGGGGCGGCATGTAACGAAAATGAATAAAAGGCCGGGTTGGGTCATTTGCTCTAGTATATAATTGAGTGAAAGTAGTACATAATTTTATGATTCACTTTCGTTTTTTTTTATGCTAATTATTAGTAAAGACACGTGCTACAAACGTACTATGCAGGGTTTTCCTTTATTTTATTTTTTTGAAAGGAAATAGCCTAACTACAGTATCCTGTTAAATTTTTTTTTTTTAAAAAAAAAAAAAGAGATGGATAAGTTATCTCTAATTATTATTATTATTTAAGGTTCACGTGCACGCACACAAATTGTAAACCAATAATAACGGTAGTACAATTTAAGAAGCATGATGAAACGGGAATAATATTATTCTAATTTGTATAATTAAATTATAATAGAGAGAGTAACCAAGGGATAGATTGTGCCTTCGATTTTTGATAGATATTATATATTCAGCTGTGAGCCGGAACAAGCTAGAGTTAAGGTTCATTTATATATATATACATTCATAACGAGTCATCAGTGTGTTATCTTCCCACGCTGTAAGAGCACTTAATCTATTGGCAGTTAAAAAAGGTACCTCTTTTTGAAATGGTTTTCAGGTACGTGACTTTTTTTAAAATAAAATTTTCGCTGTACTTGTGTCGTAATAATTGTTGTTGTTATGAGTGGGTCATTCGTTGTATAATATCAAATAAAGTTAGGATATTATATTCTCACCCTTTCCCCACATCATATCATCATTCCATATATTTCAAGGTCCTTTTTTTTTCGTTCTTATTTTCACTCTTTTTTTTTTTTTTTTTTTTTTTTTTTTTTTTTCTTTCTCTTTTTTCTGCTTGAAATTAATCAAACATATCAAAAAGCATTAATCTTGCACTCATGGAACTGAACCTTTGCTTGTATTGTGAAAAACGACTTTCAGACGATGTAAGTATATACTATATGCTTATATATGGTATATATGCTAAATATTTAAATTAGAATATGGCGTTCTGCTCTATTTCATGTCAGTCAAATGAAGCATCTAAATCTTATGCTTCTTATAAGTTGTCAAACAATACAATGCTATCACCCTCAGTTAGATTATCTGGTAAACCATCATCCACTTACCAAATGTCTTACCATCGACGACCTTCCTTATCTTATTCAACGAGTACGTCAACCACTACGAGTCATGATGGAAAACAAAAGACGCATGCTTCTTTATCTTCCTCTTTATCAGCCACTCGACCTCCCTTTTTTCTAATGCAATCTTTATCCACTTCTTCGTCTTTTTCATCTTCTATGTCGGATGTATCAGTTTTCTCAACATCGTGTTCATGCGAAGATAAAGCTGGAAATATTTGTCCCCCCTATCACATCACACGTACGACACATAATATCGCATCTTAAAGAAAAAAAAAATCTTCTCCCACACACTTTCTCAAGAAAAAAAAACACGCTCATTTATAACATTCTCTTTTTTTATTTCATTTTATGTAATGTCACTAATTATATGCGTGTATAAGAATTATGCTTTTTTTCCCTTCTCCTCCTCCCCTCTTCCATTTTATGTATGTAGATATTTTCTTTCCCTCTTTTTTTTTTTCATATATATGATTATTTTCATCAACTTTCTGCTATTTTCTTTACCTAATATTCTTTTTCTCTTCTGTTGCTTTATATAGATTTTTTTGCCATTATTATTACCCCCTCTCTTTACATCCTCTGCTCCTTCCTATATAAATATTCTCTGTGTTAAATATACCAAAAATAAATTTGTTTTTATCTATCGGTTTCAAAGTGCATAGTTACCATTTTATTTTTATTTTAAAACAAATAATTATTTACCTGATGATCATCACTTGATGTAAATTTTTTTTTTTAACGATTCCGATTCATTTCATGTTGTCACATATCCCGCTTTAGACAACTAACGTCACGCGCTTTGATTAAACTTCTCAGGTCGTATAACCATAGTTGGGCCAACTTCCTATATTGAATTTAATCAGGTAGTGCTAACGGCACCAAGATTTTTTCAAGAATTATTAAGCATAATATTTATCGAGATGTCTACGAATTATACGCTAATAGTTTCTATACTGATAATTACGTACATTATCACTTATAGTTTAGTTTCATAATCAATATATATTTTACTTTTAGATAATATATGTAAATTGCTACTAATGAGAACCGGTTCAATTTTTTTTTATTATAATTAAAAGATCATACGAACTTAGCTTAGTCGCCGGGACACTGTCTTTAACATCAAATATTGAAAACTACTCGTTGTTCTATTTTTCTACTTTGGCTATTTTATTTAATCTAAAAGCGTATTTTCTCGCTCAATTTTGGCTGCAGCGCTTTTATTTATAAATAAACAATAGATGAGTACTAAAGATCTTCAATCTTTGCTTTAATCAAAAATAATAATGAAAACTATATTTTACGTAATCACGAAAATATAAAAAAAATGGGTAAAATCGTGTCGCGTAAATGGGAGGCATTTTTGTCCAAAAAAAAGTTATTTATAAATAGCAATTACTCCGTCAGTTTTTGCGTTAAGATTTTTTTTAAAATGGGGTTAGAAGCACCTAAACGTGTACTTTATTATCATTGTTTTATCTACAAAGAGAGTCAAAGTGGATCTGGAATGGTTGCAAAGAAACCGTGATTTTTGGCCAAAAAACAAAACGGGTTGACCCCCAAAAATGAAAATCGAAAAAAAAAATACGTTTTTAATTTTTTATATCGAAGATATATTCGAAAGAACTATTTTGAATTAAACAACTTGAGTCCACAAAGCTTTTCTTGTTTCTTAATAAATTAAAAACCATTATTTACTATTACTGCTAAAATCAGCAGTGAGCGATTGTTTAAGCTCTGGTATCTCAGTATGCTTTTTTTCTTAGCACAATTTATCTTACTACTCTTTCACTTTCCCCCCTCTTAACCCTTAGAAATGGTTTTATTATTATGACTGTCTCAATCAATATAGAATATCTAATACCTGTGCAGCATTTTTATTGCTGGATATAAAGCTATCATATTCACTGTTCGATTTAAAGGTGGAAGGAAACTACCCTTAAATAGAGCCGCTATTGTATAATCCATTTCCGAAAATTCTGATTCCATAGACTCATTACAAATTTTAGAAGAAAACATCTGGCTTTCAAGACTAAATATGGCAAGAATTAATATAGTAGCTCTAGTATATTTGGAAGCTTTTATATTGTATGCTTACATATGCCTATAGACTTGAATTATACGAGTATCAACATTTGGCTTATCAATTAAGGATGCCACTTTGCTTAAGGCACGCCGTAAATTATCTTCCAACAATACCTGCACGGTCGATTAAAAAAAAATACGATCTATTACTTCTCGCTTACTTTTATGGATGATCGTTACTCTAGGAACAAAAAATAAAATAAACAAAAGCAAAATAATAACTGAAGAAAAAAGAAAAAGACTTCCTAAAAAAAAGATTGAGTAAATGTAGGTAAGATAAAATAGGCCCTATTGGGCTGATTACTTTTTTCTAATAATCACAAAGTTGGAAAAAATATAGTACACAAATCATAGTTTAATTATAAGGATAGGGTTTACTTCTTTTGGTGAATTTTACCAGTGGGGAAAGTATAATCTTCAATAGATTGTCTATACATTTCCACTGAATAACCAGCAACAAGAGGAGGAGTAACTTTACTATTTTTGAGTTGAACAGGAGTCTTACAGTGCTCATGTAAATGGTCGACATACTCCAACATACGACGATCAAGCGAACCACTGACACAGATATAATCAATCAAGGATAAATGTTGAACCATTTCTACCAAGAAAGTACCACCGGCATGAGGAATAATAGGCACTTTAAATTTATTTGCCATCAAGATAATAGCCAAAACCTCATTCACGCCCGCAACACGACAAGAATCAATTTGACAGTAATCAATAGCATTGGCTTGGAAGAGTTGTTTAAACACGATACGGTTTTGAATATGTTCACCAGTAGCTACAGCGCATTGAGGATATAAGGCCTTACGAATAGTAGCGTGACCAAGAATATCATCAGGAGAAGTAGGTTCCTCAATGAAAAGAGGTTTAAACTTTAATAAATCCTTCATCCAATCGATAGCTTCTGTTACATCCCAGACTTGATTAGCATCCATCATAAGTACACCTTCGTCACCAATCTCTTCACGAATAATAGATGCGCGACGAATATCAGATTCTTTATTACTTCCGACCTTCTGTTTAAAGTGCGTAAATCCTTGTTCTTTTGCTTCGCGGATTAATCTACGAACTTTGTCGTCACTATAACCTATATATATATTCTATGTTAATACCACCAACTTCCTTTTTTTTTTTAGAAAAAATACATACCTAACCATCCGGCTGAAGTAGTGTAACTTGGGTATCCATCTTTCAACATCTCTTCTTCTCGTTGAACCTTAGTTGCCTCCTTCTCACGCAACATCTCAATAGCTTGTTCAGGAGTGAGAACATCAGTAATATATCTAAAATCAATACACTGAACGAATTCTTCTGGAGTCATATCAGCAACCAATTTCCAAACTGGTTTGTTTACAGCCTTAGCCCAAAGATCCCAAATAGCATTAATGACTGCACCTGTGGCCAAATGTATCACACCCTTCTCAGGTCCGATCCATCTTAATTGAGAATCACCAGTACATATTTGATGTGTAGCCCGCATATCCTTAACTAACTCATTCAAAGATTTATTGACAAACTTACATGCTAATTGTTCAATAGCCGAGCAAACGACTTCAGTACCACGACCACAAGTAAAAGTTAAACCATGACCTTCCAATCCTTTTGAGTCAGTGTAAAAGATAACATAGGCAGCAGAGTAATCAGGATCCTTGTTCATAGCATCAGAACCGTCCAAATGCTGAGAGGTAGGGAAACGAATATCTCTAATTTCATAGCTTGTAATGGTAGATTCGAGTAATTGTTTAACCATTTTTTGGTATCTATTTTATTAAATAATAAAGATATAGAAAGAGAAAAGAAGTGAGAGTATTTATATACAATATTTTATGCAGTTTTTTTTTTTTTTTTTCTTATTTTCAAAACACATAAATGATTTCGTCAATTTCATAGGCACGGAGAAAATGGACAATTTTTATTATTCCGGGAAAATTTAAAGTTGCTTAGGGTGGAACCCTAAACGACTAATTGTGTCTTTACCTAATAAGTAAACTATTATGCCAGGTACAACAATCCAAAGGCCATTAGGGATCTATAAAAAAAAATTAGGTCATTTGTTTTGAACTCGATAACAAATAACTTACAATCCATAAGAATACAATGTTTTTAATTGAGTTATGACCAATATGCTGATATCCAGAGAAAGGTTCAATAAGCCAGTACAAGATAGTTTTTGAAAGTGTCATAAGAGCGCCTGAGAACCCAACAAGGTTGCATTGTCCAACCGTTATATTTTCTTGTCGAAGCAAGTACAAGTATAAAATATTTAAAAATGTTTCAATAATATTCATGGTAGCTACATACAATATAATTAGTCTTTTTTTTTTCCCCCGTTTGAAAAGGATAAATGTAGTACCTTGAGCACCAGTGAAACCATCCTTTGTAGCCAATGCATGAGGACCATAGAAATGATCAATCTGTGGGTAAATAATAGTAGCATTTAGTTTATAAACTCAGTAAAAAAAACCATAAATATACGAGTTACCGTTCCATATAAGTTGTAAGGCTTCCAAATAAAGTTCAATGATCCACCTTCCATACTATACGGTCTAAACAATAGCTTAGTATTTATTCTAAAAAAAAACATTCATCAATAAATACCTGAGAAGACAGTACAAAAAATCCTTTTTTTTTTAAAAAAAAAAAAGAAAATAATGATAATATTAACTTTCTTGTTTATATATAACCCTTAATCAATTTTCGTACCCATGTTACAACAATGGAACTTAAAAGTAACCAACCTTGAATCCAAGTAGGAACTTGATCTTGGTTTCTTAGTTTTATAGACATGACTTTTTTTTTTTTTTTTTTATGTGAAAAAAGAAAAAGTTGCTTTAAAATAGCGTGTGTAAAAAAAGGGGGGGGGTGTTTAAATACAAAATTTTGTTTTTTTTAGGAAGTATCAACTAATTCATGCTTGGCCTTCGCGAGTTCAACTAAAGTTTCGAATTCACCAGAATTACGACACATTTTGTAAAAGGCAGAGTCTTTATCACGTAATAAAATCAATGGACTACAAAAAAACAGCAATATATTATTAACAAAAATGAATTTATATACGTATGATTTTATCTACCTTTCAAATTCAATGACCTCACCATGGTCCAAAACTAAAATACGATCATACTCGATGACAGTATTTAAACGATGCGCTATACATAAGATAGTACACTCCTCAAACTCTTGAGTAATTGTCTTTTGAATAGCTTTATCCGTTTCGAAATCCACACTGGCAGTAGCCTCATCCATCAAGACCACTCTAGTACTTTTAAGTAAAGCTCTCGCCAAACATAACAATTGTCTTTGACCTTGAGAGAAGTTATGTCCGCCTTCACTAACAGGTGTCGTAAGGTCCTTAAATAAGTTTTTATTGACTACACCTGTTTCATGTAAAAGATGAACTCGGCGGAAAGCCGTAAAGATATCTTCATCACTAAACTCATCAAATGGGTCCATATTTAATCGAAGCGTACCCGAGAACAAGACTGGATCTTGTGGAATAATAGTTAAATTACGACGTAAATCTGCAGTACCGATGTCTGCAATATTGACACCATCAATTGAAATACTACCCTGAGACGATTCAATAAATCGAAAGAAAGCCAAAGCCAAAGTAGATTTACCACTTCCGGTTCTACCCACTATACCCACCTTTTCTTTTGGTTTGATAGAAAATGATATTCCTTTTAATACCGGCTCCAAATCCACAGCATATTTAACCTGTAAATCTTTTACTTCAATCGCACCATGGCTAGGCCAATCAGTTGGAGGTCTTATATCTGTGATAGTAGGAGCTTCTTGATCCATCTCTAAAAATTCGACGACACGTTCAACAGAATTAAAGTTCATCTCCAATTGAGTATACCTACGAACACCCCAGTAGGTCATTTCAGTAAATACCAAGATATAGCTCAGACAAAAACCCGCAGTAGCAGCATCTAAACGATCCAAATTGAATAAAATAAAGACGCCTGTGACAAGTGAAACAAAGGCACCCATTAATCCGATACGAGTACTAACCCATCGACTTACTGTCCAAGCATAAAACATGGGTCGCGCATTGACATCGATACGATCCAACATCTCCAACATAAATTGTTGTGTCATACCGAACGCACGGATAGTGGTAACACCAATAATCGTTTCCGTGAATAAAGTAAATAATGGAGATCTACTAACAGAATCCATTCTTTTCAATTCGCGAGAGGCAGCTACAAACCGTAACCCGTAGTAAACATTGATCATAGCTACTACTACCATGAGAACAATAAGAATTGGTAAAACTGAGGTAGCAATAAGTACAATAGATATAATAATAACCCATTGACCACAGAACTGAACAATATCGGTAGAAACATTAGAATCAATGGTTTCAAAATCCTTGGCAAATCGGTTTACGATACGACCTACAGGCGTAGTATCAAAGAATCTAAGGGGAGCATGAAATACTCGGTCTAATAGCAAGATGTATAATTTTCTACTAGCACGAAGACCACCATAGAACATAGTAAAATATCTTGTCACACTTGTTATAATATTGGCCAGATTGAATAAAACATATATTCCCAAATACATGTTTAAATTATCCTGTTTTTCTGTATCTGATAGTATAGTAGCGGTAGGAGCTAAACTATTGAGTTTAGACGTAAGTTTAACAGGCCATTGGTATACAGATTCTAGCGAAACAGGCATTACATTAATAATTGCATGAGAAGTTTCATAAGACTGAGCCCATTTCTTTAGCCACCATGAAGCACCAATATCGAAACCACGAACACCAATAACGGTAATGAAAATAAAGAGCCAAAAGAACCAATTTCCCACGCAGTCAAAATACAATTTATATAATCTAAGTTCGATTCGACCAGAAGCACGGGTTTCATCCTGTACCAGGGCCTTGGGCTTTTTGTTTTCTTCCAGTTCGACTGCGGGTTCAGTAACCTCTACTTCTTCGACAATAGCATGGTTTTCTGTATTATTCTCTTCAAAGATCAAAGATAATTGATTCGATCGCTTGAGTTCGTTAGGAGAACCAGATATTTGAACTCTACCTTCCTTCAAAAAGACAACATAGGCACTTCCCTGAATACATAAACTAACATGATGCGTAATTAAAATCTGAGTTCTACCTTGCATTAAAGGGCCCAATAAACATTTTGTATATAGATGCTTCGCAGTATGTGCATCAACAGCACTCAATACATCATCCAACAAAACGTTATGCGCGCGAGAATACACAGCTCTTGCTAAAGCAACACGTGCCTTTTGACCACCAGATAAAGTAATACCCTTTTCACCAATCTCGGTCGAATCTCCATCTTCTAAATAAAGTAAATCCTTTTCAAGAGCACAAGCGTGTAAAGTAGCTTGATATCTCTTTGCAACAAAAGGTAAACCAAATAAAATATTATCCTTGATAGAAGCGTTTTGTAACCAAGCTGTTTGAGAGACATAAGCTACAGCATACGGTAAAATCCAATCTTCAGGTATCGTTTGATCCGATACGTTTTGAATGGAAGTGGTCGCAGTAAAATTATCCAATGTGGAAAAGAAGGGAGATCGAGGACAGAATACAGTACCTGATTTAGTTTCTGTTTCTCCTAGTAGACTAAGCATCAATAAAGTTTTGCCAGATCCTGTGGAACCACAGATAAGTGATATTTGGTTAGCAGGGAACGTAATATTAAGGTCTTGTAACATAAATGTAGAATTGACCACGGTAGCATCGTCTTCACTTGGTATAGTAGTTTCTGATTGTGGCCAACTAACCGTAGCATCCACAAATCCTACTTTAATGTCTCGTGAGGGTACCGTATCAGGACGAGCGACTTCTTCTTCAGCCAAGTACTGTTCAATACGCTTAATACTAATTAGTGTTTCAAATAACCGAATAAAAGTTTCAGGGATAATAGTAAGTGATCCACGAAGTTCATTGAATATAGCGATAGAAGTAAAAGCAATAGGAGCAGTGAGTTCACGACCTTCCAATTTTGTAAATGACCAAAATGCAACGGTTGTTACTAGCAAAGGTGTTCTATAATTAAAAAAAAGAATTAGTATATATATATATATATATATATATAGTATATATGTCCATAAATGGCTTTTTTTGTATTACCCTTGCCATAAAAACATAAACACTACCTCACTAAGATAGATAATCTTAAGATATCCCAACTCGGTGGTTCTCGCTTCCAAAATGCGCTTAGTCCAATTAGACTCGGCCGCAAAAAACTTAATCTGTCTAATGCCTTGTAAGACCTCATTCATAAGCGAAACCCGTTTATCACGAGCCTTCATTAACGCATCTTGAGTTCTTACAAATATTTTTGAATTGAATTGGTTTAAAGGTAACATAATGATCATACATGAGAGTCCCAAGACTGAAGACCAACCCAGTAAAGTAAATAAAAAGTATGTGCCAATAATAAGCTCGAGAGGCGCTTCTAGTATAACAAACCACCAAGAAGCAAAATCGGATATTCTAGCAGAATCAGTACTCATTAAATTGACAATCATACCCGTCTTGGAACTATCATCTTCTGCTTCTTTATCAGCGTGGTTTACACTTGATAATACAGAAGCATCCATACGACGTAAGGTTTTGCGATAGATTTCTAGGTTTAGCATAGACTTAACGCGCATCTGTGTTGAAGATTGTGCTACAAACAAACAGATGGGTTAAAAATAATCCTTTAATCCGCAGTACCTTATTTATAAAAATAAAAACTTACAAAAGAACCAAATTTGTCCTATAAGCGCGTTCAAAAGAACAATAAACAATGACATTGCAAAGATATATCCTAATCCTAACGCCAAGGATCTTTCGTCTCCGGCGCCGGAAGTAATTTCTTGAATGATCAATAACAACCTATTCAAGAAAAAGGGTGTTGTGTAATACAAGACTGGTAGTACAACTCCCAATAAAGCTTGCATATTAATAGAATATTGATTACTCAGATAGATACGGTAAAGTAAATTTTTCTTTGATCGGGTCTGTCTAAATATATAAAACATATTGTGTGCGCGGTGAGTTGGGGGCAAGGTTGGCAAGTCTTTGTCTGTGAGCTGATCGCCGCGTTCATTGATAGTATCGATAATAGGTGTCATCCAGTAAAAGTAAAAAATACCAAGCAACGATTCAACTTGCTTTCCATTGACTTGTTTACCATTCTCGTCAAGAAAGGGAGATCCATTTTTAGCAGTAGCGGTAGTATAAATTAAATCAAAACTTAAAATTACAGGTACACCTAAAGGTACACCCTGTATAAAAGATATAGCAGGATTATACCAAAGAACTAGTGTCAATTGAGTAGTAGCAGTAACAAACAGAACAATATAAAGTAAACAGAGATGAACGTGAAGTGCCCAACCGGTATTATCAGGTAGCGGAAATCGATTGGCAGTAACAGCTAATACAAAACAATAAAACCAGGTAATAAATGTAATGGCAGATCCAATAATACTATATATATCTTCTTTGTTAAGAGCTGTTGCGAGCTGAATAAAAAGATATGCAGACAGAAGCGTAAGAATAGATGTGTTACATAGAATACGAGTCATTCTGTTTCCATTGGAGAAAGGAACAGTAATCACATCTCGTACTGTATCCGTTTTCAAATGAGGCGCATTATCATGGTGACGGTGTTGATACACTCTTTGAACAGAAAGACCAACTGAGCTTACAGTTAAAGCCAATACTTGTACAAGTACTAGCCAAAATGTAACTCTACTATCAGACATTTTTAAAAATAATAATATATTAAAAAAAAAAAAAATAGTAAAAGAAAAAGAAAAGAGAAAAAAATAGGTAGAGAAAATCTGATCAAACCTTAAATGGGACAAATTATGGTTCGTGTTCGCTTGTTGTAGGTAACTGACTTGCTGCTGCGGTTTATAAGTGTGTGCGTTTGTGTGTAAAGCCAGCCACACTATTCTAAACTCTATCGGACCTTTAACGCGCGTATTAAGATAAAAATTTTGAAGAGAAAAAATATTTATTTATTTTTTCTTTTTTATTCTTTACTCAATCCGCGTAATAAAATCATGTTGGATCCTAAAGACTTTGAAGTAAGAAGAAAGAGAGTTGATCCGCTATAAACACCATTATTAACGTTGTTTCTTAAATAGGTTGCTTCGCCACCTACTGATGGTATTTCCGCCTTAGATTTCTCCTCACAAGCTGATTATCTTGCTGTTTCTTCATGGGATAACCAAGTATGGAATTCATTTTATCATTATTTTATTTTTATTTATTAATAGTATTTTATAGGTGCGTATTTATGAAATTGAACCTTCTGGCAACACAGTACCAAAAACTGCCTATTCTCATGAAGGGCCAGTATTATGCGTTAGTTGGAGTAAAGTAAATATCGACCACACAAAAAAATATTGTTTATAGAGAGGAAAAAAGGAGATTAATTCCCTTTTTATTATTGTAGGATGGTACAAAGGTAGTTTCAGGCGGTGCAGATAAAGCAGGTAGAATGTTTGATATTGCTACAGGTCAATCAACTCAAATTGCTCAACATGACGAACCTATTAAATGTATTCAATTTTTGGAACAAGGTAATATTGTTGCCACTGGAAGTTGGGATAAGACAATCAAGTATTGGGATTTGAGATCACCTCAACCTATTGGAACCGTTCAACTTCCTGAACGCTGTTATGCTATGGATGCTAAGGGACCTTTAATGGTTGTTGGTACTGCAGAAAAGCATGTCTGTATATTCGATTTAAATAACCCTACTGTCATTTTCAAGGTAAATTTTTATTATAATTATAATTATTTTTGTACATTTTTAATATTTTTTTTTTATATTACAGCAAGTAGCATCGCCTTTGAAATGGCAAACACGTACTGTATCATGTTTCGCCGATAGTAAAGGTTTCGCCATTGGATCTATTGAAGGTAGAGTTGGTATTCAATATGTTGAGGATAAGGAGTCTTCGTAAGTTAGTTTTTTTTATTATTATGCAATATTCTTTATGTACTGAACGTGACTATCTTTATTATTACAGTAAGAACTTTTCGTTCAAGTGTCATCGTGACGATGCAAAGAACGTATATGCTGTCAATGATATTAGTTTCCACCCTGTACATGGTACATTCTCTACGGCCGGTGCTGATGGCACAGTTTCATTCTGGGATAAAGATTCTAAGCAACGTTTGAAACCATTCCCCAAGACAAGTGGTCAAATTTCTAGTACAGCATTTAATCGCAATGGTAGTATCTTTGCTTATGCTGTTAGCTATGATTGGTCAAAGGTAACAAATAATAGTAAAAACAAATTTCTGGAGCGGGACTAAAAAACTGATGTAACCATTTTTTTTTGCAGGGTTACAAACAAGCTTTACCAACAAATCCTATCAAAATCTATTTACACGCTGTTAGAGATGAAGAAATCAAACCTCGTACAACCAAGAAACGTTAAAAAAAGAAAAAAGAAAAAAAAATCGATTTGTTATTCTATTTTTTTTTTTTTTTTTCTTCAGTGAAAGCGAAATACCTAAAATAAATCAGATATATGGTATATATATTATACGGTAATACACCTTTTTTTTGTTAGCCTACAAATGTGACATGTTTTCTATTAGTAATAAGATATGGGAAGTAGCGGGATAAATATATTTATCGCTTTCCTTTTTCTTCCCAGTCTATAAAAGGCCGGGATTTTTCGTTTTGTTTATTTTCCTTTTTTTCTTTTTTTAATTTTAATTTTATTCTTTAAAATATGTCTGCTGCTAAAGTAAACGTTGGTGTTATCGGTTTCGGTAAAGAAAATACGTGTAAAAAAAAATAACAAATAAAAGGTTCTAATTACGTACAAAAAAACTGTAGGTATGTCCGCCCGTGTCTTCCATTGTCCTTTGATCTCTTCTTCACCTTATATGCACTTGGCTTCTGTTGTTGAACGTCACAGTAGCAAGTCCAAAGATCTTTATCCTTGGATCAACGTTGTTAAGAGCACCGACGAACTCTTTGCCGATGAAAGCATCGATTTAGTTGTTATTACTACTCCTAATGGTTCGCATTATACTTTAGCTCTTGAAGCTATGAAGAAGGGAAAGAATGGTAAAGTTTAATATGTGTATACTACGAGAAGAAAAAAAGGCTTACAAAAAAATTTATATATAGTTGTTGTTGAAAAGCCTTTCACCATTACTTCCGAAGAAGCTGCTGAACTTGTCAAGGTTGCCAAGGAAACCGGACTTATCTGTAGTGTCTATCAAAACCGTCGTTGGGATGGTGATTTCTTGACAGTTAAGAAATTGATTAAGGGAGAACAATTAGGTCGTTTAGTTGAATTCGAATCTCACTTTGATCGTTTCCGTAACTTTGTTAAGGCCGGTTGGAGAGAACAAAACGATGCACCTGGATCTGGTATGCTTTACGATCTCGGGGCTCATTTAATCGATCAAGCTCTCCATTTATTCGGTATGCCCGACACCGTATATGCCACAGTCAGCAACCAAAGACAATTAAAAGAAACTGATATTGCTGATGACTTCACCATTATTTTGGGTTACAAGAATGCCTTCAAGGCCATTCTTCGTTCCAGTATGTTGGCTCGTCAAACGCCCGTATTACGTTTCAATCTTCGTGGTATGAACGGTGGTTACCGTAAGGAATATTTGGATGTTCAAGAAGATCAACTCAAGGCTGGTCTTGTTCCCTCCGACGCTGCTTACGGTGTAGAATCCGCTGACCGTTTCGGTTCTATCAATACTGATTTCCAAGGTCTTCATATTGTTGGCAACGTCGATACCGAAAGAGGTGATTACTTGTCTTTCTATAACAATGTCGCTCAATCTGTTATCCAGAAGGATGCTTCCAACTTGGCTGTTAAGCCTGAAGATGGTTACAACTGTATCCGTATTATCGAACTTGCTCAACAAAGTAGTGATGAAGGAAAAGTTATTACTCTTTAAAAACATGTATAAATAATTGGCGGTCTTTTTTTTCTTTTTAATGTACCATACTATAAAATAAAGTTAATTTTAATCAGCGTTTTTAAAGCGCTGATAACAAACAAACAAAAAAAGGGGGAAAATTTGATTCATCTTTGAAAAGCAATGTTCTACTTTTTTTTTGGAACAACTTTTGGGATTTTTACCGTTCCTTTTCTCCACAGTTTTTCTTTGTGGAAAAAAACAGGGTTGCTCGCTTTAAAAATCTAAATCATCTTTTTATGACACTTGCCTTTTTTACCCACAAAAAAAAAAAAAGATAACATAAATATTTTGACTTTGTGCCATTAACTTTTGGCAAAATGAAATTTATTTTTTAGCAATGGCCAACCAATTTTTGAAAAATGAAGATATTTACCGTTCTCACTATGTTTATTATTTCGGGGTATTAAAAATCGTATCCATTTTTTTCTTTTAAGCCGCTGTAACCATGTATAATTGTCAGTACGATGGATTTGAATCACTCTGGTCGTCACTAATTCAGCAGTATCTATCGGCGGTAACAATTCTATTTCTTGTAATCTTTGTTTTTCCAACTTGATCTGCAGTAAAATAAGTGGTTTTTGATCTTGAACAAATAATCGAGTGTTACGACGTCGAGCATCTTTACAAGGTGGGAACTAAAAATATTTAATATTAAAAGGTTGTATGACAATATGAGACCCCATGTGATGTCACTTACGTTTTTAGTATGAAGAGCCAGGTTTTCTTCAGTTAATGGATCTTGCTTTAACGGACCTAATACTGTTATTCTATCATCATCTTCGTCTGTATCTTGTTGGCTATTTGTACGTGTCGATAATGGTAATTTATTAAAGATAATTACACCAAGTGGAGGAAAGGAATGCCTTCGTAACATTAGAAAAGGGTAACGCATGAAAAAAAAGAGAGATAGAGAAAGAAAAGAAGAGAAAAAAAGAGATATTTGAATTCGATTTTATTGATAATAATGCATAAACTTGATTGGCTATTAGTAAACGATGTCAACTAAAACCAGCACTTGGAGCATCCTCCTGCATCTGCTTTGTTTTTTTTCAGCGCCCTTTTCGTTCTTGATTTTTTTTTTTTTCGCTGCAAACTTTGACAAGATTGTGGCGATAGCTAAAAAAAATTGTATCTGCGACCCCCACTTTACTTTTTTTTTTTCTATTAGAATCTTCTATTTCTTCTCTTTTTTATAAATGTATATCAATTTCCAAATACTTTCTCGATCTTTTTGTGGAGGCTTATTATATTCCTTATATTTTTTGTATTTATCATATCGAGTTTTGTTGCTTAGTAACAAAGTACGTGTCATAAATTTAACGGTTATATAGCAACTACCTTTCCGGTAACTTCATCTCTTTCATAATTGCAAACCGATTACCCTTTTCGACTTGCAACTTCTCGTACTATACTATTTTGTTTTATATTCGTCAAAGTGACGCTCTGCGGTAAAAAAAAACAATAGTTTCGGTAACCCACTCACAGTACTATTAAAAGTACATATCAACAGTACGAAAGTTTTTTTTTGATATTCTTATATGACGAAATAGCTAGGGAAAACGACATGACGTACTAGTAGTTGCATTAAGGCAATATTATTATTAAGAGCAATTCAGTCTCTACGTCACTAGTGTTTTATTTATAATGCAATATTTTTTTTTGTATCTATCTTGATGCTTCCAGCTTTTCAAAGTGCTTTTTAGCTGCTGCAATATTAAGTAAAGTTGCAGCGGATTCTAAAAAAAAAAGGTTGAGTTATGCAAAAAAAAAAAAAAAAAAAAAAAAAAAAAAAAAAAAAAAAAAAAAAAAAAAAAAAGAAAAACTTACGTATATTAGGGTCTGACATGACAATCATGGCATAGGTATTATTTGTCAAGACATCAATAAAGGCAGTAAAACTACTTCCTCTAATTTCCATACTTTTAAATCTTGTTTGTGATCGACTACAACCCAAATTGAATTGTTTTATAATATTACTAATTTTTTCAAAGCGATGATGATCTTGGTGAGGGATGGTGGCAGCAGTAGCAATCACTAGAAATGTGGTTCTCTCAAACAATACAACTTCGTCGGCATCACATATACGACAAAAGTTACTCAAGTGAGATTCTAAGACACGGATATTGGGAATCAAACAATGCACAATTTTTGACCAAGCCTAAATATAATGCATTAAAACACCAAAATCTCTCTTTTTTTCTTTTTTATACGCTTGTTTATATATCAACACTTACCGCATAGAGCGTTTCATCCCAAATAGAAGTTCGAAAAGCTTGGATATTTAATGGTTCTGAGCGTTTCTGAAGTTCAGTTACTCTTTGTTCAAATATCTATAACAAAGACGAAAGAGTTAAAAAAGAAATATTCGAGGCACATTGTTAGATATCACTTTACTTGATCCCGTTGATTTTCTGGTACCAAATCCATTTTATGTATTAAACAAAAGATTCGAGCTTCTTTTGAGTTGGCAAGAATAGCTTCTAAACAGGATTGATAGTAATGGAGATCCTTTTCCCAGTCTCTACTTTCTACATCAAATACATAAATGAGCACTTCCACATTCTTAAAGATTCTATCTCTTTGTGACGCAAAGTAATTTTCCATAAAAGCTTCTTGACTATATATAAAGGGGGAGACGACTTTTTTTTAAGATACCGGTCTAAAATATTATATCAGACATTTAAAAGATTTACCCTCCACAATCCCACAAGTTCAATACTAAATTTCCCAAAAACTTGACATTAGAATGCTCTACATCAACTATACAAAAAAAAAAAAAAAAAAAAAAAAAAAGGGAGTTAAATATGGTACAAGTGATGAAGAAGAGGATATTTTTTATCTTACTTGTTGCACCCAGTCTTCTAGTATCTCGGGCGATGTAATTGCTGAAAATAATGGATCGCATCGAGGTCTTGCCAGAACCACTCTTTCCCATAAGTAAAACCTAAACTCATCTTTAACTAAAAATGTACTTGTGTTTTTTTAGTGGTTTATTCTTTTACTGTACCTTCTCTTTCTTCTTCATTGTTTTTTTTTTACTATATTTTTTATTTTAGGAAAAAGAAAAAAAAAACATGTATACCAAAAGCTGCAATTTTTTATTTTTTATTTTATTTTTTGACTAGCGCTAATCTGCTTTGGTTTTGCCGACAAGTATTAGCTTTGAAGCAAGAAAAAAAAAAGTCTTTTACATTCTGTATATGATGTATATACAACATAATAATATTAAGCTACAAATATAATATCGTATATACAGCGGGAAAAAAAAATATTTGCAGGGATTAGAAGCAATTGTACATACAAACTCTTTACTTTTTGTACATAGATGTGTATATGTTCGGACGGATTTTAAAAATCTAGAATTAATGGACTGGTACCTCTTGTTTTTTATATCAGCTCAAATATACCAGTCAAGATTCAGAGAAAGTAATTCTATTAAAAAAGGTTTAACTAGTATCAGCTAGTGGTATTATCAGATATAAATTTTATATCGATCTTTTTAATCAAAAAACAGCTTAGTATTTCCATTTTTGCGTCGCGCTTTTAAAATAAAAGTGTGTCGTATATTTGGGCATGTTTTTTAGAATTGAGTGTCGTTATGATTTTATTCGATTTGCAGTTTTCATCCAGTCTTTACTATAGTTTTTTTTGCGGGTTTACATATTCCCAATTCGCGGTTTTTAATTGGTCAATTTGCAAGACTTTGCATTTTTGACTTGTGACACGGTAGCGGTGATGGCGCGTCTTTCTCTTTCTTTCGCAAGAAAAAAAGGTTAATTCTTGATACATCATCATTTACAATAACAGGTACTTTACATGTAAAAACGACTTAATATTGTGAGAAAGGAAATTATAATTTAAATATCACGATGATTAAATAAATCCTTTTTATCATGGTTGAATAAACTCCATTTTATCATGATTAAAACCACCTATTTATTCCATCCTTTTTTCTCCTTTCCTTTTTTTTAACAGTAAATTCATATACAAGAAAGTATCTTTTATATAATCAAATGCCTAAATATTTCAAAAAGACCTTCCCTATGATATGATGGCGTACCTAAATTGGCACTGGTGGTGTAAATGGTGGTGTACCAAGAATTAACTAAAAGAAATATGTTTTCATAACAAGGTAATCTAGCGAATTAGCTTTGGTTATATACAAAACAAGAGTACCTAACAAACTTATTCAATTATAGATAGTAATGCTGACAATGATATTTTACCTTCGAAATGGAAGCCTGGAACTGATCATATGAGCAAACTCCTGTTAAATGACTCAAACGTTATAAATCCGATTGTTCGCTCTTTAGTTGGTAATGTATTTTGCTGCTTGTATAAAGATACTTCTCTTATCTTACACATTATATCTCTTCATAGGTGAAATTGCTCCAGAAAATAGCACAAACTGAATGGGCCGACAATAGTAGTGTTACATAGTGACTTACAATTTTTGTGGTGTCACAAATCCAAGAAGGACGCTCGTTGAAGAGGATCCTCCTTAACAAGGATTGTCTTTTAAACTTTAACTTAAAATAATACCTTTTTTGTAATAATCTAAAATAATATAAATAACCATCAAAAAATCATACTCTAATAAAAATTCAATTCACATTTTGTAAACAACTTTATCTTATACTTCTCTTAACTTATAAAAGACCTTTAAATCAGCTCTTTTATTTTTACCTTTACTTTATATTTTATTTTGTTCCTGAATTCCCTTGGATCTTACCTTCCATTGTACTTTTTACCAAAACCCTTTATTTTCTTTATTTACTTAAGTCGTTCTACTTATAAAACAGGAACTGGTGCTCACTTAAACTTACTATTACCTATTACCTTTTATTTTATTACTCTACCACATCCCAAATTCTAACACGTGGTGCTCACTAACAGGGCATTTCATTATATATCTTTGATACAACTCTATATCAAGAACTTTATTTTACTGTTTGGGTCAAATTTTCTTCAAAATTTCTACCTTTGAACAACTACTACTTTTAACAACTTATTTACAAATTTATTTCAAATCACCGCTAATGAACGATCAAGCTGTGTTGGCAAACCACCATTTATCTGGCTCAACTTTTAATCAAGCTGAATCCCACTCTGGTTATCTCTACCCATCAAGAAAAATGACTTTAATTGAATTTTCTGGTGCTGAAGGTGAAGATTTCCGCAACTTTGAAGAAGCGTTGGAGTCTTACTTTGCTATGCATAATATTATGACTGACTCTCGCAAACTTCTTATTTTACGCGCGCAACTCCGTAGAACTGCTAAGAATTTCTTTGAAAGAAGACTTGCCCGTGAACCTGTCTTGGAACCAGGACTTACCTACCAAGAGGCCATCGATATTCTCAAGGTTGAATATGTGACTCCTGAATTAATCACTCGATATACTATTGGCTTTAACTTGCTCTCTCAAGGAAAGGAAGAACATCCTAAAACATTTTTGGGTCGCTTACAAGAAGCTGCTCAGCTAGCTGAACTTGAAGATGCGGAACAACAAATCAAAATCCGTTTTCAAGTTGGTCTCTTACCTGAAATCCGAAAGTTCTGTGTCTTAAACTCTGCTGTCTCTTTTAACGATTACTTAACTAAGGCTGAAGGCTGGTGGAACGCTGAGAAACCTCGCTCTATCTTTATAAAGAACAGTCCTTTTGCTCCTCGTGATATCGACAACTCTTTCGTTACTGAATATGCTACTAAACCGAATCTATCTTTTAATAATCTTTCTTCTGGTGCTGATTTTTCTGTTCTGGATGTTTCTAGTCAACTAAATTCTGCATTAGCCAATTTGGGAACTGATCGTAACGCATTGAAGCAAGTGATTGCCTCTTTGCAAACGTTAGAGTTAAACCATATGGAAAATCAGAATACATTGACTGGATCCCCCCTCAACTTGTCAAATCATACCGAGAATTTAGATATTAAAGAAATGATCAGGGAAGTTATGCAGGAAGAATTCAAAAGACAGAACAATAACAATAATTCCTCTTACCGAAGAAACAACTCTAATTATGAAAATCGTCGTTACAATAATGATTACAACTATGAACGTCGAAATGATTATTCTCGTGGAAATGATGGTCGCAATTATAACAACAACAATTCCAACCAAAGAAACAATAATCAAAATAATTATGACAACGGTAACGGTAACAACAGTCAGAGAAATGATAATCAATCCAACTCTGAAAACAACAATCAGTCAAAAAACTAATTGGGTCGACTGTAACAACTAAGAATGGTCAGTCGAATACTCCCAACAACTCAAAAAATTCCATTCCCTCAAATTATAACAATAACAACAATAATAAAAATGAAAAACAATATCTTACAACTATTTTGGCTGAAGATGAAGAAAGCGAAGAAGAGCAAGATTTATATGCTGCTGTCCGTCCTATTCATCCTCCTATGGTTCAAACTGCAAAAATTACAAAACCTTATTCTCGTGCTAGCTCATCAAAACTTTTACCAACTCGTAAGGGAAAAGAAAAAGAACTACCTTATGCCAAAGTGGTTAATGTTAACGATGACATGAATATCGATGTACCTGTGACCGAACCTATAACTGATCATGACAATCCTCAAATAACTAAAGTACAAGTTTCACCTACTATTAAAACTGTCAAGTCAACTAAACCGAGAAGAAAAAGAGAAAAGCCTTCTATCAACTATGATATTGTATCTTCTGTGTTCGAGCAAAACTCTAATATTCCAGTTGGTGATTTGCTCAAGGTCTCTCCTCTTATGAAACGACAATTTGTATCTGCTTTAAGAACACCTAGACAACCAAAAATGGTGGCTCCTGAAGTAACAACTGTTAATAATGTTATGGTACAAGATCTTTCTTTTGTCGAAGATGATGATGAAGATACTACTGCTATATATACAGACTTCGTAATAAATGGTTATAAAATAAGAACTCTCATTGATGGAGGTGCTGCTAAAACTTGTATGTCTCAAGAACTTGTTAATAAACTTGGAATACAAATAGATTCTCCTAGTCAAAGTATCTTTACGCTTGGAAACAGTACTAAACAACGGGGTCTTGGTATAATTTATGATGTGCCAATTCGAGCTGGTGGTGTTATTACTATTCCAGGAAGTATAGAAGTATTACCTGCTACACCTACTCCCTTAATTATCGGCAACAATTGGTTGAATCGTGCTAAAGCTGTGGTTAATTATGAACGCAAGCTGCTTTCCGTAACTTATAAAGGAAAAATGGCAGAAATTCCAATTAATTTCTTCAAAACAGCCAGAAAAGTAGCTATTCAGTCTGTAACAAAAATACCAAGTAAAGTCGTGCTGCCTATCGTAAAATCAACACAAGATGAACAAGAAGAAACCCATGATGATTTTGTAACCGATTCTTCTGATGAATTTACCGAAGACGAGGTGTCCACTGAAGAAAGTTCTACTAGTACTGATGAAGAAGATTACTTTGTTGAAGATACATCCCCAAATAAATCTGTATCTTTTAATTTGGTGGAAGAAGATCTGAAGAGTGATTTATTTTCAATTGAACCTGAAGTAATATCTGAACCGTATGAGAGAACCGATGAAGATTTAGAAGCTGAAGGTTATGACTTAAATGCAATCGACATTAATAGTATATCTCTTGAAGACTTAAAAACTCAAGAAGAAAAATTTGCTACTGATTTATCTGAAGATCAAAAAGATAAAATCCAAATAGGCGAAATAAATGATCAAACCAAACAACAATTTCTGGACTTAATCAAAAATTATCAAGACGTATTCGACTGGAATAATGATACACTTGGATGTACACCTATAATTAAACATCGAGTTATAACTGAAGATGTACCACCTATACGTTGTAGACCTTATAGAATGTGCCCGGCTGAAATTGAAAGCTTAAAATCAGAATTAGATAAATTAAGCGCCTTAGGTGTAATACGACCTTCAAATAGTCCATGGAGTTCTCCTATAATACTAATAAAGAAGAAGGACAACTCATATCGATTGGTGATAGACTATAGAAAGATAAATGCCATTACTAAAAAGGATGCCTATGCATTACCAAGGATTGAAACCTTACTGGATACCTTGGGAAACGCCTCTATATTCTCAGCACTAGATATGCGCAGTGGTTTTTACCAGGTTGCCCTTGCTGAAGATTCCATAGAAAAAAGTGCTTTTGCTACTGCTCAACTAGGCCAGTGGGAATTTACCCGAATGCCCATGGGAATGTGTAACTCTGTAGGAACGTTCCAAAGGATGGTAGACTTAGTATTTAAAAATTTAATCAACAAATCTCTAGTTGCTTATATTGATGATTTAAAATTGCTTTTCAAAATCTTACGATGAACACTTAATTGACTTGGAAAAATCTATTCGTGTGTGTTAGACAAGCTAACTTGAAATTAAATGTTGCCAAATGCTTTTTCTTTAAAGAAAAATTGAATTTCTTGGGATATGTCATTACTAAAGAAGGTCTAGAAACTGATCCTGTGAAAATTGAAAAAGTGCGGAATTATCCTATGCCAACTTCTGTTACTCAAATAAAAGGTTTTATTGGAATTGCATCCTATTACAGGCGATTCATTAAGAACTTTGCTGCAATTGCAAGACCGCTACACAATCTGACGAAGAAAGGACAAAATACGTGGAACCAAGAATCTATTGAAGCTTTCCAAATACTAAAAGAAGCATTAACTACCACGCCGGTGTTGATGAGACCTGATTTTGACAAGCCCTTTATATTAGTCACCGATGCTAGTAGAGTAGGATTAGGGGGAATATTAAGTCAATTGGATGAAGAAGGTCATGAACACCCTATTCAATATATAAGTCGCGGATTACGGGGTTCTGAAGTGAATTATGGTGTTTTCCAAATTAGAAGGACTCGCAATTATCTGGGCTGTGAAGATATTCCGACCTTATCTGTTAGGCAAGAAATTTACTATCGTAACTGACCATTCTGCTATCAATGGATTGTTAAAATCACAAGAACCAACAGGAATTCTAGCTCGATGGATATCTATTCTGAACGAATATGATTATGAAGTGAAATACCGACCAGGCAGGGTAAATGAAAGTGCAGATTTTCTCTCACGCCTCGGAAATTGAAATGATTGCAATAATTGTCCAAAACCTCTGATTGACGAAAAAAGCTGAAGACTATATATTATCTACAAAAACGCTATAAAACAAATCAACAAACATTTTATAATACTATAAAACTCTATTAACAAAAAAGTATATAACCTTTCGAAAACAAAAAAAACAAAGACCTCAAAAATCTGTACAACTCAAACTTAAACTCAATTATCAATAACAACATGGAAGACACAAATATAAAATTACTCAAAGCCTACTTGCCCATCTAGAGATGCCCAATTTTGCGGATCCCGAACAACAAAAGTTTTTACAAAAACAAGCTAAACACTACACTTTAGTAAACAAGAAATTATATCGATGTAACTTCGACACTTATCAACATCGTTTAGTTTTAACTAAACCCAAAGCCATTGAAGCTTTATATACTGCACACCAGCACCCATTAGGAGGACATTTAGCATACACCAATACACTCAACAAGGTTTCATCTAAATATTATTGGCCCAATATGGTGACTGATGTTACAATATATGTTAAAGAATGCCCACGCTGCCAACGACATGGACGCAAAACCTTAAATGAAAGATTACACCCGGTTGCTGTATTACATGTGCCTTTTGAACAAGTTGCTATAGACGTTAAGCATGTGTCTACAAGTCGAGGTGGTTACCGCTATGTTATTGCTGCAATAGATTACTTAACAAAATATGTAGAAGCAAGAGCCGTGAGATTTCAGACTGCGTCGGAAATTGCGTTATTTTTATATGAAGAAATTATCTGCAGACATGGCTGTCCTCGAATTATTATTACGGATAACGGTAAACCTATGATAAGTGAACTAGTCTATCAAGTATGTTTACAATTCGGCTTAAGAAATAATACAATAAGTGCATACAACAGCCAGGCGAACGGCCTTATAGAGAGATTCAATCGTACCTTTGATCAAATAATGCAGAAAAGGACTCCTGAAGAAAAACTAGACTGGCATTATTATTTACCTTCTATGTTATTCGCTTACAGAAGTATGCAACAAGCAACTACGCAAGAAACCCCATTCTATTTATTATATGGCTATCAACCAAGAACATCGTTTGACTCTAAGAAACTAGCTAAACAAACAAATTTGAACTTTGAAGACATATTGAAACAAAGAACCAATAAACAAATCGACATTTTACAATTAGTAAGAAAAAATGCAATTAAAAGAATCGAGACCTCTCAAAAATCTCAAAAAGAAGCAATTGACAAGAAGTTACTACAAACAAAAAAATTACTCAAGCCTGCTTTTTCTGTCGGCGATATTGTCGAAAGGTATAGAGATTATCGGGGTACTTCTTGGTCAGGAAAATTAGAAGATCTTTGGGAAGGTTTATACGTGGTATCTGAAGACTTGAAGAAAGGAAGCTACGTAATACAAAGAAAAAAAAAGGAAGGTGGTACTGAAATCAAGATAGTCCATGGGAATCGCTTGAGGATATACAAAATTCCGAATGTAGGATGGAAACTCCAAGAAAACTATAAAAAGACCGTAATAAATGAAGAATTAGGACCTCATATTAAACAAATTTCACCAATGCAAACCCAAGGACGCTCTACTCAAGATATTAACTCTCGTCTCGGACCTCTTCAACCCTCTTTCGTGGAAGTTGATAGTGATAATGAAACGATTATCTCTTCTGGTGAAGAAGACTCGGATGATGAAACCATAGAAGAAAAAACTGAAGAAAATCAACAAGACTCTTTTGAAAAAGCTGAAGATTTCAATTTTTTAAACCTGCTAGAGATCGAATCGGAGAAACCATATGACGAGGTGTCGAAGAAAAAAATGAATAACTATAATGCCATGGTCATGACCGAAGAAGTTAAGGCTGATGTCTGGGAGCATGAATCAAGACTGAACTCTATTGCAGAACATAAGGCAAGAAATGATGAGCTTATCCATAGAATGGCAGAAAACATCATCAAAATATGTCACATGCAACTACCTATGCCCCAAAGTAAAAGTGAATATGGAAGATACCTCCATTTGCGCGGCTTCTATATTGGAAACTTAACTGGAGATAATAAGAAGGCTGGAAGAACTCTTGCTTTGAAGAACAAGATACGAAGACTTGATGAATATGAATGCTACGAATGGTTTGTTGGAGTACCTGAAGTTTAGAGGCTAAACTTACCAAGCCCAGCCCATATGTTACATAGTGACTTACAATTTTTGTGGTGTCACAAATCCAAGAAGGACGCTCGTTGAAGAGGATCCTCCTTAACAAGGATTGTCTTTTAAACTTTAACTTAAAATAATACCTTTTTTGTAATAATCTAAAATAATATAAATAACCATCAAAAAATCATACTCTAATAAAAATTCAATTCACATTTTGTAAACAACTTTATCTTATACTTCTCTTAACTTATAAAAGACCTTTAAATCAGCTCTTTTATTTTTACCTTTACTTTATATTTTATTTTGTTCCTGAATTCCCTTGGATCTTACCTTCCATTGTACTTTTTACCAAAACCCTTTATTTTCTTTATTTACTTAAGTCGTTCTACTTATAAAACAGGAACTGGTGCTCACTTAAACTTACTATTACCTATTACCTTTTATTTTATTACTCTACCACATCCCAAATTCTAACAGTAGATCAGACATGCTATACACACCACGAATCGAAGTAATTGAAACAATGCCTTCGATTTTAATTGAGATCCAGCACCTACCATAATTAAATAAGATGGTGTATGCCGTAAACGAAATTACAAGACACGCATATTCATTCAGAAAATATGTATCTCTTCGTGCTTATACCGAGATACCACCCAACATTGTGGAAATTGCAAGGAAAGTATTCAATTTTCTAAAAGAAGAAAGTAAGTATTTACGATATTATTTTAGTAAGTGTGAGATAATAAAACTTTTTTGTAGTCATAATAACACTACGAATGTAAATACAGTAGCGGCTCGATTTAAGGTTGGATTTCTCCTGGATAGCTTCTGTCCCCCGCTTTAACACCGCTATTACCACTATTCGATTTAAGAGTGGAATCTGATTTCACAAAACTACTAAATATAATAAATTGGTAAGTGATAATAAAATGGAAGTTTTCAACTAATTTGGAGATGTGTTTAGTTATTTAATTTATAAAAAAATTGTATGAAAGCTTCTAGTCTTCAAAAGTGTATTATCTGACAATGTTACCCATAAAAAAGAAGATAATATATAATCTAAATGAAATAAATCCTACAAAGTGATTAATTAAGTGTCATTTTAATACATAGCTGTACTATTTTAATTGATAACAATAGAGTCTTTAATAGAATTTAATGTTTGAGCTTTGGTAGAATATGATATACAGCATATTTTTCTGTGCAATAGTTTGCATGGGTTCAGGAACTATTTAAATTATTATAGCCCATCATTGTTCGTCCGTTATCCTTTTTAAAACATTCGTTTTTATACGAACATTCAAGCATCACTTCTAAAAAAAGTAATTTTATTAGTGTTTAAAATAAGGTGTTTTCTGTGTATAATTAAAAGTCAGAAAATGGTTCTTTTGCTCAAGTTACTTAGTGAAATTTAGTCGCCAAGACATTGTCTTTAACATCAAATATTGAAAACCGCTTGTTGTTTTATATTTTTCTCGATTTTTTTCTACTTTTTTTCAGCTGTTCATTTTTGGCCATTTTTGATCATTTTGGGGGGTCAACCCCTTTTGTTTTTCGTTTTTTTTTCTCTGATTTTTTGCAATTACTCCGAATCTACTTTGCTTTTCTTCATGAAAAAAACAATGTTAATAAAGTACTCTTTTAAACGCATCTAATCCATATAAAAGTATATTTTTACTAAAAATACTGAGCGAGTGATCAGCATTTAAAGACGTTTTTTTTTACTAAAATTTGAGTTAAGCGGAACTTAAAATAGTGTTTTCTTTAAAGCGCGTTTTCTCGCTCAGTTTTGGATATAGCACTTTCATTTATAAATAAACAATAAAGAGTTTTTAAAGATCTATACAGTGCTCACGGTACCAATTTGCGTCTTTTTAAATATTTTTGCGCACTTGTAAATATCAATTTGCGTAAGTTTAATTGGCCAATTTGCGTCAACTCAGAAACCAAATTGCGTTTTCCCTGAATCCCAATTTGCGCTTAAATAAAATCAATTTGCGTCGTCCATAACACATTTCGCGTTATTTATTTTGCTGTGTAATTTATACTTAGTTTTCGGACCTGTTCAATAAAATTTCAGACATTCTCTTTTTTTTCGGACGATTTCAATTTTTTATTGAACAAGTTCCTTTTTATTTTCAGACTTAATTTAGACAAACTCCCTTTACAGTCAACGCAACATTAAAGGGCGGTTTTTTTAGAACCAAAAGGGGGCGATTTTATAATACAAATATACGTTAAATGACCCGCCCTTTAGAGTTGTGTTGACTGTATTCAGATTTACACCATTCCTGGAAGTAGATTGCGCACTGGTCGAAAAAGATTGCACAACAAAGAAAATATCCCAAACTGCGCAAGTAAAAAATAAAGATTGCATAACTGTGTAACCTTAGAGAGGTTCTTTATTCAACCATACTTGTAATTTTGCGTTGGAATAACTGTAAAATCCTCAAAGATCCTCCTCCAAATAGACACTGGTATAAGTATCAACTATTCTCATAAATCGCCCTCCTTCAACAGTTTTTCTCTTTGTACCTTACTCTTAACTACAGACAGTATGCAGCTTCAAATCAATGAAGTTGATGCCAAGATTCCAGACTTCTTTATAAGCACTGAGCTCATACATTCACTTGGATTCAAACAGCTACTAGATTACATTCTAACCTGTACAGTCAGGTTGAATAGCGGTAAAACAGCTTTTTTATTGAACAAACTACATATCCTGCAATTTCCTTCAACATATGTTAATTACAAATGCAATTACACTATAAAGACATTAATCTCAAATTAAATATTCAGAAATAATAACTTTTTATTACGTAAAATGCGTATTTGAGTAGTGGATTTATTATTTCTAAGCTTAAAATGATCTGACAACGATTTGACAATAGAAGTTGAAACAGGCTATGATTACTGAACTTAATGTAAACTGAGCTAGAGACAGACTGCGCAAACACCATAAGAAGCCTAATGAGTAGCCATGCATTTGACCAGCCATATAACATACGATGTAGGAATATCCATCTTTTAAGCACAGCAAAGCTAAGAGAAATGATTCTTTTTTATTTTTGTGATAATGAGAATTCTGACTAAATATTCACGGATGAAGAAGATAATAAAAAAGACAAACATTCCAGAATTAAATGACGTAGCTAAAAATTGTAGCTTCGAAAAAATCGACGAAATAATGTAAATTACTCGCATCAAACTCTCCCAGTCCCACAAGCCTCATCTGCTCAGATAACACTATTGACACAATTGAACACTTTATTTATCGATGCCCAGTAAATTACACAATATGGTCTACTATATGGACAGACCACTTCTCCACGCCCTGCTCTCTAATTACCATCCAAAAAGTTATATTCCACCTTGATATTCCTCCCACGATCAACACTGTTCTTTTACCTGGCTCAATAATCATTAGTTGCACCCTTCTATCCATTTGGCGCTCTCATTGTCAGTTCATTTTCGACGACATTCCATTTACGGTTCAGACTATTCTCGCCGCTATTCGTGACCTGCTAGACTCCGCACTCCAAGAGTTCCTACTATCTGAGAAACAATCGCCATTACCTTCCTCACCTTCCAGTGCAGTATAAAGAAATCACACACAAAAAAAAAAGATTATTTCTCATAAAACCTGTAATAATCGGACTCAGTAATGCAGTCGATTATTCATGTACTACTTAAGTACAAGATTAGGAATAATGTATTACAAATTATACTTATCTAAAGATTACTCTTTTTTATTATCTTAAAACTTCACTTCTACCTTTCAAGTTTCCAGGTATAAACTCAGTACCGACAACCTAGATACAGTATTACAAAACCCAAAAACATTTTGTGGCTTCCTCCTTATTTGAACTTTATTTGTTCCCGTAGAAATAAAAAAGGAACAAGTGCCCCTCTTTTTTTTCTTTATTTTTCTTATGTACTACTTTCCGAACACAAAGCCAAAGGATTGGATAACGATTGAAGCTTTAAATGTTTACGACAAAAAATACCCTGGCCACACTTTTTTCGATATCCTTGAGATATTAAAATCAGACTTGGTTCAGTTCAAAACCGCATCGATCCTATCCTAGAACAGATCATGGTAATATAATCTGGAACGTCTTGAGTTTATTCATTGACTTTTGTTTTTACTTTCAGAAACTTGGCAATTTGAACTGCCTTAAACAAACCAGTTCTGATAATATCGAATCGAATGAACAAAAATCCAGTGGAGAAGCATCCATAAATCAAAACTTGCATACTGATGAAAATAAAAATGAACACGTAGCCCAAAGTCAAGATGCCCAAGTGAATTTTTGTGATTCTTCTAGCCCCAAAACTTCAATTACTATGAATACATTCGAAATCAATAATTTTTCTGGAAACTTTATGAATGGAGGTGGATCAACAAGCATAACATGCAACAAAAACGTAACGAGCCTCAACTTGTATTTTTTGCCTGTTGTTTATATTAATTTATTTGTTTTAGAATAACAAGCGTCTGAGTGAAACCACAAACTCTGCGCACCTACCTTGTCAAACGGTTTGTGGTTCCCTTATCTTACTGCAATCATAGTGCTCATACTCTTACATATAGAATGATGTGATTGTGACCGAAGGTCAAAAGAAGTATCACATAATGACACCTAATTATAAATCAGATGAACTACACCGGCCAAAACTTCGAAAAAGTCAACTAAATGTGTTAGAGGATTTAGTATACTTTGGAACGTCTTTTGCGTCAAGCAATACCGTCACATCGGACAAGTATAAAGCTTACGAACAGGATCAATTAAAAAACAAATCACTTCGCCAGCATAATTTACTAGAACACATCTGCAGCCTTTTAAAAAATAATAATACAGAATTTTTCGTTCAACAAGTATGGACTTCTGAAATTGACGGGCTGACAAATAAAGCTGCTGCTTTAATGGAAGTTCTACGATATACCTTGACCTCGTTCCACCTCACACTCAAAAATAGTTCTCTCTTAGTACAAAATCATGAGAGAACACCCTTCATAGAAAATATCATACCATCTCTCCTTGCCTTATCAAAGATCGTAGGCTTTGCCGAGTTCAAGTGGTAAAACAAAAAAGAAAAAAAAAGAAAAATTACTACTAAAAAATATTCTAGGTGTGAAACACAGTTTACTTCAAGCAAGCACTTGGATTTAAATAAATCTGACTACAGCAATAGTACGATGAAGTACAACGACGCTCTTGGTTATTTCAAGATGTTTAACAACATGGAAATTATAATTGTTGAAGCATCGAGGTAATAATCACAGATGCGACTTTCTCATGCTAATTCCTTTTTTGAATAGTGGGAAACTCCAAGAGAACACAGTACATACGATCGAAGATTGTCTCAAGTTGCTGGAGTATGGCATTTCCTCTCTGAGGAAAGAGGCAATCTTAAATAAAAATTCTTCAATAGCTACGTTTAAAAAGCTTAAGGTTTTTGGCTTGCAAACCATCAAAAATCAAGTAACGTTGTCCGAGCTATATATGAATAATGATACAAGCTGGAACTTCATAGAAAAACGAACAGCAACACTGCCATCTTCCTGGGATGACCGCATCTTACTTATTCAATATCTTGAACTGATAGCCACTATCTTCGTACATTTAAATCCCAACCCACCCTAAACCATTTCATTCTCTGATTTTAATTTTTTTTTTTTACATGTAGGATGATATTTGCGATACCCATCACTTGTTGAAGATACTGATGGAAGAAAACTTGGGGCTATCTTCGAATGACGGCCCCACATTAAGAAATATATTTGAGAAGTAAACATATGTTGAAGGAAATTGCAGGATATGTAGTTTGTTCAATAAAAAAGCTGCTTTACCGCTATTCAACCTGACTGTACAGGTTAGAATGTAATCTAGTAGCTGTTTGAATCCAAGTGAATGTATGAGCTCAGTGCTTATAAAGAAGTCTGGAATCTTGGCATCAACTTCATTGATTTGAAGCTGCATACTGTCTGTAGTTAAGAGTAAGGTACAAAGAGAAAAACTGTTGAAGGAGGGCGATTTATGAGAATAGTTGATACTTATACCAGTGTCTATTTGGAGGAGGATCTTTGAGGATTTTACAGTTATTCCAACGCAAAATTACAAGTATGGTTGAATAAAGAACCTCTCTAAGGTTACACAGTTATGCAATCTTTATTTTTTACTTGCGCAGTTTGGGATATTTTCTTTGTTGTGCAATCTTTTTCGACCAGTGCGCAATCTACTTCCAGGAATGGTGTAAATCTGAATACAGTCAACACAACTCTAAAGGGCGGGTCATTTAACGTATATTTGTATTATAAAATCGCCCCCTTTTGGTTCTAAAAAAACCGCCCTTTAATGTTGCGTTGACTGTAAAGGGAGTTTGTCTAAATTAAGTCTGAAAATAAAAAGGAACTTGTTCAATAAAAAATTGAAATCGTCCGAAAAAAAAGAGAATGTCTGAAATTTTATTGAACAGGTCCGAAAACTAAGTATAAATTACACAGCAAAATAAATAACGCGAAATGTGTTATGGACGACGCAAATTGATTTTATTTAAGCGCAAATTGGGATTCAGGGAAAACGCAATTTGGTTTCTGAGTTGACGCAAATTGGCCAATTAAACTTACGCAAATTGATATTTACAAGTGCGCAAAAATATTTAAAAAGACGCAAATTGGTACCGTGAGCACTGTAATCGTTGCTATAACCAAAAATAGTAATAAAAAATACATTTTATGTAACCACGTAAATGAAAAAATCGAGAAAAATTGTTACACAAAAAACGCGTGTCATTTTTTTCAGAAAAAGTTATTTTTAAACAGTGATTGCTCTTTCAATTTTTGAATTAAAAAGTTTATTTAAAATGGATTAAATGCGTCTAAACGAGTACTTTACTATTCTTGGTTTTTTCACAAAGAAAGTCAAATTGGGTCCGGAGTAATCGCAAAAAAACCTTGATTTTTGGCCAAAAAACAAAAGGGGTTGACCCCCAAAAATGAAAATCGAAAAAAAACAAAAAAGTACGTTTTTATTTTTTTTTTATCAAAGATGTATTTGAAACAACTATTTTGTATTATACAACTTGTGTCTGAAACGCGTTTTCTGTTTTTTAATAAATTAAAGACCATTATTTATTATAACTGCTGAAATTAGCAGTGATTTCTTACGTGAGCGATTTTTAAACTGCGATATCTCAGTGAGCTTTTTTTTTAGCAGTAATTATCACACCACAGTTGCTCTTTTCTTCTTGCTTTTTTTCTCTCTTCTTATTATTACTACGTTTTTATAGTTGACTCGAGTAATATATAAAAACGTGGTTGCCATGTGCTCGATGGAAAATAAAATAATTTACAGAACACGCTTTAATTAAATAAATAAAACCGCTTTTTTTTTCAAATAAATGTTTTAAATAATGCTTTTAAAATTATAAAACAGAAGATAACTTCTTTTTATTACTCAACTTTTATTACTTAACTCCAGCGTCCAAATATTTTTATTATTATCATTTTTATTAACAAATATATTAAAAGGAAAAGTATGTCTAATTTTTACTACTTTCTCCTTTTTTTTTGCATGATTTGTTCACCCTGCTAAAAAAAATTACAACTTTTTTCTTTAATACTTGCGCAGTACTCTTCGTTTTTTCAATAACAATATGTGGCTCGTGATACCATAAAATATGAATAAATAATAATATATAATGCGTTATAGCACTTTTGAAAAAAGAATCTAAACTACTAAACATATCATTGAATTTATGGCTTCATTACTTTTAGTTAAAGTTTTTAAAAAAGAAATAACTTTCTTATGAAAATGTCAAATTTAATCGTTACAGTCGAATGTAACCAAAATCGACTTACACGTATAACATTTCACTTTACAAACGCATTATAGACTTTGTTATTTTTTGAAAAAAAAAAATACTGCTCTGTCAAACAATCAAACACGCCCAAATATAAGAATTTGAGCGAGTTGCAACTATTCTATCCACAGAGTTTTTTTTGTTTGGACGGTGGATATATAATGGACCTTCACATATTCAGCAATTGTGCGGTTTTCAATTTTCTTTTAATGAATCTTCATTAGAACGAAAACCAATCCTATAAACCCATCATGAGAATTGGTCTTACTGTGTAAAAGTTTTAAGAAATATACATAGTTTGGGCCGGACTCAATAATACTTTTATTTAATAAGTGTGTAACTTACAAAACATATAAATACGATATCCGACTATATATAGAAGCTCTCTATTATTATTAGATAAGATATAATAAAGTTAGAAGGGTTATATATAAAAATATAGAAAATATCTGTTCTTGTACGACTATCAAAGATAAAGTGTTTACGGTACCAATTTGGGGCTTGAAATTGCGACCCTTTATTTTATAATACAAAATATACACACAATAAAAAACGGAATCATAAACGACAAGAGTACTGTAACCAACAACACTCCTATTTAGGATATGTCGTCATGGTTGTAATAATAAGTGTCAATGGATACTCAGATGGTCATCGAATGTTTTTTGTTTTTTGTTTTTTTTATTACAGAATTCTAATTGTGGCAAGAATCAATATATACGTAGCAGAGTACCCGTATAAAGACGATCACTATGTAAGTAATGACTGTAAATATACAGTGCTCATGGTACCAATTTGCGACTTTGTATTTTTTTTTATTCTCATTTATGGGTTGGCAAGATCCCAGTTAGCGTCTTTATTTTTTCAATTTACGTTTTACTTTCATACAATAATTAAACATTATGTTTTCAATTTCGGGCAAGAAGTATATTTAGGTACTATTTTGCCTCTTTTTGCATTGCCTTAATTGAAGAGAGAGAGATAGGGTATAGGTATTTATTTATATTTTACTGATTATTATAAGGTGAATCTGGACAAAGAGGCGAACTATAAACATAAATACCATCTGCTTCGGAAACACGAGAAGACAACTTTACTTCAACATTATCTGCTAACAAACGATCTAATCTTCTGACTTTCTCATAACCATTAAGGCGTTCCTCCATAAGCTGTTTGTTTTTTTCATGGGATTTTTTGATCTCCTGCAATAGTTCATGAGAATAGTCAATGCTAGTCTATTTTTATTTTATTTTTGATATGAAGTTAATAAACAAATCTTGATAATTAAAATGATCTTCAAACCTTAAGTTCCAAGCACAAGAGACTACAAGCATGGCTTAATTACATTACGCTAACATGCATATCGAAATCATACCACCAGGTGTAAAACTACTGCCATCTTCCTTTACAGTCTACAATTCAGCTGTAGCCTTTTATCTTCTGCATGACACTGCTGTTGCATCTACACAAAAGACTCTGTCCGAAAGAGGTGCTAAAAGCAAGTGAAGCCAAACAGCAACTCAAGACAACCTTCCAACGTCACCAAACGGTGCCTCTTTACTATAAACTCAAACAAGTTTACACAACCCCAAACGGAATTGAAACAGTGCTACAGCAATAATACAGTTGCTACAATCTCTGAAGGCTATTTGCGTGTTTTTTTAGTACTTATTATATGTTATAGAAAAGAGCAGCAATTACCAAACGTAGCATCTTGTCAACCATTTTAACAACAAATGGAAAGAGGGATTCTATTTACATGGTCAAAAAACGATTTAGTGGCCTTTGCGGCTTAAATCACAATATTTAACCTTCAGCCTTATCGTTTAGGGGACATCCAAAAAAGTGTGACGTATGACTTTTTATAAAAACTTTGGCACAATATTTTTGTGGTCCGGTCGCATTACAGAGTATTGCAGTAGATCAAAAAATCCCATGAAAAAAACAAACAGCTTATGGAGGAACGCCTTAATGGTTATGAGAAAGTCAGAAGATTAGATCGTTTGTTAGCAGATAATGTTGAAGTAAAGTTGTCTTCTCGTGTTTCCGAAGCAGATGGTATTTATGTTTATAGTTCGCCTCTTTGTCCAGATTCACCTTATAATAATCAGTAAAATATAAATAAATACCTATACCCTATCTCTCTCTCTTCAATTAAGGCAATGCAAAAAGAGGCAAAATAGTACCTAAATATACTTCTTGCCCGAAATTGAAAACATAATGTTTAATTATTGTATGAAAGTAAAACGTAAATTGGCCAATGACAAGCCCGCAAATTGGGAGTTTGTAAACCCGCAAAAAAAAATACAAAGTCGCGAATTGGTACCGTGAGCACTGTATATGTAAAATTTTACATATACGCGACCGAATGGTATGATTTAAAGTAGTAAGACGGAATGCTAAAATATTTTACCCGGTATAACAAAAGAATGAATGAAACGCATAATTTTATGCGATAATAACTTGGAATTGTTTTCAAGTAAATATAAATAGACTACGCATCTTTTTTTCAAACTGAAATACATTTCGTACCGTGTAACATATGGAAGCAGTATACTCACGGGACCGATAAAAGTAAAGTTTTCTCTCCCTATTTAAAATCAAACATCTAATCTCCATAAACATGTCTCGTTGCGGTAAGAAAAACATGAGTTATTGATAAAGGATTTTTTAGGTCGTTGATACTTAAAAAAAAACGAAAATAATGAAGTGCAGGTACCATAACTGTAGTCTTGGTTCATTCAATATTAAATCGTCACATAAGGTCTTCACAAAGTCAGTGAACGTTTGTTTCTAGACATCTCAAAAGGGATGACAGCCAATCCCGTCAGACCGATATGAGAGTTGGTCTGACGGATTAAAGTTTATAAACAGAAATAAAAAAACGATCAGCCACGAAAAAAAAAAAAAAAAAAAAAAAAAAAAAACTGTTATTCGTGCGTTATGCGAAGATCTATTGGTCTGTGTTCTCTTTTCCGTCAAACAAATTTAGGTTCAATAAAGATATATATATTCTAGATTCCTCTTCTCTTTTTCTTTACTTACTAAAAAAAAAAAGAATATTAAATTATGAAAAAAGTCCACAATCTTAGTCAATACACCTATTGTGTGGCTATTTGTAAGTATTCTTCCCTTTTTATTATTAGCAAATAGAGATATCTTTATTTTATACTTAAAAAATTTGTTTCGTTTACATAGATTTAGATCGTACTAAAATTGGCTTAAACTGTTTTTCTACTTCAACAAGAAAAACCAAAAACTTTAATCGCGCACTACAGTAAGTATATATAATATTCCAACATAATAAAAACTTGGTTTGACTAATATAAGAAATAGAAAAGACACTTTTATAGCTTATGATGAACACAAAAAGAAGGTCCTAAGCTGGGGAGATAAAAGTTTCCATAATAATTATGGTGACTTCGTAAAAATCGATCAATTTTCGAAAAGATTGAATCGTATTTTCCGTAAAAGCAAAAGTAGTCGGAGCCAACATGACATATTCTTGTTAAAAGCAATATCAAATTTTATACGTTTGTTAATAAAAGAGCTGAAAGAAGAAAACGAAAATATTAAAAATCTCGATATGCTCCACTATGTGTTCGTTGTACCGTCTGAGTGGGAAGAAAAAATTAGAGAGGACATCATTCGACCTATTTTTGTCGAAGCCGGTTTAATATCGAAAAGTCATCACGAAGATAAACTTTTTTTCTGCTCTGACTTAGAAGCCATGTGTTACAGTTTAACGAATTCAGATAATAAAAGACTTTGCTTGAAAAGAGGAAAAAATACAGCTCTGTGCAGACTAACGCCTATTAAAGAGGATAAATTGTTGATAAAGCTGGATTTGATTTCTCCTTTAAATTGTTTATTCGATTTCTCTGGTTCTATGATATATACAAAAGTTGTTCGTTCTGCTTTCATCTCTTTTACCCTTGATGATATTGAAAACGGTATAAAAACATTCATTGGGGAACGTTTACCGGCGGCTATTCAGGAAGCTATCATAGAAGATATTTTAGGACGCATGAAAGATGTATATTTTTATACTAAGGTAATTTAGAATGATACTGTTAAAATTGCTGTAGCTAAAAAAATTTTTATGACAGTTCGACGACTGTAATAATATACTTTATCTATTAAGGGAACCTTTGATTTCTAATAAAAGAGATTGGTACTTAGATACAGAGCAAAAGGAATTTATAAAGTCCATATGTATTTATAATATATGCTCCGGATTTCGAAAAACTCTGTTAGATAACTTGAAATATTTACTTTTCAACAACCACGTAAAGGACTACGATATTTTTACAACTGCAGAGAACAGCGACGATACATATATTTTAAATATTAATTTAGTATCCTGGTTTAAATGCATGCTGGAACATATCCGTATATCTTTAAACCCGAAAAGTATTGTGCACCAATATAATCAGTCCACAATTATTAATTACACAACTATAGTATTTGGTGCTAACCGATATGCTTTTGATGCTATTCAAAATTCAAACATATACAGTAAACCGCGTATACGACACACAGAAAAATCGGTCTCTAGTTCTTCCATCTTTCTGAAATCGAAACCAGATGCTATTATGAACATAGGTATTTCAAATTATCTTACGTACTTTTTTTTTTTCATTCAATACTAATAGTTCTCCAAATAGATATATCACTTGAGTCTACGCAATTATCGTTTTCGATTTTAGACGAAAACGGGTTGACCAAAGAGATTTGGGACCACAACGATTTTATGACCGGTACAAGGTAAGATATAAATACCGATTTTTTTAGGTCTCAATGCTAAAACAGTATTAGCCTGCGCTCTCTTAGTTCGTTTTTTAGTTTTTCAGAAGTAACGACATTGACCGTAAAAAAATAGTAAGGATACTTATATGTACAATATGTCTGGCAATAACAAGAAAAAATAGCTTTTTTTATCTATTAAGATCTATTACGTTTGTCGAAAAACGCGTTTCCAGCGACATAATCCACTTTTTGGGTCTTCTAAATAAGGAGCTTATTGAAAATAAGAATGCTGCTGTAACTAAGGACGCTACTGCAAAGAAGGTTTTACTCAAGTGTATTGCGTTCAGTAAAAAGCAATTAATTGGTAACAAATTTCTTTTCTCTGGTGATAAAGACCCTCGTGATAAGCATATCGTGAAAGAAATTAAAGATATACTACGCGGAGAGACCCCGGAAGAGACTACTTTGGTATCTATTCAACAACAAAAATATATAAAGACATTTATAAGGATTTACATACTTTATATTTCTGAAGTTGTATTGAGCAAGTTGTCAAGCTTCATAGAATCTAATGTGGATATAAAAATTGGATATGCAGTTACAATAGAAAAGATATTATTGGAGAAACTTTTTGGTACTGAAGACAATTTAAGGGATATAATATACGCGAGTGGCCTGATACGAAAGGGTGATCGCTTTAAAAAATTAAGAATTATAACACAAGGGGAAGGAATATTACCTTTAATTCAACAATCCTACGAGTTGGAATTTTCTATTAACTCTTTCTTTGTGCTAGCTCAATTGCATGAAAGTTATATACAGCTAACACTAAACCGAGTAGTAACTGCATCTGACTCGAATGAAGATGGCTCGGAATCTATTATCACTCAAGACAAAATAATTCATATTCCCAGTATACACGACTCATTTTGCTTAAAAATGTGGAACAACATAATGGCAGACAGTACCTTAATTCAATTATGCGACACGCATATTAAAAATGATGCCATCGAGCTGTTAGAGTTATTTTCTACAAAGAATTTAGAAAAATTTAAAAAAAATCTTCGTAATTATATATCCAAACAGGTAACAGATCTAACATTACCCATTTAGTACCATAAATTTTAATATATATCGTATTTAGGTTCTCGGCAAGAACTCGGTCGTGCAATACACGGACCAAACCACCATATATATAAGCACCTCTTGTATCTGTAGCGTCCGTATAACCATCAGCGATATTATAGATATCTCTTTCCGGCCGGTTCTACAAGAAGTTATCTCTGCTGTATATACCTCTTTGATAAATAAGCAATTATTTAGAGAGTATAGAAATATCGAGTATATTTTTCACATGATATGCTTCAACTACAATCCGTGGTTTCAACCTATCTTTATGAAAATATTAGAGGATGAAAACAATCAATTTATGTATGATAAACGAATCGACACACCTTGTTATGTTATACCAAAATTATGGAACCAGATTTTGCAGCCTGTTCTTAAGCAACGACCACTTTTATATAAAGTGTTTCGAGTAGGTGTTTTGCATCAAGTCTTCAGTAAAAGTTACGGATTTTCTTTTGATCATATCTTCTTTAATCAATTGTCTCACAACACAAATCGACATTTTAACTACAGATACAAGAGTTCGGATACAAAAACTATTTCATTCGACAACAAATCAGTATTTTTACTTTTTAAAAAGGGCGACAAAATAAGTACTCAAACAAAACGAATATTTAATTTGAGTTTGAAATCAGCGACATTACGGGGTCGTTTTGGCATACGTAAGTAGTATTACTAGAGTATTACTTTGTAGCTAATATTTTACATATACTAGAATACTTTAAGATGAGAAATTTAGATAATTTAGGGTTTGACGAAATATACAGTTTCGATCATACATCAGAAAAAATCGAAGGACCACAAATTGGGGGTCCCTTTGATAACATAGGTTCAGAATTACCTGTCGTCATTTCTATAGTTTATGAAGGATATCCTTCCTCCTTTTCTTTGTCGACTAAAGTTGTGGGCGATGAGATGGAACCATATAATATAATTAGACCTGCAGAACCAACGACTTTGGCTCGTTTTTAAAAGGAAGAAATAAAATATATTACTTTTATTCCTTATCAACCACTGTCTTTGACTTAAAACAAAATTAACTTTTAATAACTGATATAATCGCATGATACATACAAAGTATTAAATTAAAAATAAAGGATATTTTCTTTGCATAAACCAAAGAAATGCACGTCCATTTACTCCTTAAAAATCTTAGATCGAATATGATTTAAGTGATTAAAAGAAAATAATTTGGGTATACTCTTAGGATTATACCAGTATCAAGTTTTTTTTTATATATACTCGTTTAACAAAACCTCTGAGCATCACAGTCATACTATACGATTATTAATAGGTATAGTCTGGTATAAATATAGTAAATTTTTTTGTGTGTGAACTGAAACGTGCGGCTCTCTTAACTGGGTTTCGTTATATACTTGTCAAAGCTACTGAGACGCAGTAAATTCAAAAAGTTCGACAGCATTCACTTTAAAGGCCACCGGCATGGTGTAGTCTCTCTATTTTATAAAAATCTTAGAAGACGAGAAAAACCTGGAGAGTTATGTCTACTGGATATAAACGAGTTTAGAACGTCTGTCGTAAGTATACAAGCAATACAATCTAAAAAGAATTATCTAGGTCTGTAACACTTGTAAAAACAAAAGCAACGTCCGTCTCCAATTTAATAATAAGGTTCTTTGTTGTACCAATTTTAGGGTTCTGTTATGGAATAGAGACACCAATGCTTCAAAAAATATGTGGGATATGTGTTCGTTCCGGAAGACCTGGAGTATTTTGCAGAATCCCTACATCCCAACAACAATAATTTTTTTAAGAATAGCAAACCGCCATTTCGAATATGGTGTGCTCTGGACTTAAAGGTCTTACACAACCAAAAGAGTCTTTTCCTATCGTGCGTGTATGACAGCATGATAGAAGTAAAAAGTGTAAAGGACACACATATTAAATCGTTCCAGCCCCATTTTCTGTTGATAAACAGTTTGATTCTCAGCTAAAAAAAAGGTCACTGTATAAAATAAACCCTCTTCCATTTTTTTTTCTTTTCTTTTCTTTCTTTCTTTCTTTTTTTAAAAAAAAAAAGTTGTTGAACAGAATGAATTTACAACAGTTTACAAACGACATTAACAAAGTCAATGCATTTACGCAACAAGCCATTCCTTCTCCACCCTGTTCTATTCCGGACCAACCGTATCACTTGATTAGTACACAAGGTTTATTTGATAATAATGCATTGCCTGTAAGTTTTTTTTTTGATACATGTTATACCTCCCCCTTTTTTAATATTAAAATATCATAAAAAAAAGACGCAGGAGATGTTCCAGTTGAATGATACAACTCACCATATAATGAAATCGTATGAAGTAGAAAAACCAACAGCTATTGATCCTAAACAATTTGATACCATGTCAAGAGAACAACTTATTGCTAGACTTGTTGCGTTAGAAAAAGAAAAACATTGTATTACGGATGATGATGAAAATACTACAGAAGACGAACAAGAGCCAGTACGTACTTGTTTATGGGTTAATTGCGGCCAAAAATTTGATATATTACAAAAATTAATATCTCATATTACTGAAGTCCATGTGGGTGGTGGAAAAGTAAAAAAAAAAAAAAAAAAAAAAACCTGTTTCAAAACCAAACTTTAATTTTAACCCCTTTCCTTTTTCTCTTTTTTTGTAGGCAACATATAGATGTGAATGGCAAAAATGTGCTAGAAGTAATAAACCATTTACGAAGAGACACAAAATGTACAATCATTTACGTACTCATACAGGTGAAAGACCATTTGCTTGTCCAAAACCAGGTAATACATATACAATAATAATAAAATCTAAAATCTAAAAAAACTAAAAAAAAAAAAAATGATATCATAGATTGTGAAAAGAAGTTTTCTCGTCCCGATTCACTTACAACACATATAAAAACACATTCAAACATAAGACCTTTTGTCTGTTTATTCCCTGATTGTGGAAAAGCATATTATCATTCTAGATCATTAAAAAAGCATGAAAAAATTCACGAAACAGTTGTTCCGGTTCAATCGGTACCTTCGGCACCAGCACCACCTTCTTACGAACAAGTCATGTCAACACCAGGGCAGGTACCTTTTGCTGACCCCTTCTATTCTCAATTTAATCCACAAGTTAATTATACTTTTGCCCAATCTTTAAATAACACTTACCCAACCAATCAAAATTATATGACACCACATCCTCCATCCATGTAAAAAAAAAAAATGTTTATATGAAGGCAGGTTTCCTTTTTTTTATTTATTTTTTGTTGTATTATATTATCTCATGTAATTTTCTCTCCCTTTTTTTTTCTTCTCCCCAACTCATTTTCTCTTTTTCAAAAAAAAAAAAAATAATAATAATAAATTTATATATAAAATTGTATAAAAATAGAAAAAATCTAAATCAAGTTACATCAATTCTCTTTCTCAGATGTGGTGTACGAACGGGCTCTTGCCTTGGTAAAACCTGAGCTTCTTCTTCCATATCTTGTTCATCTTTTTCTACCCATTTCTTTAAAAGCGGGACCTGGAAATTGCCAATAAAAAGCCTATTATTTTAAAATTAAAAAACGTGTCCTTCTCCTTATTTAATTGTAATATACTTTACTGGCAAATATGATACATCAATAAAGGCAGGGATAAGACGCCAACTACTCCGTAACTACTCTCCGAGTATAATACATTGATTAACGGAATACCCATGGATACCGTCTTTGTAGCACCACAATACATAATAGCAACCGAATCTTTTCTGGAGAATCTCCATTTGGATACCCACTTGGGTTCTTTTTTAGTTGGCCAAGGTAACCTAGCAACAAATAGACAAGCAACGCACCCGAATCCGTACATAAAGATATCAACAAAGATAATTGCTACAATATCTACGCCTGTCATCTTTGTAAATGCGTCACTAGCAACACCATCACAAAACACGGACCAGACCAAGCATAAAAGTGCCAAGCTATTGATGATGGGAAATTTAAATTTCGTAGCTAAATACTTTACCCGTACCGGGAAAAGATATCGAATGATTTGTCCAACCACTAACGGTGCCAACACAGTTGATCCCAACGTCTTGAGAACCTTAAGGTAATCAGGGTTTCCTCGATCTGTACCGGGCTCGAATACGATAGGATCGTTTTGAAACGCTAAGTGAGGTTTTTTTTTATGTATGTGTATTTAAGGTTATTGTTTATTTGATTACATAAAAAAAATCATTTACCTGTCATCAAAGCGGGTGAGATAAATATACCCAAAACGTTACCCAATGCAGCATTAAACAAAGCTAAATAGTATATTAAGATAAATAGAACCGAGATATATATATGTGTGTGTGCGTGCGTAAACATACCAGCTCCATCATTTCCATTGGCATTACGAGTCATGATGGCATTCGAAGACACAGTAGTACTCGTAGACAAAGCAATCATCCAACCTTTATACACGGTCATATCCAAATCCGAATGTACAGCAATAAAGAACCTTACAATACCATACATTACAAAGGGAAGTAAAATAAAGTTTATAAATTGTACAATTAAATGCAATCGCCAACGCAAGATAGTCTTTAACATCACACTGACTTCTAGTCCAAGTCCCGATAATAAAAAGATAAGGATAACAGCGCCCCATTTCACCGTATATTGTGCTTCGATATCGCCATTTGTTTTTCCTACTTGCGGGAAGGCCCAAGCTAAGCCTATAACAATAGCTAATCCTAATAGAAACCAGTACCGAAGAAAGATGGCATATGCTTTTTCTCGTAATTTTTTTGACCTTGATGGTGTATTTTTAGGTTCGCAGGTTGTGGTAGAGGATACTTCTATTTTTGACTCTTGTTCGGATCCACCTTGTGTTGTCTCTAAAGTTTCTGTTGTAGACATTTGTGTGTATGAGAAGAAGGAAGATGTAAAAGACGTATAGATCAGTAAAGAGATTTTATAAATGGTTCTGAGTCACATGAAAAACAGGTGGCACACGAATTATTGTACCATTTCTCTTGCTATTTTAAATGGAAAATCTTGCTTAATAGATTTCCCTTGAGGGAATCACAAGATCGAAGTATTCTTTCTCGTTCTAAACTTTATTTTTGGATTTCTTTTGGTGATCATGCAAAAAACAAAAACAAAATGCCTGCCTTTACATTGCTTTTTACAATCCTTACGAAATTTGCTATAAATAAAATTGTTTAACGATTTACAAAAATGTTATCTAGTTAGTAGTCCCATCCCTTCCTCTCTCTCTCTCTGGTAAGTCTAGTAACCCCGTAGCAGTCTAACATCAGTAAGCTAGCAATTGAGATTTATAATCTCTTCAAGGTAAATAAAAAACACTGTACATCTATCACGCGAGTACACTTAAAAAAAAAAATGAATGACATATTTGAAGATCAAAAAAAAAAAAACGTGTCTATATCTGTTTCCAAAACAAGGTTTTTTATTTTTTAATACTACGTCACATTAAAACTGCGGGTTTTGTTTTTGCATTTTTTTTTTTTTTTTTTTGGTACTTTTTTATATTATACACATCTTAGTTAGAAATGGCAGGTTATAACGATCGGTCCCGATCACCCCCTCGACGAAGCGATGCAGATAAATACAGTCGTGATAAAGGGTATGATAGATACGATAGAAGAAGATATGAAGACTATGGTCGATCTCGTAGAGATCGCGATGACCGACATCACGATGACCGACGTCGCGAAGACCGTAGACCTGAACCACCAAAACCTGTAGTAGAAGAAGACACACCCATGGAGCCTGTTAAAAAGCGTGTACCTGTATCTATTGAAGAATTACTTGCTAAAAAAGAACAAGAAAAAAAAGCAACAGAAAAAGTAAAAAGATTGTGTTTTTTTTTTTAAAAAAAAAAGGTATTTACTAATGTGTGTGTGTTTTTTTTAATGTAGCCTGTATTTTTAACAAAAGAACAACGCGCTAAATTAGCTTTGGAAAAACGTCAGCTGGAAGTAGAGGAGCAAAGACAACGTCAGTTGGAAGAACGCAAAGCCAGAGAAAATTTCGATTTTGCAGCAGAAGATGAGTCTCGCAAGATTCAAGAAGCGTCTCGGTCTCGATACGATAATCGAAGAGATTATAATAAACGGTCTAGTAGAAGAGAGCCAGAGGAAGAAGAAGATGAAGATGCTGTATTAACTGAAAAAGAAAAGCAAGCAATTAGAGTAAGTTGCATATATATATATATATATATATTAAGGGATTTTTTTTTTAATTATGAATATTTAGGAACGTTATTTTGGTGGAGAACGTAAAAAGAGAAAGATTCGTAGAATGAACGAACGTAAATTTGTATTTGACTGGGACGCAGGAGAAGACACATCATACGACTTTAACCCATTGTATGCCAACAAACACAATGCGCAAATGTTTGGACGAGGACATATGGCGGGTATAGATTCCAAGGAACAAAAGAAACAGCAATCGGAATTTTACGACAGATTGTTGCGTGAACGTAGAACTACCAGCGAAGTGGACCGTGCCAGTGAACTTCAACAGATATCGATCAATAAAGAAGCCAAGACGAGATTTGATGAACGTCATTGGTCTGAAAAGCCTTTGGATCAAATGCGAGAAAGAGATTGGCGTATCTTTAAAGAAGATTTCAATATTTCGACGAAGGGTGGTCAGATTCCTCATCCTATTCGTTCGTGGGCCGAGTCTGGGTTGCCTGAAAAGATGTTGAAGGTCATTGAACAGGTCGGGTATAAAGAACCTACACCGATTCAAAGACAAGCTATTCCTATCGGTATTCAGAACAGAGATATCATTGGTATTGCTGAAACTGGTTCCGGTAAAACCGCTTCGTTCGTTATTCCGTTACTTACTTATATCTCGGACCTTCCTAAAATCACGGATGAAAATATGGCTGAAGGTCCTTATGCTTTGATTATGGCTCCTACTCGTGAATTGGCTCAACAAATTGAAGAAGAAACCATCAAGTTTGCTACACCTATGGGTTTTACTTGTGTTTCTGTTGTTGGTGGTGTAAGTTTTATACAGAAAAAAAAAAAAAAAAAAAACCCCCCTAACTTTTTTTTTCTTTCTTTTAATGTAGCATGCAATTGAAGAACAAGCATTTAATTTACGTAACGGTGCCGAAATTATTATTGCTACACCGGGTCGTTTAAAGGATTGTTTAGAACGTCGAATTTTAGTACTGAACCAATGTACTTATGTTGTTATGGATGAAGCTGATCGTATGATTGATATGGGTATGGAAGCCGACGTTAATTTTATCTTGGATGCTTTACCTGCATCCAATATGAAACCCGAAGATGAAAATAGCATGCCCATTGAACCTCCTGCCGGTTACAAGTACAGACAAACTACCATGTTCTCCGCTACCATGCCGACGGCCGTAGAACGTTTAGCTAGAAAATATTTACGTAGAGAGGCTGTGGTGACTATTGGTATGGCAGGTCAAGCTGTCGAGTCTGTTGAACAACGCGTAGAGATGATTAATGATGAAGCTAAGAAGACGTAAAGTTTTTTTTTTTTTTTTTTGATTTTGTTTATATAATGTTACTAATTTTCTTTTTTTAGTAACCGTTTGATTGAAATTCTCAATTCTGGCAAGTTCGCACCTCCTATGATTATCTTTGTTAACCAAAGACGTGGTGTTGATACACTTTCCAAGACGTTGAATCGACTTGGTCACCACACTGTAACTCTTCATGGTGGTAAATCACAAGAACAGAGGTTAGTATGAATTGGTGTAAGATAAAGGCATTATAATTAATTCATATGTGTATCAATATAGAGAATTGGCACTTGCTCAATTAAAGAATGGATCAGCAGGAGTATTAGTAGCTACTGATGTTGCTGGTCGTGGTATTGATGTTAAGAATGTATCTGTAGTTATTAATTATGATATGGCCAAGAGTATTGAAGGTAAAATTATTCAATTCATATGTTTAATGTGATTTTTTGTTTACTAAATTATCCCTATTATTAGATTACACTCATCGTATTGGTCGTACTGGTCGTGCTGGTAATTCTGGTGTGGCTATTACTTTCTTATCTAATAAGGACGCCGAAGTCATGTATGATCTTCGTCAAATGTTGGCTAAATCATCTATTTCTAAAGTACCTCATGAACTGGCTATTCATCCTGATGCTCAAGCAAAACCTGGTGCGGTTAAAACCAAAAAGAAGCATGAAGAAACACTGTTCCAATAATATATATTGTAAAAAAAAAAAAAAAAAATAATAATAATAATAATAAAATAAAATTATGTTTCGCATTGATAGTCGTCATCAAAATTTGCAAATTGAAACCAAAGACCATCAGCAGTATGAACAGGAGTGTGAGGATTTACAGTAGGCGTAGTAGCATCGTAAACAGAGGATGCTTCACATATAGAGTTTGGAGTAGTTTCTGATAAAGGAAGAGGAGTAGTAGAGTCGTGTTTGGGAGTGGACTCAGAAGGAGGATGTACAGGCGTTGTGACATCGTCTAGGGTACTACTCATAGGGTCAGAAAATAAAAGTGATGGGGGCTGACTAAACAGAGCCATATCATTCATTGTCCATGAAGAACTGGGGTTATCATTTTCATAATCATCTTCCATCAAGTTCCACGGTTCGTTATTAGATTTTTCCAAGGTGGAAGAAAAACTAAAATCGTCCCAAACGTGCAACGCTTCTGAATTATCGTCTAGGGCCATACCAAATACATCCTCTTCATCATCGTCGCCTTCTTCTCCGTCATCGGGTGGTGTTTGACAGAACAATTCATGCAGATGTTTATTGATTTGATCTTGTGAAGACATACTGTCTTCTGCTGGTGCGGTATCGATTAAGGACTGTAACAAATCTGTGCTTATTTTTTCTTTACAGCTTGCGCAGTGAAATGCATCATCTAACGCATCTTCTGTTAATCCTACGCATTCTGAATGAAGCCAAATTTGACATTTATCACATTGTACCATTGTACCATGTTCATCCGTATTTTTCGTACAAATACAGCTAATGATACTTTCTTCTTGTAAACCTGATCCTTCCTTCTCTTCTTTAGTTCGGTATTTACATCGTTGTAAATGATAACTAAGGCCATTACGATTTTTATATTTTTTATGACATGGTTCACATACATATACCGTAGATCCTACAATAAAATCGATTAATTAAATGTGTCATATATATATATATGCAACTACAAAAAAAAAAAAAAAAAATTACCATCTGATAATGTAACAGGTGGGATATCAGCAGCAGCAGACCTCTTTTTTGAACGTCTGGTAACCTTAACAGGATTTGGGGTATTATGACTCTTCTTTCTCCTTCTCTTTCTCTTTGTCTCGGTGGAGGTGATGGTGATGGTGGAAGTATTTTCAGAGATTGCAGGTACGGATTTTGAAGGATCCAAACTAGGATCATTTCTGCTAAATAAATTCTTTCCGTTACCTACGACGGATAAACTAGACTTGTGTTGCTTTCTTTGATTTAATTTGATGACACAAGGTAATTTATGCTTTGGTGTTACATATTCATCTGCAAGAAATGTAAATAATTCATTATCGCCATCTAGCTTAGCCATCATTTTAAATTTGGCTTGACAAAGTCTCACTTTTAAGAGATTACTAAGCGATTTGATATTATCATAACTGTACTCTTCCAACGTCTTGTTCTCTGGCCAGAGACCAACACAGGTTTGGTAGAGTAGCGGTGTGTTGTCTTGTGTACTGGACTTGCGTACTTTGTTGATGGATCGTGACCGTTTACAAGTCTTGGTGGGGTCACTGGTGGGTCGTTTACGGCTGCGCATGGTGGTAGAAGAAGGTGAAGAAGGCGAAGGTGAATTCTTTGGTTTTGGAGGTTCGGTATTTTCTGTGGCTGAATCAGCACGTTGAATGTGATGAATAGCATAAAAGCTACTCTTAAAGTTTTGAGGTACCGAATATCTTTTGGTATTCACATCCATGGGTCGGATATTTTGAGTCAATTCATCTTTCACGTTTCGTCCTTCCATCATATCATGCCTATTTTCTATTGATGAAAAAACTGCTGGTTTACTAACAAAAGGTCATGCGTTAATAACTAAACTGTTATGGTTTGTTTTTTTTTTAGCTTTAATTACTTTAGTTGTGTTTTTACAGATGGTAAAGATTCCATTGACAAAAATATATTTTAAAAAAAAAATAAAAGGGGGGAGGAGGGGAGGGAAAAGAGCACAGGGTTCATAAAAAAAAAAAAAAAAAAAAAAAAAAGAAAGTCATTCCTACACTCATCGTGCGGCGCTGAAATATGTGAGTTGGATTACAAAAGACGTAAATACGCCTTTACAACAACACTAACCTCATTAGACTATATGTTGACTCCCTTGTTTAGCTACCAAACGCATATAACAAATAAATGGTCATTCACTAAAGTATAGCCTCAATTCTAATATATTTCATTTATATCAAGAAAAATAGGTCATCTGAATATACTTCTTGTTGCATCTATAAAGAACGAGGTACAAGTTTTTTTTTTATAATTAATTGATTTGATCTACACCTTTAACTTACTTGCCTTTTTTTTCTCTCTCTCTGTGAAACCTTTCATGTTGCATTATAACCATTTTGTTCAAGTAGCCCTTTTTTACCGGCTACATTCTATACTTTGTATTTGAGAAACCTTGCTATACTAATACATGTGTCACTTTAGTTTACCTTTATTACTCCTGAAAGGTAATGTTACCAATCAGTGTCAAGTGTACATTAAAATTACAATTACCAATTTAAATATATAATTGCCCTTTTTCTTTTTTAAAAAAAAAACGAGGCTAGAGGGTATGATTTAAAATTGTATTCTTAAGGACGTCGAGAGTAATCATGTCAAATGATCGTATTTATGCTTAAATTATAGGTGTTATCTATTCAATAAAACTTTAAATTAGTTATATCAATTGAGTGGCAGAGGGCTCGATAGGAGTTATGCGTAAGATTTTTACGCTTTTTTTTTTTTTTTTTTTTTTTTTTTTTTTTCATTACGCCAATCATCACGCGATGTGTACACGCTATTCTACATATTTGAAGAATGTAATGTCTTCAATAAAACACTTTTTTTTTTTTTTTTTTTTTTTTTTTTTTGTCTATTATACTATATACTAAAGATACATTTCTATAGATGGAATGTGTTTTTTTTACCCGAAATAAACACGCTAATTGCGCTATTATCTGCTGTCAATAATAAGTGTCATGCTTTGTAATCGCTTTTTTTTTAATTACTTACAATAGATACGGCGGGTAAATTAAAAGATGACGGTACCGATGAAAAATTAGTTGTAAAGTACAATACTAGCACACGTATGATATAATTTTAGCAATTAAACGATACGTTTTTTTTTTAAGTCTAAGTCGAAGGGTTTATCTACTTCAAATGTACGACCGATTGCTTAAATACGTAACGTTAACAAAATAAAAAAAAAATCGCAGTACCTGTTTTTTAAGTAATCTATTGTTTCAATTGGAAACAAGCGCGTGTAAAAAAAACACGTTAAAAATTGAGATCAAAAAAAGCTGTTATTCCTTCTCTACTACAAACTATTGGCCTTGTTCAAAGACGCTACTTTAAAAAAACTTTTTTTCGTACCGATTTTTAATTTCTAATAACCGATTATTAAAAAAAGAAAGGCAAGTAAAGGGTCCTTCCGATCCGTCTATTCCGATACACACACACACACGCACACACACAAAAAGATACAAAAAAGAAGTACGATTTTATTTCTTTTACATCAGTAAAAAAAAAGTCTCCTTTTTTTATAAGCAGCAGTAATAAATTTTGCTGAGATTAAGCAAGAGTTATCATTGCAAGGGTTTTACCTTAATCTGACCTATTTTCCTGCAAATTCTTTGAGCGACTTTTGATCTGCACGCTATATCGCATGCAAAAACAGGTCCTTTAACGCGAATCCTTGGCCACTGATGATAAACTGAAACAGTAAAACGATATGTCGCGTGTAAATCTCCCCTTTCCGGTTCCAAACCTGTTTAAAGAAAAAGAATCACTCCACAATGAAATAAAATACCATGAGGTTTTTTTATTTATTTATCATTTTCATATGTTAACTGTCAAGTTTGTTATTTACCCGTTTTGTTTTTTTTTTTTTTTGCGGTTTCTTAATCAGCTTTTTAATAGATAAACAATAAGTCCGGTCGCGCATATTCATTAGGTTTCCGCGACTTTTTTTTTTTTTTTTTTTTTTTTTCCCTTCTGCTCTGTGTTCCCCTTTTTTGTTAAAAATGGTTCAGCCGTTAATGATTTTATATCATCTACATCTAATTTTTTTTTTTTTAAAGGCCAGAGATTAGAGTGAGCCAAGGTTGAGGTATTGATTGTGCTACAGTAAAAATTTGCAGAATCACTTTTAATTGTAACACAAATCTAAAGAATTATAAAAAGCTTTTCTATTAAAAAGTTTTTCTGTTTAGCATGATTAATTCGAGCTCAGTATTGTAAACAGCAAATTTGTGTTGTAATAATGATACTTCAAAAATGGCATAAACTAAAAATATTTTAGAATGACGGGAAAATTGAGATTTTTTTTTTTTATTTTATATGAAAGTAGCGCGTGTGTGTGTGGATAAAATTTATATACAATTTAGAAGAAGGAGAGAGTGATAAAGAAAATAAAAAAAAAAGGGTTATAAAAATAAAAAATGAAATTATATATGCCAAAAGAAAATTATGAAGAAAGATAATGTAAGGAGAAAAATTTATACAGAACAACGACGAGTAAGAGAAGTAGCCCATTGTTCATCAAGATGTGATGAATAAATTTCTTCTTGTTGAATATATTCATTAAACTTGTTTTCTGCCAATGTTGCGTTATAAGCGAGTTGAAATGCAGAAGAGATTGGTTCAAAGTATAAGAAGCCACGGACTTCTTCCCTTAATTCAGGTTGTTTAGGTGCATCCAAGACAGCAGTAAAAGGAACATTAAATGCATCATCCTTTAAAACCAAACGAGTACGACCATCAGATAATGCTTCAAGTCTAACTTGATTCTTGTGATCAAATCGACACATACCCTTTGAACCATCCACTGAATCTTGTTCAAACCACCAGGCAGGTGAAATAGTACGACGTACTTGTTTATTTAATTCAAGTGTACGACCCATAGTACTAGTAGTGTGAAGTGTAGGCATAGAAGCATGTTGTTGTGGTTGTTTACCTTTACTTGAAAGAACTACCATACTTTGCCTTTGTTTCTTTTCTGATTTGATTACTCTAGGTCTAAATAAGATAGTACAGGAGCCAATAGATGATTGAGGAAGAACGCATTCTGCGTTTGAGGTCATGGCATTTTCAAGAGTGTATTGACTTTGATCATCGAATCGAATCCATTCATTGGTATCACGTTGAATTAAATTTGATTGAAAGTACCATACAGGTTCAAGTGTACGGAAAATACCTCTATTTTCTTGCATTGACCCGTGAGTAGGTGTAGACGGTGCGGAATCATTAGTAGATGAATCAGAAGAAAATGACGATACAGAAGAGCTTGGTGAATAAACTTCATTTAAAGCAATAGTGTTGCTTCTTTTAGAGTCCTTGCTCTTTTTATTTAAGCCAAATAAATTACGGATACTGCCCTTCATTTTAATTGAGAATATGTGTTTGTGTGTGTGTGTGTGTGTTTATATAGAAATAATAATGTATATAAAAAAAGAAAGGCAAAAAAAAAGAGAGAAATGACAGATGAAATCCGGGACCTTTTATATCTTTTTTTTTTTTGGTAGCTGAGCTTCTTTTTTTTTTTTTTTAATACAGACATTTTACTAAACCTCGCTTCTCGGAAACGATGTACACAGTATCCCATAGATTGTTTTGGTTGCATGTGTGCAGACATAACAGTTTATATAAACATGTATGCAATGCAAAGTTGAAAAAGCAATACATTGTATTGTTCAAAAATAGGTAAAATAATCTATATTTAAGCCCAAATGAGTTTTTCCGTCGTAAACATTTTTGTGCAACTGGCCCCTTGATGCCCACTCGCCAAAAAAAAAAAAAAAACTTTTTTTTAAAAATAAACACGATTACACAGATCTGAGTAACAATACTGAATTGGAGTTATTGCGTGGATTTTCTTTTTTAGAATGATGTCAAATAGGTCCCCCTCCGCTCGCTCCCCAACACAGCCTCAATTGTTTTTTTTTATTTTTTTTAAAAGGAAACGTTTCTCCTAGCGTCTCGAAAAAAAGCCTCCTACATTAATAAGATATTCTTATCAAAAAAAAAAAAAAAAAAAAAAAAAAAGTAATGCTTTATTTGGCAATATGTGATGATTACAAAGTTTCTTTTGTTGCAGTTAAAAAAAAAAAGTAATTATATATTTGTAATACTTTTTTTATATTTTACACGTCATGATCGTGGCAAGATATATAGTATAGCTCTAATACCTCGGTAATGACTTCTTTTTTTTTTTTTTTTTTTTTTTTTTTTCAAATTAACTGCTCATGACATAATAATGTGGTTATTTCTGATGTTGTACCTCCAGGTACTTCCCAGCCTTAAAAAAAAAAACCAGTGGTACAAATGGGATTTTCAATTATCCCATCTTTTGATCTACAAAACGGGATTCATAAAATAAAAATCTCTTGCTTCCATTTTATAATCGATAAGTATGACACTAAGTGAAATTATTACATCAAAAATATCTCTTCGTGTCGCCTAATTTTTTTTTTTTCGTGGGAATAAAAAATTATATGGGGGGGTTTTTTTTTTATGTAGTGGGGACATATATATATTTTTTTTGCATTGTTCGTAAAAATGCTTTTTTTTTATTGGGCATAAATGATAAAGATATATAGGGCAGGTTTTGGTTTAATTAATAACCACAATTGTAGGTTTCATTATCTTTTGTTGGGCGTCCCTTGTGGGGGGCGTCCTTAGAAAAGTGTAATATTCTTTTTTGACGTACTTTCCAACTATAAATTCGTTACATGGTTACTTTCTTTCTGTTCTTTTTTTGCTGAGTGAAAGAAAGAACGTGGAGTAAAATTCGCCGCCATAACCTTTTTTTTTATCCTGCTTATGTCAATCCCCCTGATATTCCTTTTTTTTTTTTTTTTATCTGAAAGGCTAATCGCTTCAAAGTAGCTGAGTTTGCACTACATTGTTTTTTTTTTATGTAAAAAAAAAATGTCTTGGTAATATGTTGGATGATCGAAAAAGAAATAGCTGACAATCTTCCAAACTAGTAAATGGAGCCGAGACTTTTATCTTTAGTAGTGTTTGTTTTATGAGCATAACTTTTTTGTGATAGACTGCAGATTTCTTTGATTTATATATGATCGTGTAACTGCAAAAAAAACAGTGATTGTTCTAAATGGAAACGCTTTTTCAGAAACTTATATAATACTCGGCTCGAGTAACAATAGGGTTTATAATGCTACACCTTTAAATATGTGACATCATTTCTGGAACTAATTGTATAATACGTCAAATATGCATTCTCACTATTTCCTTATCTTATCCTGAAACACGAGTTTAAAATGCTGAGCCAGTTTTTGTTTACAAAAAAAAAAATATTAATGCGTCGCAGGTGATAAAAACTCGATTCACTGAACGTTCTTGGCTCAACCTAGAAAAATATGAATGAATTGAAAAAGCCCGTTCATTCCCAATAATACAATTAAAGTACTGTGACTCATTACAGTCAAGTTTTTTTTTAGAGTAGTTTTTGAATCAGGTTTAAGGAGAGAGAGCATATATCTCATATAACTAATTTAACAACTTTGTTTCGTATACCAAAGAAATCGACACGTGTGTTATGCTGATCATATCTAGTATAAACGCTCATATCACCAAGTTTGGTAGAATATGTGGCATATTACGTCCGGTCCGCAAAAACTCCTTAGTAATCTAATCACGTTGTTCTGCACCGTAACAAACATTCGAAATGAGTTAATTTATATATATATAGCAAGTACCATATACTCATGTAGAAATTACATATATGTGCGCAAGTTGAACATCTTTCAACTGAGATCATGTACTATTTATTAGGTACGCTTTTTGTGTGTCCCAGATAATAAAAATAGGGGGACAAAAAGGGTTTGATAATGATTATGCCAAGTAAAGCGCACATCTATAAATATAAGAGTTTCTTGGATTTTTTACAAAGAAAAAAAATCCTATCACGCGAGTATCCAGAAATACGTCGCCACGTTGGTTTTAATGTGTGCTCCAACCAAATGTTAATTACACATGCTGTTGTGTAACATTTATGACAGCAAGAAAATCTCTGTAAAAAAAAAAGGTATAACATATATTGCCAAGTAACGCCAAATGACCCGGGGCATGATGTGTAGGCAAATTTAATGGAATTAATGTGCATAAAATAAAATAAAAAAGTATAAGATACACACAATGTATTAGGAACGAAAGAATGATGCAGGTAAGAGTATTTATACATCAGTATACATACATATTAATACAAATAATCGTAGAGATTTGACTGCATGATACAGACCAGTGTGGTAAACGGACCAGCTACAAAGGGAAAAAAGACAACCAGTTACTTCTAAAAAAAAATGAAACACACAAAATAATTGTCTCTGTAGTACATAGTATTAACCTGGTAAGATCCGAGCCCTTTTTTTTTTGTACGCATTTCTTTTAAACAAATTATGTAAATCGCAGTAAAAAAAAAAAAATTACTGCGCTTTGTTTGCTTTTTTTTTTTTATATGTATAAACTAACGTACCTATTATTTTACGTTCAAAGACAAGCTTGTCATATACTAGTTTTTTCGCGTGTGTTGTTTTACTCTTAATTGAAAAAAAAACCTTTATTAATAGAAAAGGGATACAAAATTAAATCGCTTTGCCATCGTAATACTTACGTATTTTCACCTGTTGTACTCTTTTCAATTGGGGGTTGGGGGGTTTTTTTTAAAAAAAAATGTGTGTGGCTACTTGCATAGCCAAACTTTGTGCAACAATCCTTTTTGTTTCAATTACTAGACTAAAAAAACATGTTTTGTTATTTATCCAAAGATCGAGGTACGTTTTAGGGTTTTTCAACTATCCTAACTACAAAAAAAAAAAAAAAAAAAAAAAAAAAGTATTCCAAAAGGCTACACATGTATATAAAAGTGTAATGTGCGGAATATACATATCTAAAACTAGGTTTTTAGTAAGGGTCTCCTACTTTTTTAAGCAGTGCGTTGGTCTTCTATTTATACCCTGTTATAGAACAATGTAATGTCTGTCCCCTTTACTGCTTTTTATGTTAAAATGCAGCTTTTTTTTCGGAAATAGAAAGAGGAGGAGGAGGATTTTTATTTAAATAAGTTATATGTATAATATATGAGGGGGGGGGGGTTTGTTTTGCTTATCAAAGGAATGATTTTGTAAAATGAAGTTTTTTTTTTTTTTTGTGCTTAATTGGAGAGGGAAGAAAAAAGTGGTGGTGGAGGTTTAAATTTTATTCGTCGTGAGATGTAAAAGAATGTTCCAGGTAAATTTTTGCTTCTTTTGAACCTAATATATATAAAAAGTATTAATAAACTAATTTTCTAAATATATACATATATATATATTTACCTCGCTCGGCGGCAATTTGATATAAGGTATTTGATTTTTCTTGGTCAATAGCGACAACATTTCCAAGTCGGTAATACTGTGCTACACAAAAATAAGCGTGTGCAATATCTTCCTGATCGTCTGCATCTAAGCTATCTTGATCAAGCACAGGATTATGTATCAAGGCTACATACCAAGATAAGGCCTTGGTCAAGTCTTTGGCAATGCCCACACCTTGCTCGTAACTTTGAGCTACTTGGAAATACGCTTTCGTGTAGCCTTGTTCAGCTAAATGAATCAGTTTTGAAACGGCTTGTTCTTCTTGAACAGGTACACCGCCTAAACCATAGAGTTCGTATTGAGCTAGCATCATTTCTAAATAGGCAGCATGCTGTTCAGGTGCATGGCAATAGTAAATGGTGTGGAAGAGAGCATAAGCTGTATGCTGACTGGCTTCGTTTTGATGCAAGACACGCGCAAGGCAAAGTTGAGATGGCCACCAGCCGGATGGATGCGAAAGTGGCAAATGAGGCTCGTCTTGGCGGTTGCTAAGACCAAGTTTCACAGCGACGGTATACCAGGTTTCGGCTAATTCGATATTTGGGGGTACGTAGATACCGTGCTCATAATAAGTACCTAAAAACAAGGCAGATGTTTCGTCGCCCAAATGAGCAGCAAGACTGAAATAATCAAAGGCCTTTTCAAAATCCTGACCGATACTATAGACCGGATACGATTCGTGTTGCTCACTGTCGCGACCGGAATGATACAGGTTTCCCAGCTCCCTTTGGGCATCACAAGAGCCTTTATCAGCAGCAATTTCAAGCCAATGAAGCCCCTCTTGTTGCAACTCTAACGAGAACAAGGCACATGTTTCATCCTTTGTGGTCAATAACAACTGTCCTAATTCGAACATGGCGTCCTGGTCATTCTTTTTGGCGGCTGATCGAAAGTGGTCAACAGCAGTAGACAGATCGGGGGCTACCAGATAGTGATCTTGTTTAAGGATACCTTGGATGTAATAAAAGGCGATGCGGAAATGAGCACGAGGATGTTCATCGGCGTTGATAGCTTGCTGGTACCAGTGCATGGATTCGGATTCGGTTTTTTGTTGGGCGTAGATTTGTCCGACGCGGAACATGGCTTCCGAACTGTTTGTTGTTTTGATGGAAAGATGATACCATTCTAAAGCTTTAGATAGGTTTTGGAATGTACCCAATCCACGCTCACAGCATCTACCAAGTTGAATATAAGCATCTGTGTCACTTTTGGAACAAACTAGTAATTCCTAATAATAAAAAAAAAGTTAATTTTTTTTGGTATAACGTTAAAATAACTCTAAAAAAAAAAAAAAAAACTTTACTTCGTAACCAGCAACAGCGTTAATTTCTTTACCGCCTAAACCATAGATCTGGTAAGTTGCACACATGATACGTGATGGGATGTGACCTTGAGCAGCAGCTTTTTCGTAGTTTTCCAAAGCGATAGGATAGTCTTTCTCTTTGTGCCATGCTTGCGCGGTCAAATACATGCCTTGCACATTGCCCATAAGAGCGGCCTGGCCAAAGCACTGTATAGCCAAACCGTTATTTTCTTGCTGGACTCTCGATAGGGATTCGACTTCGTCGCGCATGGAACTATGTGTGGAGCCAGAGTACATGGTAACAGACCCGTCTTCTTCTTGCTGTTGTCGCTGCTGGATAATCTTTCCAAGTTCAATCAGCGCTTCGGAATCACCTGTTGTGGTTAAAACATGGTGGTCTAAATGTGGCACAGCTGGGTTCAGTTTCAAAGCGGTTTCCCACCAGGCGATAGCGATATGCAAATCTCCGTTTTCTAACGCAATTTGTCCGAGTGCCCAATGGCTTGGAGAGTATCCGCGACGAGCTGCTCGTGTAAACCAGATCACGGCCATACCAAGATTTATAGGAATCATTTCAAGTCCTCGCCAAAATATAATGCCTTTTGTTTCGAAAAAAGATGCATTTTTTTTTTAAAAAAAAAAAATAAAGATTCAGAGAAAGAGAGAGAGAGAGAGGGCGCGCGCGAAAGTGTGATAATAATGATAATAAATAATTTATTTGTAGCGATAGGAAAACAAAAATAAAAAAAAAAAATATTTTTAGTAAATAAATATAATATAGAGTACAGATAAAAAAAAAAAAGCATAGATATAGTGTGGTATATAAGAGAAAAGTTTAAATTATAGGTTTGAGTTATGTAGTATAATACATGTAATAGACAGGAAAAAAAAAAAGTAGGGCGTAGCGGGGGTGAAAGTAAAAAAAAAAAGAAAAAAAAGGGAGGGATTTTAATGATACTCACCTAATTGATGTTGACCGACAACAATGTTTCGTTCGCCACAAATTTGAAATAGTCTTAAAGCAGAAGGGACATCTACTGGTACACCATGAAGACCGTGTTGATAAATTGAAGCAAGCTCCATAGCAGCATTCATATCACTGGATTCGCTGTAGGCTTTCTTTAACCAATGTAATAAGGCATTTGTGTCTTGAGAAACACCATTACCATGTTTATAACATTGAGCTTAATAATATAAAGTTAGTATAAAAATAAATAAAAAAAAGAGGTATTATTATTTCTTTTTTTTTTTTTTACCTATCCAAAAATATGCTTCAGTGAAATTTCCTTGAGTGGCAAGCTTTACTAAATTATTAAAAGCTTCAGGCGGGGATGCTATTTTGATATTGGCATTTGATAATGATTCATGAATATTTGAAGCTTCTACTGTTTCGGGTTCTGTTGTCGTTGCTTTGTTAAGGAGTGTGAAGGAATCATAGTTTAAGCTATAAAGAGCTATTTTGAATCGAGAAGCTTTACTTGACTTGGAATTTTTAGAGATTCGGACATCGTTGGCGACACGTTCGTAATAGTTATATGCTTTATCATAAGTTTTTAATTTGTCATAGAGTTCAGCAATAGCAAACAGAGCAGTAGGTTGTTTGAGCTCAATCGCTTTTCGGTAATACGCCATTGCAGTTTCTTTATTCATTTTCACACCGTGACCTTTTTCGTAGTATCCACCGATAAGAACCGTGGAAAGAGCATCGTTTAATTTAGCAGCTTTATCGTAGTATTCAGCCGAAAGTTTATAATCCTTTTTGTAGCCGTAGATATGACCCAGTTCACGTAAACCTGTGGTATGGCCTTGACTGGCAGCTTTCTTATACCATTTGATTGACTCTTGTAAAAACCTTTCGATTTCGGAGGCAGGTAAAGCATTTTCCTTGACTTTTTCATGACACATTTGAGCATAAGATACAATAGATTCAATCTTACCAAGTTCAGCAGATTTTTTAAAGTATTCACGTGCAAGTTCCATGTTACGAGCAATGCCACCGCTACCGTGGTAATAGTAAACAGCAACGTAATAAAGTGCTTCCATGTGGTTCTTTTTGGCAGCAGCATGTAACCAATCAAAGGCGCCTAGACGATCCGCTTCGACGCCGTTGCCTTGACAAAGCATATGGCCTACTTGGAATTGAGAGTTGGTGTAATCAAGTTTAGCAGAAATTAAGAAGTGTTGGTAAGCTTTTGATTGGTTTGATTTGACGACACCAGGCACACCTTCATCGTAACAAACAGCAACCCAGTAATGGAACTCACCGTTATTAGGATCTTCTTTGATTATGTTCATCAAGATGTCAAATCCGTCATTTGGTCTGTAGGGCGTAGTTGTATCCTTCTTGTTCAGATAAAAGAGAGCAATTCGAAGTTTTGAAGTAAGTTCTGTTGTTTTGGAAGCAGGGACAGTATTCAAGGTAGAGGTTTGGACACCGGCAGCAAGAGAGTAGAGTACCAAGGCCTTTTCGAAATCGCCCGTTTTGTGTAAAAATGTGGCGTAGCTTAGCTGGGCAGCAGGAAGCCAAATACCTGGATAGGCAATAGATCGATTGTATAACGAAGTGGCGGCTTCGCGATCGACGGGGGTGCCAAACCCTTTTTCAAAGCAGACGGCAGCAGCGATAATAGCAGGATGGAAAGACCGAGAGGCAGAAGCGCGGAATAAAGAAAAAGCAGTCTTTTTATTTTGAGTGGGGTTACCAGGAACTTGGCCATCACGGTACATGGTGCCAAGAACGTACTGAGACTCCTTATGATGATTATCTGCAGCTTTCGTAAGATAACTGATGGCTTTGGTTTCATCTTTTTTGAGGCCCAAGGTACCAGTAGAGTAATGAAATCCAAGTCGGAATTGAGCTTCGACTTCGCCGAAATTATCAGCGGCAATTTGATAGTTTCTGAAGGCCAAAGTGAAATCTACATCAGTCAATGTACCAAATTCATAAACAGTACCAAGATGATAGTATGCTTTTGCATCACCCTATTAAAAAAAAAAATTTAAAGGTCAGATATATATATATATATAAATCGGATGATATATATTTTTGTCTTACCGCATTGGAAGCCTTATTTAGCCATGAAATACCTTCTGCGGATTTTTCGCGTAATAGTAAGAGCCCTAATTCGATTTGAGATGGTGTATAGCCTTTATTTGAGCTACGAGTATAATACTCCTTGTAAGTGATTGGATCAGTTGTTTCACCAAGACGAAGTAATAGAGCAAGTAAAAATTCCGATTTTCTAAAAAAGGGAAAAAAAGATTAGTTTACAATTATATGTTTGTTATTGTTTTTTATTTTACCTATTTCCAGCAGTTGCACTATCTTTTATGTAACCAATGCTTTCGTCTAAATTCTCACGAGTGAGCTGATCGGTATCAAAGCGGGAAATGGCAATCAGTAATTTAGCTTGAGCAATAATATAAGAAATACGATCACTTTGAATATCACAAGGCGTGTTGATCACTTTCTTGTACCAAGAACGAGCAAGTGCTTGATCGACAGGTTGAATGATAAGATTAGATTTTGTACCGGCTGTACTAAACCCTTCTTGAGCTTGTTCAACGCCGTTAGAACAACATTGAGCCAAGTAATAGTAAGCTTCCCAATTCTTCTTTGCAGCCAACTGTTCTAATTCCTTGAAGCCTTGTCTAGGATTCTTGAGGGTGCCCCAACCACATAGCTTACAGCGTGCAACACAAATCTTGGCAGATACATCATCCGGTCTTAAACTCCAGACTTCAGCAGCGTTGAAGGCTTCACGTTGAAGATCAGGATTGTTTCTAATACGAGGCGAAGAGAATATATCGGTCAAAATATCATAGGTATAACCTAGATTTTCAGTTAATAAATCTAGTATCTCTTGTGTGGTTGAAACATTATCAGTAGAAGGTGAGCTTGTTTCAGAACGAGAAGGGTACTCGAAATCAGGTACGTACATGACGTAATTATTATCTTCGCCAGCTTTATTGTCCATAAACGAATTAAAAGAAATTCGTGACATGTCAGTAATGACGGAATCTGCAACAGCAGAAAATTGAAATCCATCGTGATTACTAATATTACTAGCAGTAAAAATAGAGTTGTATCTTTCGCGCTGGCCCGTGCTGTTTCTATGGTTATTCTGTGACTTGACTCTTTTATGGTGTCCAGCTCGGCCCATAATAGAAGAGTTGTTACTCATGGGCGATAATGTATCAAGGTGATTTGGTGCATCTACAGGTAACTTTCCTTTTCTTTTTTCTGAAATTGCATCTAATGGTACTGACTTTAAAGATCTTTCAGTAGTGGGTGTGGCGACATTAACTAAAGTTGTTGAACCTACAGAGCTGCGGTTACTGACGAGATGACTGCTATGTTGTATAATTGAAGGTGATTTTGGTTGTGATGATATAGATGAAGAACTCTTTTTACCCAGAACATATTTGCTCTGGGATAATCTTCGCTGTGGTTTATTAGGTAAACTTTGATTTGCCCCCATAATGATATGCGTAAAAGTTATTAAAGGAAAGTATATATATATATAAGTGAAGTAAAATTAAAAAAAAAAAGATGATGTTTGGGTATAAAGGATGTATATATAATTTTTTTTTAAAAAAAATAAAATGATGTATATAAAAAAAAAAAAAAAAAAAAAAGAAAGGATGAAGAAAATATATAAAAAAAAAAATCAATTCAGTTTTATTTTATTAGTTTGAATGGTATGACAAATTCTATAATTGTAATGTAAACAACATTACTTAAAAGAGAAAGTTTTATATAACATCATGTTGTTATTGTTTATTATTGTTTTTTTCATATTTTTGCACCCGCTCCCCACCTTTTTTGTTTTTTGTTTTTTACTAAAAAGCGTAATAAACATTTATACCATAGCAATTCCATGATATTTAAATAGCATTCAATTACTGGTATATAATTCGTATATATTTAGAAGGAATTAACGCTTCATGATTAAAAATTGCCCCTTAAAAAAAAAAAAAAAAAAAAAAGGATCACAATTACGTGTAACAATCGGAAGGTTTAGCTCCGTCTTGTATTATTGTAATTTTACCACTAAAAAATTATCCAAGACACTTCATCTTTTTACGGTTTCTATTTGTTTTCTCAGTATAAATAGTCAATAATTTAAAAATGTAACAAACATTGGACATGTACCAAATTTTAAATGATAGGGGGTCTTTCTAGTAATTTTTTTTTTAATATATATATTTTTTGATTGAAAGTTGTAGTAAGTTCCACTATATATATATAAAATAAGGGTCATAATAACATAAACACAAGTGTAAAACGATACGCAATAAAAAAAATTGATGTACGACACTTGTAATTTTGCAAGGAACAACAAATGGGCTACCGAACTAGCCGAATTATACGTATAAAACAGTACATGGATCCGAATTGTTATTATTGTACAAGACTGTATTCCATTGATAATTGATAAGAGAACCTTCTTCTCTATTACAGTTTATTAATAACTCTTTTTTTTTTTCGTTTTCTTTTTTCCCGACTTGTATAGAAGCTGTAGGAATACAAAGTCTTACCTTTAAACAAAATAATCGATCTACAGACAAATCAAAAAAATATATAACAGAACAAAAAAGAATACATCTAGAAACATATTTGTCTGTTATAACTCCTCCCCCCCCCCTTTTTTTTTAGTGCCGCTGACAACAGTCTGTATTAGTGTTATTTGTTCTTACAAGATATATATTTGTTATGCTCTTGTGACCTAACATCATGCTGACAACTTATCATTAAACTGTGTGAGACTTTTTTTTTTTTTTTTTTTTTTTTTTTTTTTAGAATGAGTCACCCAATAAAAACATATATACACACACATCTTATTTCATAAAAGAAAAAAAAATACTGATTCGGTTATTTAAAATTAGGAGATTGCGTGTGTAGTACACTGTGTATCACATAACAAGAAGCAGTGTAGCATTTTTTGTATAACTTTACCTCTTTATTATTTGCTTCCTGGTCTCTTTAATAACTTTTTGTCGCGTGGTGTTTTAGAAAACGTAGCAAAAAAAAAAACAAGTTAAAAGCATATAAATAATCTTTTATAATTTGGTGTATCCATGAGGCATTTTTTTTTTTTTTTGATTTATGTCTGGCAACCAATTTTCGCATATTGTTGTAAACAATGACACGCCATAAGTAAAGTGCACTTTTGCTGATTCTCATCGGGTTTTATATCGGGGCTTCATTTATACTTGATGAGGTCGTAAGAAAAGGCTGAGCGAAATGGCTACGGTTACACGAGGACGGACTCTATATCGAGTATGAGTCAATCTTGGTAGTAATTATGCGGAATCAAGACAACTTTTACATTATGACTCTTTAGGTAAATATCGTAAAGTCTTTTTTTCCAGAAAAATTCTATCAAAGTACACTTCACAATTAGTATAAATAGGGATCACAAAAAAAAGAAAAGTCGATATCTTTATTACTTGTACAATGAATACGGTATTAATTCGCCACAGCAAGAGACCAGCAGTCTTATTAACTCGCGCACTTCAAACGTTGCCGAACTCGACCAAGGTAACTTTGCCAATATCTTACTTTTCTACATCTACTCACGTGTTATTCTTTATAGTTGATAAACACGCGTTGTATATCCACTTCAAAGGCAATTTTCGATGAATGGGACAACCAAAGCTTTAAGAAAACTTCTCTTCCATTAAACACGGTAAGTTACAGATGAATATATATATATTCGAGTATCTTACACTGTTTTAGATTATAAAATTCGTGCCTCAACAAGAGGCCTGGGTGGTCGAAAGAATGGGTCGTTTCGATAGAATCCTAGAACCAGGTCTTAACTTTTTGATGCCAATTTTAGATTCTGTAAAGTACGTCAAGACTTTAAAGGAAGTGGCAGCTACAGTCCCAAGTCAAAGTGCGATTACACAAGGTAAAATTTTCCGAGGAGTGGGTTGGGGGGTTTAGAGGAGTTTTGTTAACATTTATTTTTATACAAGATAATGTTACTCTTCATTTGGATGGCGTATTGTATTTCAGAGTAATTGATCCGTACAAAGTAAGTTGGCAAAAAAAAAAAAAAATGCAGAGTCGATACTAAACTATTATAGGCTTCATACGGAGTGGAAGATGCTGCGTTTGCTATCACTCAACTTGCTCAGACAACAATGCGAGCTGAAATCGGTCAGATGACCCTTGATAGAACGCTTGCGGAACGCGCTCATCTTAACATGAACATTGTAAAAGCAATTGACGCAGCTGCTCTTGAATGGGGAATCCAATGTCTCCGTTATGAAATTCGTAAGTGGTATATACAATATGTTTTTATTTTAACTAAACTTTTTTTTGTAGGTGATATCCATCCTCCTATTAAAGTAGTCGAGTCTATGCATCAGCAGGTATCTGCTGAACGAACAAAAAGAGCTCAAATTTTAGAATCAGAAGGTAATATAAGAATATTTTTTTTTATATACGTATACTCAAATGATAGACGCACAGGAGCTAGACAGGCAGCTATTAATGTTGCAGAAGGTCAAAAGCAATCTAAAATCTTGGCTTCTGAAGCGCAAAAGGCTGAAAACATCAATCAGGCAGATGGTGAAGCACAGGCCATTGTATTGCGTGCAGAAGCGTCTGCGAAGAGTATTGAAACGGTCGCTAAAGCAATTGGAAAAGATCAAGGCGCAAATGCGGTTTCGATGTCTATTGCAGAAAAGTATGTCGAGGCGTTTGGTCAACTGGCAAAGAAGAGCACTACTTTAATTGTACCGGCATCAGCAAATGATGCTGCGTCTCTTGTAACTCAGGTAAGGGAGAGAGCGAGAGTGAGGGAGGGGTAAGTTATTTTTTACTGACCTTTTTTTTTTTTAGGCTTTGACTATTTACAAGAATGTTAGCAATAAACCATAAATATATTTTTCTCTTTTTTTTTTTAAAAAAAAAATCATTTTTTTATTTAAAATAAAAAGTCATTATACAGTAATAATATAGGAGGGAGTGCTTGAGAGATAAAGGGGCTACGAACACGAAAATATGCACCAGTGTATTATTTATAGTCCAAGCTTTTTTAAATTTGGGTCCCCCCTTGCGAGAAATCAAAGTCTATACACTGAAAGTTTTATTCATTTTTTTTTTTTTGAATTCAGTTACTAAAAAAGTTCGTTTATTCAATCATTCCTACGCCAAACATTTTGGATAAAACGAAATATCGCACAGATACAGGAAAATAGTACATGGCTATACATGTCCATGAAGAAGGACCAAATGTAATGTAAGCCGGCGAAACAGGTTCAAGTATTTTCTTGACGACGTGTGCAGCAAATATGTCTGTGGATGTCGATCCAGGACCTTTACAGAAAATATAGGTCATTTTTTATTATTGCAAATTTGTCTCTTTTTTTTTTTTTTTTTTTTTTTTTTTTTTTTTACCGTGAGATGCTGAGGCACGACCAATAATATACTTGGATACGGAAATGTACAAAGGATCTGCAATGGGCCGAAAAAATAAGTTAGGTTTTTTTTTTTAGGGGGCGTGTCATCCTTACCTTCAGGGACGTGATTAGTACCAGCAGTAGCAAAATTCGATTTGATTGCACCTTAGGGAACAATTTTAATATGCGATGGAACCAAGTCAAAATTGCATGCTTACCTGGAACTACGACAACTGCTTGGATACCAAACGGCTTTCATTCTATACGCAACGTATCTGACATTGAATGTGTAGCAAGCCTTTGATAGAGCATAGGTGCCTACATAAGTGGGTTTTTTTTTTTTTTTTTTTTTTTTTTTTAGAAAAAAAAATAGATGTGTTATTTTTGTATTTCGAACATGTCCAAGGTGTACTGGCGTATTATATGACGGATCCAATATTGACAGTTTTTCCGTTGCCTCTTTTTGCCATATGTAAACCAGTAATACTGGATACTTTAAGTGTACCAAAGACATTTGTGTTTACATTGTGTTGTCTCTAGATCAATGTCTATCAATGCACCAACAGCTCTACATTATCAAAAAAAATAATAATAAGTGTAATGTATATTCGTTCGGTATATATACAACTTATGGTAATCCCGCATTATTAATTAAAATGTCTAGGGATAGATTTAGGTAATGTTTAATATATCAAATGTGTATCAGTTACCTATACGGCCAAATGTATTGACGACTTTCTATAGATACAGGTTTAAAGTACTGGTTAGAAGCAAGCATATGTTTAGGTACCTTGAGAGCATTACTAATGGGTTCTTCATCGTTAATATCCATCCATTCTCTTTCGCAGCCATCATATGTTAAAGAAACAAAGTTATAATACGTTTTTTTTTTTTTTTTTTTGTTACATCAAAATAGGTTTACTTTTTGCTAAGCTTGCTAAAGATTCGATTTCGATAGAGGTTGCAATTATCGTATGACCTTTCTTTAGAAATTTCTTGGACATAGCGTAGCCTAACGTCTAATATTAATATATGGTGATAATAAGGTCTATGTTATATTACCAATCCCTCCTCTTGAGCATCCAGTGATAAGAACAATTTTTTTTTTTGACATGTCTTTTTTTATTATTATTATAGTTCAAGTAGAAAAAAAAAAGGTGGTATATATATATATACACCAAAAAGTCGTGATGCATGTTACTGTCACTAATAAGATACTAAAATAAACTGTAATGCGGTTTTACTTCCATGTCATAAGCGTACCATGTAACTGCAAAACGAAAACCGATCTCGATTTTGTGCTCTTAACATATATGAGTTTTAGCTATGAATAACGGATGATTATTTAATACAGAACTATCATTGAACATTGGTACTATATTTACTGAAAGTTCTGTATACGATTTTTTTTGCGGGCAGTTACTTTTTTTTTAAAAAAAACAGGTAGCAAAACCCGGAGAGGGGACATGTGTTACAGACGATGATTATTCACATGCCTTTTTAATTCGAAACGCTTTTAATTGAAGTCATGACCGTGTGCTTTTATCCGTACCCTTTCGATATCAGTAAACAAATAATTTATACGTGACTACGGTCTATAGAGGCGGTGTTGAATATGGCTTATCAGTAACAAGCAACACAAGAGACCGCAAGCATCCGTACCACTTGAACTTTATATTATTTTGAATCAAATATAAGTTACACTACACAATGTTGTTATCTAATTTGAAACTTATTAAGAAAATGACCGAAAAAATATACATGTTTCGAATAGATTACTCGAAATAAGAAAAGAGTGTATAATTGTTCGAGGATTTTTATGGTGCGACCTTGAGACCCAATTGTTGTTCATCTAATCAATATCAAATAGAAAAAGGCTGAGTCATTGCTACCAAATTAGATATGCACGTATATTATCAGGATATATTTGAACTTGGCTTTTAAAATGCCTATCATAAAAGACTTACATAACACTAATTCAATTAAAATATCTTATGAAAGGATCTTGAGACAAAAAAAAAAAAACTGGGTTTTAAAAAAAGGGAAACCTTTATTGTAAAGTGCTCATGCTAGACAGTAAGAGGATCTACCTCTAATAACAGTGAAATATCATGCCTTTAGTAATAGGCTCCTCCTCTTCCTCTCCGTTTTTTTTTCTACTGTAAATAGTTATTTGGCAAACGAACTCCTCGTTTTACTGTATTTATTCTACTACCAATAAATAAAAAAGAGATTAATCTATTTGCCTTTTTCTTTTTTTTTTTGGGTGATTTGACTGTATAATTGTGGGAAGAGAACAAGAACTTTAGATATCCTTTCCACAGTATCTATGCATTAGCCAACAAAGCTCAAACCTTGAAGTAAATCAAAAGTCAATAAGAACCCTGTGCTGCTTACATGGTACAGAAGGACCCCAATTTCTTTCTCACAAGACGGCCATGGGTCTTTGGGAATATTACTAGTGAAGCAGACAACTGAAAGGAAAAAGGAAAAAAAAAACCGAATGATGTCTCTTGTTTTGAGTAGCCAGTTAAATTGTACCAACAGAGGATGCATCTTTATCATAGGTAAGGGGTCTTTGAGTCTGAAAGAGGAGATTTTATGGTTGGAAGTTCATGATCATATTTAGGATAATAATCCGCTCCTACAGAATTAAAAAAAAAAAAAAAAGTCTATTAAATAATGGACATTATGTTACACTCTTCAATGGGAAATATAAAACATGAAGAAAAGCCAAGAAACTTTTAGAAAAATTATGGGCTATTTTTTTTATTTTAGATAAACTATTTTCAATGCGCCTAAAAAAGGTGCATGAAAGAGTCCTTTCTTAATCTTGTTGTTTATTGGTTTTGATATGATTTAAACCAAATCGTTTATAAAAGAAGAAATCTTTTACAAATGAAGGAAGATAGTACAAGACCACAAAAATCCAACTGGTTGCACCAAATGTAATATAGTTTGGAGAAACAGGTTTAAGTACTTTCTTAGTGACGTGCGTGGCAAATACATCAGTAGGTGTTGACCCAGGTCCTATTTCCTTTTTGCATTAGTTATAAAGGAGAGATTAGTATATATATATATATATTTTACCTTGAGACGCTGTTGCACGAGCAATAATAAACTTGGCTACAGAAATGTATAGGGAATCTGGTACACTGTTTAATATATAAAATAAAACAGAGAGAGAAAAAAAAAAGGGGAGGGGGAGGAGACTTACCTTCAGGGACAGAGACTAATTTAGCACCAGCATTACCAAAATTAGATGTAATGGCACCTAAAGAGAGAGAGAGAGAGAGAGAGTATTTTTAATACGTAATAAAAATAAAAAAAAGTTGAAATAAAAATTTTACCTGGGGCTACAATAACAACTTGAATACCAAATGGCTTTAATTCAATACGCAATGTGTCTGACATTGAATGCACAGCCGCCTTAGATAAAGCATAAATACCTGGAGTAAGAAAAAAAAATAAGTAAAAAAATAAATAAATTGTAAAGTACTCGGTTAATTTCATACCTGCCCAAGGTGTACTAGTATACCCTACAACAGAACCGACATTTACAATCTTTCCTTTTCCTCTTTTTGCCATATGTTTAGCAACTGCTCTTGTCACGTTAAGTGTACCAAATACGTTGGTGTTTACACATCTATGCGCTGTTTCTAAATCAATATCCATCAGTGCTCCTACTGCTCTATTACGTGTATATATATACATATATAAAAAAAAAAAGTTTAGGATCTTATATGTATGAATATATAAATAATCTTACGGAGCTCCCGCATTATTGATTAAAACATCTAACAAAAAAAAAAAAAAAAAAAAATACACATATATTATTTTTAGTTTCTGAGTAACCCTTACAATGTTAAATTTTTACCAATATGACCAACTCTATCGATAATTTTCTATTTACAAAATATTAGAAATGAGTCATCTTTTATTATTGTTGTTATTTTACTTGAACTACTGAATCAATAGAAGCTTGACTGTTGATATCTAATACTTCCTTTTCACAACCGTATTCTTTTTTTTTTTTTTTTTTTTAAAAAAAACATTATTATTAAGCATATTATGATTGCATGAATCATAATTTATGATTAAAATACCTTCTAAACCTTCTAAAGCGTCCAAGTTACGGGTAGTTGCAAAAACCAAATTTTTTTCCTGTGCAAATTGTTTTGCAAGTGCATAACCTAAAAAAAAAAAAAAAAGAAGAGAATACTAAGCTTGTGACCTTTATTGTTTATTTGTTAAGACATACCAATGCCACCTTTTGAACAACCAGTAATAAGAACAACTTGTGTCATTTTTTTAAAAAAGATAACAAGAAAGAGAAAAAACTTTTTTTAAAAAATAAAAAAAAACTTGTAAACTAAAAGGCGGCGTCACAAAAATAAAAAAAATATATATATATTATAAAATAGAACAAATGCATTATTTTATTATTATAGTTGTGTAATGATATATTATTTTTATATATGTATATATATAAAGAGGCTTTATGAAAATGCTAGTTGTGTATATGGAAGGGGTTGGGTGGGGGAGGGGAGGGGTTAAAAGAGAAAAAAGGATTAAAAAAGTAAGAATAAATAGAAGGGACAAAAAATGATGCTGTACAAAAAAGAAAAAAAAAAAAAAAAAAAAAAGGAAAGAGAAACACTATACAATAAGGAAATAACTTTTTTTTCTTTCTTCTTCTTCTTTTTTTTTTTCACTTGTTAGCATATAATGCTATTATTTGATTTTACGTTGTTGTTCCTTTCGTGTCCATGTTGATGGCGACGATTGTGATGTTGAGCACAAGAAGTGTCAATAACGTCTTCTTCAAGTGCTGGAAATGAAAAATACATTTTCTCGAATGGACTGATAGCAGCAGCAGTTGTGGTTTGTTGTTGAGGTTGTGATTTAGGTAATACAAGTAATAAAAGCTGCTTGACAAATGTAGGAAGTGTATTTTGTTGTTGTGACATGATAATGAATGAATGTATATGAATAAAGCAAAAAAAAGTGTTTAAAAAAAAATAAAGAAAAAGAAAAAAAGAGAAAGATAAAAAGAAAGAGTTTTATACATTTGCTTTTTTTTAAAAAAAAAAAAAAAAAAAACCTAAACCCACCCACACACCCACATCTCTATACCCCCCATCACCATAGTTCACAACTACCACTATTTATACCTAAAATCCCCTTTACAGCAAAAAAAAAAGTACCCGATCCTTTTGCAGAGAGAGAGGGTAAAAAAGGTCCAGAACCGATTTAAACTACGACAATTGCTCGCCCTTGAAAAAAGTTGCTCATAGCTCTCTTTAAATCATTTGATATTCATTATCCACGTGCCTGAAAACTAAATCGAGATGACAGCAATACGTTTCACCAAGAGTTACAGTCCTTTTTCACTGTCAATTGGGACAAAAGATGCTGGTTAGATTTTAGAGAAAAAAGCTTTACTCACGTGCCTGTCTTTTAAGGAAGCTATTTTCATATGTTTATATATCTAATGCTTACACTTTTTTTTTTTTAAAAAAAACATAGGACAAAAAAACTGTTCTACAAGTAAGGTTTAATTGAGTTTTTTTTCCCCGCGTAATATATATTTTATAACCTTTATCCTGCGTGTGCTATAAAGTTTTAACCCCAAGTACTTTAATTTAATCCAACGTATATATTTGTAAATAATCTATACGTAGCTTTTTTTACAATTATAATACTTTTAAGTCATGCAGTATATTCAACCCCAGGTCCTTACTAATATGCGTCAAAGTTTCATTTTTAGAGAGGCGCCCTAGCTACGATTTGTTGCTTTAGCATAGTAGAACTATTGTAAGTGTCGTCTATAAAGCACTAATTTAAATAGCGCAAAATATATATTAAAAAGATATATATTATTGTCTTAACTTTTTTCCCTTGAAGGTCACTTAAACAAAAACCCAGTTTAATTTGTTTGAACACTTTGCAGGTACCCTAGACTCCTTTTATAAAATAGAGCATGGTTTAAGATATTAGAAACAAAAAGTTGAATTCGTTTGCAAAAAAAGAAAGAAAAAGCCCTTTATTATTTTCTGCGTCTATAAAAAAAAAACCCCCCCCCCAATACAGCTGGTGTAACGAATACTACTTTTTAAAGCAGCTCGTTATTTCTAACAATTATGGCGAAAGAAATTGCGCCATAGTGAACAGAATGAGTTTTTCAGACACATGATTTAAAGTATTGATGTATTCCCGATTTAATCGTGTCAACCATCTGTATCCAGTTATATCATTCAAAAGGATCTCGTTGACAGCAAGAGTTCAGTATATACATAGCAAACGCTAATATAAAATATAGACTGGAAGAGGGCGCCCTCCTACAATAGGCTAGAAATTTGTGCATCGTACATCTGGTAAGTTTGATTGTATAGCTAAATACGCAATTCTTCTTTTCTTCTTTTTTTAAGAAATGTAGAGAGAGCGTATTTAAGCAATACAAAGAATACGAGTTACGCTGAAAAGATCTTTCTTTATTAACAAGGATAATAATTGAAATAATTCGGTTTATTATTAGCAATTTATGTCATGTTATCGCGCACTACGCATTAGTAATAACTCGCACACAATCGTATAGATGGACCGGTTTTGAAATCAATAGATAGCCGAGGCACCCGTATAATATCCTGATATAGTATTGTAAAACAGTGTGAAAAAAAACCAGATAGTTTAGCCCATTGTCTATCGAATCTATAAAATTTTGGTTATCGTAGTTCCTTTCAATAAGATAGTGTAGGGAATTATCTCACCAGTAGCAAAAAGACCTCTACTGCATACTTCTTCTTTTTTTTAAAAAAAAGAGAGGCTTACAGTGATCTAGATAATAAAAACCCACAAGATAAAATACACCAAAAGCACTAGAATACTTTCCTTGGGAGGTAGAAGTATACTACGAGCTAATTATTTATACCAAATAAATGAAAAATATATACCTCCTTTACTACTATGCAGATCAATACGAATCAAAAAAAAAAAAAAATTAGACAGGAGTAAAAAGCTGTATTTTTGAAATGATTGGTGTACCAAACCTTTTTTTGTTGTGGTGGTGGTGTGCGTATAGTGAAATCGGGCGACTGTACAGTTGCAATATAGTCATCTTATCCAGTCTAGATAGCGTCCAAAATTTCACCAGAAAAAAATTGTGTCCTGTGATAAAATATATGTTTATGATTTTATTTTGTAGATGTACATTTAGGGACTACATACAATTTCGAGTGTTTGTTTATCAAAAAGAAATAAATCTCAGATTACAATCTCTTTTTTTTTTTATTTTTTTTTTTACAGTGATGGGAAATTCGATAAGTTTCTTGTACGGCCTTACACACCTTGTGTGTGAAAACCAATAGGGACATGTTTTTTTTAAACTAGCGCGTAGTGTACATATCAAAGTTTGTTGAAATATGTTGCAATATTTTGATCACGCAATAAAGTCATTGGACTCGCCATTGTGTGTGTGTGTGTTATAAATAAGATCTTGTTTTTTTCAATTTTTTTTTTTTTTTTTACAATCCTCTTTACTTTTTTTTAAAAAAATAAATAAATAATGTCTGCTCTTACCTCTCAACCTGTTGAAGAAAAAAACTGGCGCGGCTTTAATGTCGATTCTGATAATCAAACTACCAACGTAGAGTTCCCAGAACGTATTACGGGGCCTTCCGCTTGGGACGGTAAAGATATGGAAGCGCATCCTGAGCAATGGATCTATCATGTTACGGAGCAAGACATTGCAGATATCGATCAAGCGGTCAAGCATTTTGTTTCTCTTGATTTACCGTTAGGCGAAATCAGCCAAAGCAATTTCCCACTGACAACATTTAAACAGGTTATCCTCAAGCAGCGCGAAAACTTGTTCCACGGATTAGGGTTTGGATTGATTCGTGGATTCCCAATTATTAATTATGAACGTAAGGAGCAAGCGGTGGTATTTATGGGTATTGGTGCATATATTGGTACGCGCAAACCACAAAATGGCAAAGGCCATGTTTTGGGTCACGTCAAGGATTTGACGGAGGGATCTACTACCAAGGCTGTCTATAAAGTGGACGACCCAACCACGCGTATCTATGCTACTCGCAAGGCTCAACCTTTCCACGTGGATGGCACGGACGTGGTTGCTTTGCTTTGCTTGAACGAAGGTCAAGACGGTGGATTAAGCGCGGTGATTTCTTCTCATACGGTCTACAACCGTCTTCGTGAACTCCGTCCTGATATTGTCGAGTTGATGAAGGAAGCTTGGTTATGGGACCGCAAAGGCGAGCACGGCCCTGACGACACACCGTACATGAAGGCGTCTCCTCTGGTTTACTTTGACCAAAAGCTATTCACGTTCTGGGGTCCTCATTTCTTTGAAACCATGACTCGTTTTGCAGACGTTAAGATCGAAGAAGAAAAGTTCGAGGCCATGCGTTATATTCAAGAGCTGTGCGAGCGCGAAGCGCTCAATATGAAGCTGCAGACGGGTGATATACAGTTTGTGCAAAACTATCAGATCTTGCATGCGCGTACCGCTTATGTCGATCGTCCAGGTCAAACTCGACACTTGTTACGTCTTTGGTTCATGGTCAATCAAAGTGAGTCTCGTTGGAAAATGCCGTTTGCTAAAGGTGATTATAATTATGAGTACGCTGGAGAGCAAGTGGTTCCTCTTGAAGCAGAGTAATTTTTTTTTAGCTCTTCCCTTCCCCTCCCTCTCTCTTTTTGTAAATCGCTCCCCCCCCCCTTCACTTTCATTCATGTATACTATAATAAAGCCACTTTTTAAACCATTATTTTTTGTGTGTCGTGTGAGGTGTATTACCATAGTATGCATGATGAGCGACATTTGTTTTAAAGTTTCACACAAAAAAAAATGTTTGTGTAATGTTGAATGCTAATCTTTAAAAAAAGATTCCGGACGTGATCAAATTGTTTATATAATTTTTTCTCTCTTTGAGAACATTTTTTTTTTTTTTTTTTTTTTGAAACCTACTAGTTTTTCAATTGAACTCGTGGTCTGAGAGAAAACTTGATTTGGTTCATTTGTTTGAATATAGTTTAGATTTTGGTTCGGACGTAGTATCCTCTTAAAAAAGGACATTGTTTTTATTAATACGTAGGTGTTATTCGACTGCTTATGAATGTACTTTATTGATTACAATGAGTACAGCTTATGTTAAGTTTGAATTAGTCGAGTACAGTAATTTTAGAGCAAGACTAGATACGGCAACAAAAGTTGTTCGATTTACGGGTAGGCTCTATTTAAGAGTGTATTCTCCAGGATGTCTTTAGTCCCTCCCCCCCCCCGCTTTAACATCACTATAACCACTATTCGATTCAGGGTAGGATACAATTTAAAAAAAAACTACTAAATATATAAAAAGGGATTCTTCAACTATTTTCGAGATGTGTTTATTTATTTTACGAAGAAATTATATGAAAGCTTCTAACCTTCAAGAGTGTATTATTTATCAATATTATTCATAAACAAAAAATGAATAAGAATTGAAATGATAGAGAGAGAGATAAAGAGTATAATAAAATAAATCAATATAAAATAATTAATTATGTGTCATTTTAATACATAGCTCTGTACTATTTTGATTGATAACAATAAAATTTTTAATAGAATTTAATGTTTGAGCTTTCGTAGAATAAGATATACAATATATTTTTCTGTACAATAGATTGGGCGGGTTCAGAAACTACTTAAATTATTATAACCCATCATTGTTCGTCCGTTATCCTTTTTAAAACATTCGTTTTTATACGAACATTCAAGCATCACTTCTAAAAAAAGTAATTTTATTAGTGTTTAAAATAAGGTGTTTTCTGTGTATAATTAAAAGTCAGGAAATGGTTCTTTTGCCCAAGTTACTTAGTGAAAGTTAGTCATTAAGACATTTTCTTTAACATCAAATACTAAAAACCGCTTGTTGTTTTATATTTTTCTCGATTTTTTTCTACTTTTTTTCGGCTGTTCATTTTTGGCCATTTTTGATCATTTTGGGGGAGTCAACCCCTTTTGTTTTTCGATTTTTTTTCTCCGATTTTTTGCAATTACTCCGGATCTACTTTGCTTTTCTTTATGAAAAAAACAATGTTAATAAAGTACTCTTTTAAACGCATCTAATCCATCTAAAAGTATATTTTTACTAAAAATACTGAGCGAGTGATCAGCGTTTAAAGACGTTTTTTTTTTTACTAAAATTCGAATTAAGCGGAACTTAAAATAGCGTTTTCTTCAAAGCGCGTTTTCTCGCTCAGTTTTGGATGTAGCACTTTTATTTATAAATAAACAATAAAGAGTTTTTAAAGATCTATAATCGTTGCTATAACCAAAAATAGTAATAAAAAAATACATTTTATGTAACCACGTAAATGAAAAAATCGAGAAAAATTGTTACACAAAAAACGTGTGTCATTTTTTCCAAAAAAAGTTATTTTTAAGCAGTGATTACTCTTTCAATTTTTGAATTAAAAAGTTTATTTAAAATGGATTAAATGCGTCTAAACGAGTACTTTACTATTCTTGGTTTTTTCACAAAGAAAGTCAAATTGGGTCCGGAGTAATCGCAAAAAAACCTTGATTTTTGGCCAAAAAACAAAAGGGGTTGACCCGCAAAAATGAAAATCGAAAAAAAACAAAAAAGTACGTTTTTATTTTTTTTTTATCAAAGATGTATTTGAAACAACTATTTTGTATTATACAACTTGGGTCTGAAACGCGTTTTCTGTTTTTTAATAAATTAAAGACCATTATTTATTATAACTGCTGAAATTAGCAGTGATTTCTTACGTGAGCGATTTTTAAACTGCGATATCTCAGTGAGCTTTTTTTTTAGCAGTAATTATCACACCACAGTTGCTCTTTTCTTCTTGCTTTTTTTTTCTCTCTTCTTATTATTACTACGTTTTTATAGTTGACTCAAGTAATATATAAAAACGTGGTTGCCATGTGCTCAATGGCAAATAAAACAATTTACAGAACAATAAAATAAATGGACTGCCATTGCCAATAAACAACGGTATCATTGCGTTGATAACAAAGAAATTCATAATGACATTTAGATATAGTGTAGTGCCATTCATATGATTTTTTTTAAGAGCAAGATAGTGATCAAATAGATTACAAAAGAAAATGTACAGTTAATTGCAGCGTGTAATAACGGAAAAATGATTAAAAGAAAATAACTTGAATATATGCGCTAAGACAATATCCTACTTTAACAAAACTCTAAGCACCACTGGTATTCTGTTTGTTTATTTAAAATAAAAAAATGGGGGGGGGTTTTTTTTAAGATAAGAAAGCTTACAAAGATTAGTTTTTTATTAAGTCAAGATTTAAAAAGATTGGTATGCCAGAGCTGATAAACAAGTAATATCTATAGGTATTTGTATCATCATATCCCGACTAGAAATAACAATTTAAAACTGTTGTTTGGGCAAGGAAAAAAAAATTGTTTGCTTTGCTAAAAAATATCAGTAAAAATCCTTTACGGCGATAACAGAAAATAACTTCTTTCTACTACTCAATTTATATTACTTAACTCCAGCGTCCAAATATTTTTAGTATTATCGTTTTTATTAACAAGTATATTAAGAACGAAAGCGTAAAAAAAAAAGAAAAAGGAAAAGCATGTCTAATTTGTGTTTCAGATAAACTTCTACCTTCTCGCAGTTGATCCTGTTAATTATTATTACTAATTGGTTATTTTGAGAACTAAAGGAAGTTTCAATGTTTTTATTATTTAAACAATAAATAAAAATTGTTATTTAAAGTGTTGGTTGTCTTTTTTCCCCAGTGCTTGCAATAAGAGTAACCTTTTTTTTATGTAGATTCTATACTAAAACATAAACTTACAGCGTAAACTTCAGCTAGTTTTTAATACTACGACATAAAATGTGTACTCGTAAACTAAGTTGATATTGGAATGAATGTATTTTACAGAGAACACTAACAAATCAAAATCAGCGCCCACCAAACACTTGGGAAAGAGTTTCGATAAGCATATAATCGTGATAAATTATCCTTTATAAAGTCTACCTTGCGCTGTTAAATATTGACTTGTAAAACAGTACAAACGTCTTTTTGAATTTTAGAGATAAAAAAAGATCATGCAAAAATTGGATCCCAAAAAAAAAAAACCACCTGAAAAGATGCCGTCGACTCTCACTCTTACGTGATTGGCACAAGATGACCGTGTTAAGCCATTTGAATTGTGAAAAGGGGTGATCCCCCAAAGGAATAACTTCCCCTTCTCTGATGTCCTGTGGCTAGGTAACTTCTGTTTTTTTTTGTAAGAACAATACCAATTGCATCTGATAACGTCTAGTGATGACCTAAGAAACATACTTGGTAATAGCTAGGTTTTATAATGATTCGTAGGAAAAATAGCTGTATATAGTATGAAATATTCGTTAATCAAATGCACTGTACTTTTTTTTTTAAAAAAAAAGAGAGAGAGCAGATAAGTCGCAATATCTATTTAAAACCTGTAATTTAAAATCGACTATTCCATATACAAAATTACGACATACATATCATCTATATCGTTTTAATATACAACTGTATATAGAAAATAAAAAGGGGACATATATATACTCAGATAATGGTGGATCCTAAATGTTACCATTTTAGAAGAAGAAAAACTGCTTGAGTACTGCTTAATAATTAAAGATTTGATTACTCGCAATATATATCTACAATAGCGAATATTTTACAGTTTAAGAAATTAAGGTTTTTTTTTTTTTTTTTTCAGTAGAAAAGTGTAACAATGGTATTATCTCCGCGAAAAAAAAGGTGTGTCAACAAAGAAAAAAAAGAACACTTGATCTGATAAGTAATATTTTTATTTTATTTTTTTCATAGGTACGGTTTTCTGCAAGTGTGTAGATGTAGGGTATCCTGCATAGGACAATACAAAATTTATTTAAATAGTAACTTTTCTCCTCTTTTTTTTTTTTTTTTTTTTTTTTTTTGCTATCAAGACAAATAAAGTATATAGTAGAATAAACCGTTTGGGATTTACATTTAAATAAATATACTCGGTTAATTGTATATATTTAGGAAAACGATGAAAAAAAAAATACAACATGAAACATTAGTTTATTTATTATTTTCAAGTGTTTAAAAAAAAACAATAACAAAAAAAAAAAATCCCCAGACAAGCACTTGGTTGTGTTACCATTTAATTCTATGACATGGATTCACATCTCCAAAACTATGATTCATTGAACCTCTGTATAACTCCTTGATGACCTTTCCCTTTACTAACGTTTCTTCTATAATTGCGCGACAATGACATGACTTGACACGTCCATACCAAATTCCAGTTTTACCCTTGTTTACATAACAAATCACGTTTCCAGCAAATTTATGACCTATATAAACAACCACATTACTTTTTTACCTAATAAATAAATATAATGATATATACTTTACCACCAATGTGGCTCACCATGGATACAGAAGTTCCTCCTTCACCATCATGAATATCTAATTCTCTTAAAACGTGATCGAACTCGCGTGCAAGGATTGGAGCTGTCACGCCACATCTTTTATCTCTTTTACGATGAGAACAAATCAAGATCATATTCTCGTATGGGTTTGGGTATACACCTAATTCACCAATATTTAAATTTTTGTACTTTGTAATATCGACAGATTCAATTGGAAGCGGCATTTTTACAAATACGTCATATAATAGCTGGGCATCGTCAGGAGTGACGTTACCAACAATAATATTATCAGGTAAAATAACCACATCTAAACTACAACTGACGGTGGTACCATGTTGAGGGATAAGGGAGGTATTGGTAACAAATGTACGCCATGACATGGGTTGTGCTACCAATAATGCTTGTAGGTTTGCAGCTAAAGTACCATAGTCTTCTTCAATACGTTCGGGCCAGTCACTTTGAGCGGTACTGATCATAAAGTGTCGACCATATGGTGACATGGACCCTAACAATGGAGATTCGCTATCTAAGTCCAGATAAGAAGGGAACTGAGAATGTTCATCGCATTCCTCTACACAAGTATCACAGTCTTTAACAACTATTTCTTGTGGCGGAATCTGGTCTATTTCTACTTGAGGTTCTTCTGGTTCTGGTGTAGTTGTTGTTGGACTACTTACAATATAAGAACCAAGTGTCTTTAAAAAACCGGACATAGCTTTATGTATATAAAAAAGAAAAAAGGAAAAAATACAAAATATAAAAATAAAAAAAAACTGTCGGGACTATTTATCAGATCCTTTTTTTAGTCATACAAATCCCCCCCAGCACTAAAATAGGATTAAACCTTCTCATCATTTGAGCTTGTATTCCATCTGATAAACAATTTTCATAGAGCACGACAGCTGAAAAAACAAGCGGCCTTTTAACGCCTTTCTTCTTTCACAAGTCGAAAGTGGGGATTTTTTTTTTTATACGAATCAACTCGAGAACACTAGAACTTTTATTTACTTTTTACAAAAAAAAAAAAGTTATGAATTAATGAATATATAGTATTATATATAAAGGAGAGCACTTTTTTTTATTGTTCCCGATCCCTCCTTCTTCTTGTTCTTCTTATACGAATATCAAAGTTAGACAATAAGCTTAATTCGTATATATCTATTTCAAATAAAGAAAATACAGTAACACAGTATAAAACATTTTGTTCTTTGAAGACGAAATATGCATTGTATTTTTAGGTTAAGATGTAGATTGAACAAAGACGCTAATACATTTTTTGATCGCTTATAGTGTTGCTCAAGCTATCATATGAGGCCACAATCTATGTTTAATTTCGGGCTGAGTAACTTATACACTAAGAGAGAACATAACTGTTAAATAAAAGCATTCTGTAAAAAAATCGTGTAAACAATGGATATACTTTTACCCTTAAAAACTTCAACCTTTTTTTTTTCTTCTTCCGCTTTGTATTCTTTTTTTTTATAATTATTACGTTAGATTGAGGATAATGAAGAAAGAAACACAATTAGCAGCTTCCTATTTGAGTGAATATTCTGATAGTAACGTAGCTTCCCTTCTTTCTTTCTTTCTTTTAAATAAGTAAACAAAAAAAAACTAATTCAAGTTATAGCTGTTGAAGCACTACCGTTAGAACTACAACGTAATTACACCTTGATCCGACAACTAGACGAGAATGCTACAGAACTTATGCAACTTGTTGCAGCCGAGAGTAAACAATTGATCTCTAGTGACATGACTCTTGAAAAGAGAAGAGAAAAATTACAACTTGTAGGACAACTTTTAAACGAAGCTTTAAAGAAAGGTGAAGAAAAATTCGCTTTAGCAAAGTCTACTTATGATACAGTAAGTCAATACATATACAGATATAAAAATATTGTTAAGCTTTATAAATAGGTCGATAGACATTGTACACGATTAGATAATGATTTACAAAAAATTGAGGATGAACAATTGATAGGACCTGGAAGAGTTGCTCAAAAACCAAGTACCATTATTAATAATACAATCAAAAGAAGTGACCCTGAAATGCCTGAAACGTCAGCTCAAAAGGGTAGAAAAAAATTAAAAAAGGGTTCACAAGAAGCTTACTTTTCAAAACAAGATGCTATTCAGTATGCGCAAAAGTAAGTACACGTGGAAAAAAGGGAATACAAAACTATGCCTAATATACCAACATCAGTATTGTATCAAATAGTGATTTACCTATAGATCCTAATGAACCTGTATACTGTTACTGCCAACAAGTATCGTTTGGTGAAATGTTGGCGTGCGATAATGACCAAGTAAAAAAAAAAGCATATTTTTTATTATTTATATGTATTTTTTTTATCTAATACGTTTTTTTAAATTTAAAAAGTGCGAAATTGAATGGTTTCATTTAGAATGCGTAGGCTTAAAAACACCACCAAAAGGAACTTGGTATTGCAAAAATTGTACAACCGAGTTAAAAAAGAAACGAAAGAATTAATTATCAGATGATGAAGAAGAAGAATCAGAAGAATCAGTCTTTATCTTTTTTTTCTTTTTATCCACTTGATCTCTTTCTGCTGTACGTTTTTTATATCTAAAAAAAAAGGGGGCAATTAAAATACATATATTATAATTTTTTCTGTATTACTACCTACAATGCTGAATTAGGATCCATGGCAGGATTCATACAATGCTTTAATTTAAGATCGATTTCTTTCGCTTCTTGTTGAGTTACGCGTTTAAATATTTTAAAAAAACCAATAATTCCTTGCAAGATAGATAACAAACTAGATGCATCATTTTGTCCAAATCGATCTTCAATATATCTCTTGACCTGTGCGTTAAATCCATTGTTCTCTCCTGCAATCATAAATCCCGCTAAAGCCAACTGCGTAGGTTGATAGATTAAGGGTAAATCTGTCAATAAAATCTCTGCAATGGTCGTATTGACTCGTTTATACGTTTCCTTTAATAATTTCATATCGGTTGGTCCCGTTTGCATATCGAGAAAGAATCCATAGGCTGGTCGATAGGGATGATGAATATAGTATTGAAACTTGAGTCCTTGCGATACAGTGAACTCTAAGTTGAGAACTCCGGTGGTTGAAGGCAATCGAAGCTTCTTTCCAAATTCTTCAATTGAAATACGTTCACTTTCTGATTTTGTCGCTAAGAATAAACATGTCAACCTATATATAATTAGTTTTTCCTTATTCGTATATGTATATAAAAGATTCATATTTTACAATATATCCTTTGGATGATAATCCATTACTGTATTATATAAAAAGAATCGCTTCATATAAATAACAGCCGTCGCCATCACCATGTCCGTAAATTTACAATGTTGACTAATGACTTGAAGCTGTAACTCAAAGAATCTACATAATGATAATTCTTCTTGTCCTGTTAAATAAACTCTTTGGTTTTCGATATTTATTGTATTATTTTCATCCTAACAGAAAAAAAAAAAGTTAACTCAATTAAAAAAGGGTCGAGGTTTATTGTTTCTTACTATTTCTTCCTGCACATTTCTTTGCACGCGCTCAATAGCTTCTGAAGTACTTTTGTTACGAATATCCCAAAGTTGTTGAGGAGAGAATCTCCAATGTTGGTATTGTGAGGATTCTTCAAATATATGAGGTTTTGGCTGATCTGTCATTTATTAATGTATTTTTTTTTTTTTAAAAAAAAAGAAAATAAATTTTTATATGTTTATTTTTTTAAAAAAGAAATTAATTGGATTGCCTCTTTTGTTTACGCCAAGGTATCTATCGTTACGTTTTTATTTTTAACTTTTCTTCGGGTTACTTAACAACTAGTTACCATAGTAACCAAGTAAAAAAATATTTTTATTTTTCAAAAAAAAGGCATTATTATTATATCCCACAACTTGGTATAAGTTTTATACTCTTTAAATTGATTCAGCGTCATTTTTTTTCTGTAAAACTTTAAGAGGTTATAATTTGAGTCTACGGAGTTTATAACTTTGATGAGAGACTCGTTATGCTCTTTTTTTTTTTACGAAAAAAAAGAATACCCTTTTGGAGTAAAGTCAGACACTTTGAGTCCGGTTGTTTTTAAATATTAAATACGTGAAGCTTTCGGAATTATGTCTTTGATACATTTTTACTTTATTTATTAGAAAAAAAAACGAAAAAGTTTTTATAGCATATAAAAGAGTCATACATTTAAAAATATATTATTTTTTTTTTGGTTAAGGGCGAAAAAAAAGGGGTGAATTTTTTTTTTTGTTCATAAAATCCATATAGTTCATATATATATATAAAAAAAAAAAGGGGGGAGGGGGGGAGAGAAAGGGGAGGGGCGAAAAAAAGGAAGGGTAAAGCATAAAGATTATAATAAAAATAAAATAAAAAAATTAAGACCAGTGTGTATTAGCTTCATCAGGGTCTTCGTTGGAACGAATCATTGGTAAACCATACCCTTGTTGTTGAGTAAAATTACGATGCATGCGTTGTTCATATTCTTGTTGTTGACGCTGCAACATTTGTTGTTGTTCAACATGACTCGGTTCCTCCTTGACATTATTAGGAAAGAAATTAAACACCTGACGTCGATCTTCAGGACCGTTAGAGGACTCTGGGTCGTTATTACGCATCATGTTTGGTTCGAATGCAAAGGGTAATTCGGGTGGACTAGTGAATGCACTGGTAGGGATTGTATAAGGTGAAAATGAAGTTTGCATATTGTAATTACCCGTGTTGGTAGTGGTAGGTAAAGTATAGTTGGGTTCTTCATTATGGGGTTGAGGGGTCTGATAAGACTGAGACATCATAAATTCACTAGGAGAATTAATTGATTGTTGTGGAGATGTCACCCTGGTCTGTTGTGGATGCGCAATTTGATGTCTATGAACAGGCATAGAGGAAGAACTTGAGGAAGAGGAAGTTGGTGAGGCAAGTGAAAAAAATGAAGAAGAAGAAGCGAAAGGTTGTTGAGTTTCCAAGAAGGGAGTGGTCTCATTAAATACTCTGCGACCAGAAGAATTGGAAGATTCAGAACAAGATCGATTTAATAAAGATCGTATTTGAATAGTATAACTTGGAACATAAACCATTTGAATACCTTTTTGGGTCGCACTATCATTCATTGTACTACCAGACTTTGGTATGACAGACGTGTCAATTTGATTGACACTTCTTGCAAACGATCTTCGTTTTTTAGCTGGAGAGGCCATACTATAATCGTCTTCAAGATCTGGACAATGTCCAATTGATAAGCGATGGGTATTAGAAATTAAACGATCAGTATCCATTTGAATCATATCAGCTTGTAGGTCAACCAAAGTACTGATATTTTCAGGAGTTAATCTAGCCAACTGACAAAAGTTTTCAAACATACGTTGTAGATCACTTTCAACGCAAAGAGCCCATTCTTCATTAGAGGCGATAACAGAACAAAGACGAGCAGATAACATTAACAGTCTTTGTGATCGTTCGACCACACCACGTTGTCTGATCCTCTTACGTTCTTCGGTCAATCGATTATAAAATCTTCTTTCGTTCCAGCTAATATCTGGAAACTGTTGCTTTACTGCTTCTCGAATTTCATGTGTCTGTAAGCGTTGTCTGGCTAATTGAATAATCATCTCGTTGACTTCCGCAGGCCAAGCTTTTACCATCTCCTCTGGTGACATCATATCATGGTTATGTTCAGATGCATTTGGATTCATCGATTTTCTAAATTCCCATTCTTCATGTTCGTTCTCAGATAAGACTACACGCCAACGACAATCACATCGCTTGGAAGGACGTTTACGTTGAGGAGAGGGCTTAGGATTACGTTGAGAATCAGGTAATCCTTCTCTGGAACAATAAACATAAATATTCTACATAATATATATTTTAATAATTTCTCCTTTTTTGTAGTTAACTCTTTTTTTTTTATCTTTTTTTTGTTTTTTTATATGTACCCTATTTGCACTGGCTTCTTGCTTTACTGTGAATCCAAACTCAGCACATACACTGCGACAGTATTCAATAGCTGATACACTATCAGGAAAAGGTTTCTTTAATAATCGCTCATATAATGGTTCCATCTTATATATAAATGATTTATGTCAGTAATTAGGTCCCCCTTTTTTTTTGGTTGCATAAAAAGTTACTCACAGGTACTCGAGTATAACTTGTTGGCTTTTGCTCATTCATAAGTTCTTGATCTTGTTTAGTCATTGCTTTTTTTTTTATAATTTTTTGTTTGAATAAGGAGTAACAAATATAATGTGAGTGCTTTCTTTTGTCGAGTTATATGATTGAAAAACGATGGATAATAATAATTTTCCCTTTTTTGTGATATATATATATATAAAAAAAAGGTGGTAAAAATAATAATATATATATAACAATAAGAAAATAATAGAATAAGTAATAAGTAATAATATAATATATATATATATATATATATGAAAAAAAGAAAAGATGAAAAAAGAAAAGAAAAAAAAAGAGAGAAAAAGGAAAGAAGAAAGAAATGAAAAATATATATAAAAAAAAAAAAAAACTAAATGTCTATCAAGTTTGAAGTGTAAGTTGTAATTATTGCCGTGTTTTATTGTATGCGAGCGGATGTTTTAGATGGGGTGTGTGCGTTGATTTGCGCGGACAGCATATGTTTATTGTTGTTGTTAAATAATACTAGGGACCGTTTAGAGAATTAAAATATATATGTATATATAAAGGGGGGGACACAAAAGGGAGAAAAAAAAAATATTAAATAGTCATTTGTAACATTTTTATATATATAAAAACTTACTTTGTAAACAAATAGAATGTCACACATTCAAGTGATCTACCTCTATTTATATAACAACATATTACTTTTGCTTTCTATTACAAATCAATTTTTTGCTTTACATGAGCAAATATATATATTATGTCTTTATTATCATTTGAAAAGGGGGGAAAAAATAACAAAAAAAGAAAAACAAAATGCAGGGCTAAAACAAAAAATAACTGTTCTTCATATCCCTTCTTCTTAGGGAACACTCAATGAACAAAAGGAGACGACGACAAGAAAAAAAAAAGGGAGGGGTGAACAAAAAAAGAAAAAAAGTGAGACAATAGCAGGAGAAAAGAGATGAAAAAAAAAGGGGGTGAGGAGAGGAGAACAAGTCAAATAAAAATGGCGATATACAGTGGGGTAAGGAGTATTACACTTTTTTTTCCTTATGTACTTGCGCGCGGGCCAGTTATTGTTTATATGATTTGTTTATATATCAGCATATTACTGCCTTGTTTACATGGGAGAAAACATGTTTTTTACAGTTAGTTTAAATTCCTTATTAGTATAAAATATAATTACTACATCATTAGCCTAGTTTTAAATATTGTAAATTATTTTATATATTTCTTTGTCGAAAAAAAAAGCGATCTACAACTCCTATTGCCATGCTGTCAAGAGACCAGAAAAAAAGAAAAAAAAAAGAAAAAAAAAACTTCATTCCAAATAAACGGTCAAGTGATGCAATCATACCTCATTTATTACATGCTTCATACACAAGAAAAAAAAGATATAGACATATATGTATACTATCATCATGTGTAGGGGGTAAACTTTTTATTTTTTTTCTTACTTTACACAAAGGGGGTTTTACTTGCTGTCATTATTATTGTTCGTGATATGTTGTACACATACAGCATGGAAACAGCATTTTTCGTTACCAAGCCAACCATGTTAATTATTTCGTTGTTATAGTAACAAAAGAGCGCCATTCAACACTTTACTACAAGGGGTTAAGATCATAAATATAATTATAAAAAAAGGGGTTTTCTCCCTATATGTAATATTAATGCAAAGTTAATATCAAACGATATTTTCCCACCTTCTAATTAGTCTTTTTCAGTTATAATGGCGGGTTATCTCCTTATGTAAAACTCCTATGGCAAACGTGTGTAAATTATGTGGTGTGTGCGTTCTTATCTTTTTTATTGTTTAAAGGAGTTATAGAAAAAAAAGAAAGAAAAAGAACAAGAAATTCTCTTTTTTAGGAGTCGATACTATTTTGACGTAGACTCATATTGTTTGAATTAATTGCCCCATTGGTTGCTCCAAATACTGCTGTGGATGTAAGCGAATTATTAATGTATTTCTGCAGCAACTGATTCTCTGTAGTCAAGGATTGATGCTCTTTTCTAGCCGTATCTACACGTGATATCATACCTATTATATCCACTTTTAATACCGCTTTTTTTTTCTTACTTTTTTTTTTACTACCTCGCAATTGTGTCTGAAGTTCAAGTACATGTCTAACGTAACTTAGAACCCGGAAAAATACCTTTTTTTATTGTTTATTTATTTTCGTTTTTTTTCTTACTTTATCAAGTCTTCTCTTTCTCCATCTACAACGGCATCTTCATATGGTTGTGCCATATTGGAATAAGGGAATAAGGAAAAAGAAAGAAAAAACGAAAAGGGAGTTTCAAAAAAAAGAAATAAGAAAAAAAATGTATGTGTGACGTGAGCTTTTATTTGGTACAAACGAAATCATCAATTCGTTTGGCTCGATCAGCATATTCAGTTTCGCCAACAATATATCGAATAAGATCAGTAAGGTATTCTAATTCTTCAATGATTTCTTCGGATGAACATGCCATCGCGAACCATGTTAAATTACGAAATCTTACCCAGTTGGTTTTATCAGCACCGGCGCGCCGGTTGTTCATTAATTTACTACGAGCTGCACGAGCTGATGGCATATAAACCGGTAATGGGGTCTTTGATCTTAAAGAAGATGCTAACGTATGGAATGTTAAAAGCATGGCTGCAATCTAGTAATAATAATGCATATCAGTTACATCTATATGTATATAAATAGGTTTTTTTTTATTACCATATCTCGGCGATCGACATGATAATCTTTGGCACAAATATCCTGTTTCACAATGACGGGCATTTTTAATAAGGCAATACGAGTACTTAGCATACGATCCAGCAAATTACGCATAGACACAATCATTTCCTTATAAAACAACTTTGCAAAGGGACCTCGAAAACGTGGTTCATGGTCAGTTAAGTCGAGCAAAACGGAGCATGCATCTATAGCGGATTGAATTTTACTCTCTAGTTTTTCACCTCGCGTGATTTCTGCGTCTGTTGGTTCACTATCTGGGTCATGGTATAAAAATGTTCCCATTATATAGGTATAATAATCTTCCAAATGTCCCAGACATACTGCGATTGATTTACGTACCATATACCGCGCAACAAATGGCCAGATTAATCTATGCATATATATATCTATTTAACGTACTATTTTTCATTATTATTATCTGCACTTACGAATTGAGGAGTAATGCGACACAGACTCCCACAATAAGTGTCGCGGTACGTTTCCTATTAAAAATACAGTCAATATAAAAAATAAATAAGGAGAAATACTCCCTAGTTCTTAGTTACTTTACCATACAGTTGATTCAATGGTTTCACCAGGAATTGGGTATGCATATCTACTCAGAGCAACTACCATATATGTAGTCAAGCATACAATTCCCACTTTATTATATGTACTTGCTAAATGTATATAGAAAAACGGTATAGCTTCAAAATAAAATAAAAAAATTAATAAAAATAAAAGGCCGATTTCGATTATTTTTCATTTACCAAGTAATACCGCAAATAACGCCAAGAGATAAGGACTGTTATCACCAGCTGTTAATGCTACCCATCCCGTAAACGCTCCCACGAGTGTACCTATAATTCTCCAAAAGCTAGCTTCCAAAGTACCACCACTATAATCTTGCATTTTTTAGTGAACTCTTCTTTTTCTCCTATTTATATATATATATATACATGTATAATTTCTTACCTTGTTGGATTCATAATAGCAATTACAGTCATAGGAGCCCATTGTCCTCTAACAGAAGTATACCAGTCTACGGAATCAGGGATAAATGCAGGAACACATAAGATTAATACGGCAGCAGCCATCTTGAGAGCAAACTTAAACTCATAAGTACAACAAAACTGTAGTTTGAGCCAAATAGCATAACGAATACGTAACGTAATAGGAGCTTGCTCTTCTTCTGTAGGCTCTTTTTCTGGATGTTCATCTGTTTCAGTATAGTTTTGTGGTACTTCAATTCGAATATCGCGAGGTGTTTGTCCTGGTTTTGAATCAAGAGTTTTCTCACTGAAGGGTCGACGTAATCTTAACATGGTTGGACTATCAGCTTCATTGTTAGGCTCATGAATAAATGGTTTGGACTCTTTACGACTTCTGGTTCGTTTTAGACTACCTTCAGTTTGTAGTTTGGTTAATTTGTAATCATCGGCTGGTTCTTTCTTTTTTGAGTCGTCCTTTGGTATATGAGTGGTTAAAGCAGCTATAATAAATATACATGAATATACTATATATATTTTTGTAAGTAAAAATAGAGCTTACAAAAGGTATAACCGCCTTTATCTCGTACGCTTTGATGGTTGTTTCCTTTAGCCCACTTTTCCCATCTCATTGTATCAAGCACAGGCCAATAGAAATGCTTTCTCTTCTTTCCTCTAAAACTTGCCTTTCTAGAATACAAACGTAACTCGTCCATATGTAAGGTCATTTCTTGCAATTCATTTGAAACTTCCCGCATCGTAAAAATAAAGAAAAACACCAAAAATAATTCTTGTCTCATCCCTAAGTCTAACGCTTCATGACCCATACGAGCTTTATTGATCTCATACAAAGCATGCATACGTTCTCGCTCAGCTTTGTCAAACTGAATAATGGCTAAGCGAATATTTTGTGAACAGTTACACTTATTTCCTTTATGTCTTTCTTGTGCTTTTTGATCTGATATGGCAGGTTTTTTACCAATATTGAATGTGTGGCTCAAAAAGGCTTTCCAGGTACTTTCAATCAAAGATTCGTCATCCATATCTAATTCAACAATGATACTTTCGCATACACATTCCAAAGCATTAGCGCATTCCAATGATAGGTCCATTAATGGGTCACGCAAACTTTCTAAATAGGTCATTAATAAATGTCGATGATGGTACTCGGTTTGTTTCTTGGTTTTTTTGGGTGGCTTTTGTTTTGGTATAGATAGTCTGGGTAAATTTAAAAAGGATTTTAAAGAACTAACAGATCTTTGGTTTTGATCTGCTACATCTTCATCTTCCGAGTTGTGAATAGAGGCAGGACGAGAATTGGCTCGCGAGGGAACACGTGAGGATCTTGGACTTGCTGTAGCACTTGGCTGGCGACTACTGTATTTACTTCCGCTCATATATTCATTGGTGGCACGTAAAGCAGTACGCAATAAATTTAAATCTTCCTCACTGTAGGACGGACGAGGAGGATGCATTTCGTCGGTATCGCTATGGTAACCTTGCCCTTGTGAATCGGCATCCTCATCACTATCTAAATCAAACATCTCTGACTGTAAAGCATCAATAGCACTTTCAAATAATTCACGTTCGGATTGTAAACAACCACCCAAGATGCTAAGATGCTTTGTTAATCTACCCAATGATTTACGTACTTGACCCAATTGTTGAGGTCGAATAAATGCATACGACATTTCGTATTTAGCTTCTCGGTAGGCTGTCTTGACTTTGGTCATACCTTTACGCATCTTTTCTGCAGCTTCATCTACGACCGATTCGGCTACTGGATCTGATTGTGGGTCTAAAAAGAATTGTTTGGTGATCATGTGCAGCATATCTCTACTACTCGTGATTGTTTCTTTTAATGCACGACCTAATTTTTTTTAAAAAAAAAGTAACAAGATGATGTTAACAAAAAAAAAAAAAGCCTCTTTAAAAATATGTACCTAAACCGTCAACAGCAGTTTCTGGCCAACACACTAAATTGACAAAAAGTGAAATACCATGTCCTATTAACAATGGAATACCATAATTTAAAGGTAGTTGATAGGGTATACTAATATTATTGATACCACGTGTCATGGCAAAAATTTGTATAATCATAAATTGCATCGAAAAGAAATGAAATTTAGGAAAAACTTGACGTAACATTTGAGCACCAAATACACCAACAAATAAAAACAATCCGTTGATTATTCTTCCTGTTGGCTCGGTTATATAAGTTTCTGGGTTTGCGACATTATAAGCAACTGAAGCAGCAAGCCCCGCAAACGCATAAAGTACTGCACACACTACACCTAGTACCGAAGTAACAGTGGCATCAAATTGAGCACCCATACTACGTCCAGGGTGACTGAATAGCATACCAGTGGTAGACATGGTTACGCCTGGTCCGATCGCTTGAGAGACGGGGTGAATTAAACTGAGTAAAGCAGTTAAAAAATAGGCTATGGTACATTTAATCACCCTTCGTACAATTCTACTCGGAAACTTGAGGTGTAAATAAGCAAGTATTTTTTCTTTGTGAGAAGGTAGTGCAGGCAATTCTTCTGCTTCAGCTTCCTCGATGGGGGGTTTAGGATCGAGATGGTAGAATCTTTGTTCGAGATCAATGGGGAATTGCACTTTTGACTTTGGTTTGGGTATATATCCGTCTAGAGTTGGGTTTGATGATAATTTTTGTTTGAATTTTTCGCTAGAGGTTGAAGTAGCAGTTTCAACTTCATCATTTGAATCTTCCTCGCCTACTTGGAACATATTTTGAAGTCTCACTCTGGGCGGTGTCGGTGCAGGTGGCGGTGGTACTGTTGGACCATATGCCAGATCAAAAAATCTATTTTACGACTTTTTCTTTTTAGAATTATTTTCAATTGAATTTTCTCGTTTTGTTTTCTCTTTGGTTTTAAATTACCTTGACCGATTTTCATGGCTTGAAAAGTCTGTCATAATTATAAAAATGAAAAAGCTAAAAAAGGGTAATTTTTTTTTTCTCCATAGTTTAGGACTTTTTATTTATATACGTTTTTTTTTCAACTCCGTATTCTTGTGTCATTTTTTTGATATAAAAAGAAATCCGAGTGGTCCTAGTAAATATTTGTTTGTGTGCTACATTCAGAAATACTCCCCAAAAAAAAACATCTTGATCCACAGTCAGTTACATGGTCAAAGGAAGCACTATAGACAAGTCAATCGCGTAGAACTCGTACAATGGGTCGTAGCTCAAAGTATTTGGAAAGACCTTGCAATAAGTAAAGATAGCGTATCACGTTATTTTTTTTTTTTAATTTTGTGCATACTTCTTTCCTAGAACGTCAGTAATATCATACAAATCGTATTGTGCCACGCGAATCTCTGCGTATAAAGATACCTTTTATAATTGATTTCTGAAAAACAAAATACTCTTTTCGTTACGTTTCACTAAACATCTCTACTACTAGCGAATCTCCCCCCTTTTTTTTTTTAGAAAAAAAGAAGGATATCTTCCGTATTTATAGTGTAATAATTACTTTAAATTGCAATATATTTTTGTGTGGCACCTTCGAAAATCTAATACAAAAATGTAGTTGAAAGTAAATAGGGGCGAAGTCGTTCAAATAAAAATGCAAGCATTTTTAAACGTTAAGCAATGTTAAGTTTAAAGTCGTATAGGCTTAGACATTTATGTAGATCGATTTATATACGTTCCTGCAGTAGCGGCACCTTCTATAAAGTTTTTTTTTTTTTTTTTTTTTTTGAGCAAATTAAAAAAAATATTCACATACATACAATTTTTTTCTTTATATGCTAAACAATATTTTGTTATTTATATGCAGTACGTATGCTCGAAATTTACCGAGAAAAATGAGTTTGTATTGCTTCCACTTATGACTACATTTTTCTGTAATTATTTCTGTAATTAAAGAGCTTCAGAGATAATTAATGAGACTATCTTCCAAGTTTATAGTCAGTTAGAAAGAGGTAGAGATAAGGGGCATTTATTACGAGCTTGAAACATGATTATGCGACTATTCTGTATATAGTAGAGTAAGTATTCAGATCCTAGGATAGCTGTCAAAATCGGAAGTGCCAATATGACAGATACTCCGTCGCTATGCCAACCAATTCATATTCCCACGTTTATTAATTTACTTCCCTAGCTACATACTTCTTATTAAATTCTTTGTTTAATTCACCGATCTACTGTTCTATATATATATTTAAACAAGTAACGTATCAAGAGAAAGACAGGGCAGAATTATATAATAAAAAGCTTAAAAAAAGACGACTTTTGTAGCAGTCACTTTTGAATCACCACTGCCATATAAAAAGTTTTTTATCAATTTTTTTTTTTACGTTTTTTTTTTTGAAAGAGAGACTTCTACGCATCTTTTTATATATAACACGATGGCCAATAAATTAGATACATTGACAGTCAGCTTGTCTAGTGCACCTCACCAACGTGCTTTCGCCACTACCACCAGCCCAGTTGTCTTGTTCTCTGTTTTGGATCATTACTTACGTCGCGATGATCCTCAAACTAAGGTTATTGGAGCACTTTTAGGTGTTCGTAGTTCTGATGGTACTGAAGTAGAGATCAGAAATGCTTTTGCGTTGATCTATACTACCGAAGGAGATAGACTTGTAGTTGATAGAGAACATTATCGTAGCATGTATGAGTTACATCAAAGAGTTAACCCTGAGGAAATCATCCTTGGTTGGTATACTGCCGGTGCTGACCTTACTGCTTCTTGTACTCCCATTCATACCTTCTTTGCTGAAGATGTTGCTCCTTTCCAACCTATTCATGTTACCGTAGATACTGAAGCTCTTTTCAAGACTTCTGACATGGGTCTTCGTGCATATGCTAGGTATATAAAAAAAAAAAATGGCATTTACAACAACTGTAACTGTGGTTACTAAAAAAAAAAATTTTTTTTGTGAATAGTGCTCCTGTTGGTTTCTCTAGCAGATCTGGAGATTGTATGTTCTTATCTGTTCCTTGTGAAGTTAAATACCTCGATGCTGAGAGAAGTGGATGTAAGTTTTTTTTGTGTATTTAGAGTTTAAAAAAAGGGTCAGATATTGATTTTATTCATTAGTGGATATGCTTTCATCTGCCAAGTCCAATGAGAACCGTACTGCTTCTTTGATTTCAGATATGGATCATCTCGAAATTGCCATTGCCAAGCTCCAAGAGATGCTTGAAAGAATTAGCAAATATGTTGATAGTGTTTGTGTAAGTTTGTGTTTAAAAAATACAGTAATATATATATATATATATAGAAACTTATGCATTATATTATAGGATGGTTCTGTCGAGCCTAACAACGCCATCGGTAGATACATTATGGATACTGTTTCAGTTGTTCCCAAGATTGATAGCACAGCATTCGAAAAGATGTTCAACTCTCACTTACAAGATCTTTTGATGGTTGTTTATCTTGCCAACATGACACGTACTCAACTTTCTGTTGCTGAACGTTTGCAATTATTGGTTGCAAACTAAAAAAAGAAAAATATATATTTTACATAATAATGCCAATTTCTATTTTTTAACATTTCACATATTTTTTCGCGTTGATAAACCTTTTTTTTTTTTTTTTTGAATATATTTTGTGGCTTAAAAAAAGAAATGGATTGTACTATTAGTTTGCATTGATAGAGTTTCTCTTAAAGAAAAAGTATGTATTGTTATTAGGTTAAATAAAAGTCAGGTGCAAAAATAAAAAGTTGCATATTCTGGAAGAAAAAAGCAGTAAATCGAAAAAGCTATATTTCTCATCTGTGCATAGAAACTGTTATCATTGGTAAGGCCTACTTCGTAGTCAACATATATCGCATAAAAAAACAGATACGCCAAGTTGCCAAACAGTCGTTCTCCCTAAATTATACATTATAATAACATGAGCGTAATAGAACAGAGAACAACTACATAAAGGATCATTATTTTGTTACAAGCAAGGAAGCCGAAATTTTATGAATGTCCTTTAGACTTATCCTAAGCTGTATTTATTATAAGTATCATTTTTTTTTCTTCTATTTTTCTTTACAATGCATACCACCAGTAAGTATTTTTTTTTATATGTGTATTTTTAAAGGAGCTTATATCAATTTATAGGGGCGTACTATTATTATGGACAAAGCGTTGTATTTACTTTCAAAAAGTATATGAATATGGCACCTTTTTCTGGTTTAGTCTGATAATTCTTATAGGTTGTTTTTCTTAAAATAAAGTACAACTTGTTTCAAGTATAAGGGGGGTACTTAATCTGGTGGCGAAATATTTTTTAAAACAAGGGGATTTTGGTTATAAACTATGACTTTTATGGAAGCTCGTTGTATGAATATAAAAAAAAACGGGGATTTTATTTACTATTTATTTAGGAAAGTCACTGATTTTTCCCTTTACTTCTTTCTCTTTTCTCTATATTTTTTTTTTTTTAAAAAAAAACAAAACAAAACAAATACATGTTGGCTGCATCAGCTACACTTAAACCACCTAGTGATGCAAGGAACAAGTATCAAACATCATTTGATACATTTAATTCGCCTTTTCATACGCCTTCGTTATTTGGGAAGTCAAACATGCTTAAAAAATACGAACCGCAAAATTATGAAGCGTTTTATTCTGGCAATAAAGACAATTTCCAATTATTCGACCAACCAAATGAATCGCTTCACAATACAATGGCAGGTTGGGATTCTACAGCTACTCATCCGCTAAAGAATGATAATGATATGTTCAAGATAGAACATCCTCCTTTCTTGTATCACAAATACCAAATAAAGGTATAAATACCCTCATTAACTTAATTCCTGTATATAGAATACATTGTTTTGCTGATCATTATATTTTTTTATATATAGCCCGATCCTTCCCCCGTATTTAACTACACTTATAACCAAAAAGATCAACCCGTATATCCTGAATCAACATATGAATATCAACCTTTAAATGAAAACGCCATCTTAAATTATATTGACAAACTGTCAAATGATGCAGTTCGACAGCAACTAAAAGAATCAATTGATTATATCCAACAACTCAGCTTTCAAGTTGATTTATTAAACGTCGAAGCTGAAAAGGTAAGTAAACAATATATAACTTGTTTTTCAAAATAGAAATAAAAATTCAACGCTTTTTTTTTTAAAAAAAAAAAGAAAAAAGTTATGTTTGTCAATGTTCAAACCAGTCTAGCTAATAAGGATTTGGAATTTCAACAACAAGATCAAAAACTATCATTGGCTACACAGTATTGTGATAAACAGACAAAGAAATTAAATAATATGAAGGCTGAACTTGCCATATATCAGTCTTTAGTTCAATCCAAAGGTCTGGAACTTCCAGTAATTTCAGGAGAAATGGCCGTAACAATGGAATCTTCCGAGATTAAACCTAACAGGTATAATGCCCCGAATTTCGCAGGCGTTTGATTATACTAAATCTGTCTGATTTTAGATTGCGTAAAATGAGAGATTATCCTGAGACTAGTAAGTCTATGGAAACACCGTCAGATATTCGTAATAGTGAAGCAGATATCTATTTTAATACTGGAAGAAGATGGAGTGAAGAGGTAAAAAAAAAAAAAAAAAAAAAAAAAAAAAAAAAAAAAAAAAAAAAAAAAAAAAAAAATGTGACACGAAGAATGTTTAGTTTTAAATACTAACATTAGAAATAGAAAACTCTTTCACAAAATCATTCAACTAATGCTACAACAATTGATAAGAATGTGAATACCAGCTGGGATGTAAGTTGTTTTTTTGTTTACTTTTTCATGTGACAAAAAAAAAAAAAAAAAAAAAAACCTCACAACTAATTTATGCAATTTTTTTTTCGCACACAGTCATTAGTAGATCGAATTATTAACGAAACAGACCAAAAGGCATCCCTTTATTTACAAAACAAGTTTAAATGCTCTACTTTAGATCAAAAGCGAACAATATTCAAATCGATTTTGAATAAAGCTTACGATTTAATGACGAATAGATTCGGAAATTTCTTGATTCAAAAACTATTGGAATTGGGAGCCGAAGATCAAGTACAAGCTCTGGTGAATACCATGAGGGGTCGTATTCTTATCCTTACATGTGAACCGTTCGGATGTCACGTGGTACAAAAGGTCTTGGACCATGTTAGTGAACCTGTCAAAGCCGAATTGATATCTGAATTATTTGTCAAGATACCTGAAACCATAACTCATAAATATGCTTGTCATGTTTGGCAAAAAGTATTTGAAGTAAGGTGGTCGAGTGATACTACACCCATGATGAATCATATTCATGAATCATTAAAAGGTCGTTGGGCTCAAATTGCTTTGGATGAAACTGGTAGTCTTGTTATTCAAAATATATTTGAAAACTTAACGGAGGAAGACAAGGTAAAAAAAAAAATCGTTTATTTGTTTATTTGTGTTTACTAATAATATATGTTTAGAGGCCAGTTCTAGATGAAGTATTAAAAAGTACTGTAATGATTGCTAAAGGCCAATGGGGTAACTGGGTTATTCAACATATCCTTGAACAAGCAGAAAAGAGTAGTGATCGTGAAACAGCGTTTCAAACGGTTATTAAAGAAGCTGTTCAATTAAGTATGGACCAATTTGCTTCTAAAGTGGTCGAGAAGGCATTACGTATTGGTGGTGAACAATTTATGACAAAATTTATTAAACGTATCTCTACTGTATCTTGCTCTCATCGTCCCCGTGTGGCTCTGGTGGATATCGCTTCTGATCAATATGGAAATTATGTAGTTCAATGGCTAATTAACAATGCTTCCGAAGAACAAAAAATCTCGACCTGTCGCTTAATCAAACGTCACATGGTCTCACTTCGTGGGTCCAAGTACGGACAACGTGTAGCTTTTTTAGTTGAAAAAGTATTGCGAAATGTAGAGGTTACTACTTATCCTTCTTCCAAGTAAAACTAAAATATGTGTGTATATCTTTTCTTTCATCTTTTTTTTCTTTTTTTATTTCTCTTCTATTATTTTTTCTTTCTTTTTTTTTTTAAAAAAAAACAAAAAAAAAGAAAATTAACTTATGTATACACATCAATCATTTTTATATATCTTCTATTTTATGGTATATTCTATTTCTACTATTGCTAAAAAAAATAAAAAATAAAGCTAACCATTGATACCTCTTATAAATCTTGTCTTTAGTAACAACAGCAAAAAAAAGTTCATGCAACTGGTATTAAACGTTTTTTTTTTTTTAAAGTTTAATTAAACTCCCACATCCCTTTTTCGGAATCTACTCTTTTTTTTTTCTAAAATGATCCTTATATTATCTTTTGGGTTTCTTTTTTCTAACAGAAAAAAGGGGGGCCCTTAAAAAACAGTGTATCAAATCTATTCTAAATATTCCTTTTTTAATTTTATTATACAAGGGTGTATATCAAGGTTTTTTTGTTTTGTTTTGGCGTAAAGATCATTAGTAATTTCTACTAATCTGTCTATTTACTCCTGCGCTCTCTTTCAGTCACAATATGTGTAACTGACAATGCTTCTATAATAGTCAATTGAGGGATTTAAAAGACGTACTTTATTTTCTAAATAAAAACAAAACTATCATGTCACACCTTCGGTTCTAATACCATCGCAACGAGTCTCCATGCGGATCACATAAGCATTTAAAATCCTGGTTACTAATTCTAAACGTAAGCGAGTAGGTAGAATCCAAACTAATGACTGCTCCACTATAATTTATAGCTGCTTTAAAGCAAAAATCATCACCTTCGCAAAAAGTTTTGCTAGAGACCTGATTTCATGTAATATGTATATTTTGCACTTCCCCATATTATTTGGGCTTTTTCTTGAACCTCTTGGCTGGCGCCCTTGTTGTGAGGGACAAAGGCCTGGGTTGTTATGTAACAGAATCGAGGGCATTCGATTTTGGGAGTGTAGTACAGTAGCGGCTCTATTTAAGGGTGGATTTCTCCAGGACACCTTCTTCCGTCCCCCGCTTTAACACCACTATTATCGCTAATAATCGATTTAAGGGTGATTTCCTGAGAATTTCGGCCACCCTTAAATAGAGCCGCTACTGTAGACCGGTACAAATGATTGCGAAAGTGTGTAGAGACTAGATAGTATTATACACAAGTAAAGGTAAAAAAACAATATTAGAATGTATTTAAAGGTAGAATATAAACCCTTATTTTTCTTTCTTATAGAAAAAAATATTATAAAGCTTTACCAAGTCCAAAAAAAAAAGTCAATTAGTTCTTGCGACTTGAAAAAATAGTCAAGGAACTATAAGTCCTTATAAAAAATAGCTTTATATAAAAAAGTATGATAGTAAGTAAAGGCGAAATCATTAGTAACCTCATGTGATCGTATGATGTTTTAACCCGCAGTAAGAAGGAAGAAGGATATATCCAGTTGTAATAATTAATAGTAGTTTTAATTACCAGCAATACAATTTTTAATAAAATTTAAAATGGCTCTAATGTTTGAGCTCTTGCAGAAAAAGATACACAGCATATTTTTTTGTACAACAACTTGGATAAGTTCAAGAACTATTTAAAGCGTTATAATCCATTGTTGTCTGACCATTATTCTTATAAAGTACTTCTTTTTTACATGAAAGTTTAAGCATTATTTTGCTCAAGTTGCTTAGTGAAAGTTAGTCGTCAGGACACTGTCTTTAATATCAAATAATGAAACTGCTTGTTGTTCTATATTTTCTCGACCTTTTCTACTTTTTTTTTTTCCGTTGTTCGTTTTTGGATTTTTTTCACGATTTTTTGTATCTTCCAACTTGATTCACGCAAAATTCATGCGTATAAACGAATAAAATACGTTACTTTTTTTTTTTTTTTTTTTTTTTTTTTTTTTTTTTTTTTTGCTGAGCGTGTATATGGATACTACTGATCTATATGAGACTAAATCTACACATATAAAAAGAAAAAGGAATACCGTGATATTAGAGCAATCTCTTTTGGCATCGCTATTATATAGGGTGTTTTATATCATTAAAAAATAAACAATCCCTGTTAGGATATTGATATATTTTTTATGCGTATTACTTTTTTTTAAGCCAATAATAATTCTGTTCTGTATTTCAAAGAGGGGAAACCGTAAAAAAAATGCATTATATATTTTATAAAGAAAGCAAATTGAAAATGGGATATTTTTTTTTTAAAAAAAAAGGGGGGGGGGGATGTCATGATTGTCGTTTTTTGATTTTGTTAAAGTTGATAATATATGAAAAAAAAAAAAATGAAAAAAAGAATTATATAAAAAAAAAGGAAACAATACTATAGTACATTAAATATATATATATTGTATATACGAAGGAAAAAAGGAGAAAGACATGTTTTTTTTAATTTTTTAGTTTCTATCTTGACGCCAGTTGTTGCTTTGTGGGCGCTGTTGTTGTTGTCCGTTGTTATAACCGGTGTTGTTGTAACCAGATGAATAACCAGAAGGAGCACGATCCTTACCCCAAGATAACTAAATAATAATAAAATTAATTTTCCTCCCCTTCTCTCGTATTTAAAAATATTTACCTTTGCCTCACGACCGTTGATGTTCATACCTTGTAAGTGAACAATAGAGTTGGCAGCATTTTGATGAGTATCCAACCTATACAAATTGAAAAAAAACACAACATATTAGTTCTTTTTTCTCAACTCCCTCTCTCTCTCTCTCCCCATTATAAACTTACTTGACAAATGCGAAGCCTCTATCAGCTTGCAACTTGACTTCTTGAATAAATCCAAATCTTTGGAAAGGTTGCAATAAGTCATTGTCTATAAAAAATAATGTTAACATTTCCTTATCCCAAAAAAAAAAAAAAAAATCTTTTACCAGTAGTGTTGGGTGGTAAGTTACCAACATAAACGCTAGTAACATAATTAGGTGTTTGTTGAAGAACGGTTTCATAAGGAAGTTGTTGTCCAGGACGAGGAGGAGGAGTATCGGATTGACTCTTTTGAGTGGCCCAGTTGACACGGATGTTACGAGAACCTAATAATTCACCGTTCATGGAAGCAATAGCTTGATCGGCATCAGCCTTCTCGCGGAAAGCAACGAAACCGAAACCTCTAGAGTTACCGGACATTGTATCTCTCATAACATGAGCATTTCTAAATAATTTATTGTAAACATCAAAAAAACACGAAAAAAAAAAAAAAAAAAAAAAAAAAAAAAAAAAAAAAAAAAAAAAAAACTTACACCATAGTACCGAAAACACCAAAAGCTTGAGTTAATAAATCATCAGTAATCTCGGGAGCAAGATCACCAATGAAGATTTGGTAATGACTAGGTGCTTCTTCCTTTGTAAGTTGTTGACCTTGTTGAGCCCAATTAACTTTGATCTCCTAGATTCATTAAAGGAAAATTTTTCAGTTTAAAATTTTTTTGACCCTCCCCCCCTAACTTTTTTTTTTTTTTTTTTTTTTTTTCTTGTTACTTACATAGTCTAAAACTTTACAACAGTTTAATTCTTGGATAGCTCTATCGGCAGCTTGAGGTTCAACATATTCGACAAAACCGTAGTTAACACTGGGCTAAGTGATGATAAAAAAAAAATTAGGTACAGTCGAAAAGAGAATTATATTTGTACTCTTACGAAAGGACCATTTCTATGCATCTATAAAAAGCCAAAAAAAAAAAATATTTAGTACCTCTTTTTTAAAAAAAAAGGTGTTATAAAAACTTACAGCAACAATCTTGATGTTAGAAACTGTACCCATAGGGGAAAAGTATTCAAGTAACATGGTATCAGTTACTCTAGAGGTAATAAAAAGTTAGGGGAACTTGTTAATATCAATTATATATGTATTCTACCTTTGGTCAAGGTTGCCAACATAGATAGTGTTAGTGGTAGACATTTTTTAGAAAAAAATAAATAAATTTAAAGCTAAAAAAGGTTAAAAAGGCTTTTTTTTTCTTTGTTGTTGAAGAAGAAAGCCTCGTCATCAAATAAGTCGGTAGTTCAAGCCTAATGGTTGATAATTGGCTGGAATATATAGATATACGCACACAGGGGAAAAAGAAAAATATGTGCGAAAAGAGTTTTTTTTTTAAAAAAAAAAGTATTATTTATAGTGTATTAATGTACAATTATGATCTTGGCAAAAGTAACATTTTACTAACAACAAAAAAAAAAAAAAAAGGTTATTATAGTGTATGGACTGATGACATCGGTTACCCGCAAAAGTGCGGAAACAGAAAAAAATATATATATATATTAAATAAAAAAATATTTTTTCTTCTTTTTTTTCTTCTTTATTTATTTGTTGGAAATAAAAATGCGTTTGTGCGGTAAATCAAGTGATGTTGAATCAGTTTCTCGAAAACTAGTTGTCTGTGGTGACGGAGCGTGTGGAAAGACGTCGTTACTGAGTGTTTTTACCCGAGATTATTTTCCTCAGGTACAAAATAAACATTTATGCAAAAAAAAAATATATATACATATATATATATATATATTAAATAACTATAATAGATTTATGAACCAACTGTTTTCGAAAATTATGTACAAGATATTACGATTGATAATCAAACGATCGAATTATCTTTATGGGATACAGCAGGTCAAGAAGAGTTTGATAGGATAAGGTTATTATCGTATGAGGATACACATGTGTTTTTATTATGCTTCTCCATTGATAATCGAGATTCGTTACTGAACGTACAGGATAAATGGATGGAAGAAGTGTTGGAGCATAGTGGAAATGCAAAGTTTGTATTGGTGGCACTTAAGTGTGATTTAAGACAAGAAAAACAAAACACTATTTTATACGAAGAAGTAAGTTTTGTTAAAAGAAATGTGCAAACAGAAACGGAAAGCTTATATTTTTTTTTTTTTAAAAAAAAAAAAGGGCTTAGAAATGGCTAAAAATATAAATGCAATCAGATACTTGGAATGTTCTGCAAAGCAAAAGCGAGGTGTAAGAGAATGCTTTGAACAATCAGCTAAAGTAGCACTTTCAGGTATAAATAAAACGCAAATATTGTATCATTCGTTTTATAATAACCTTTGTACAAATCTAGTTAAATTGAAAAAAGCACATGATTCTAAATCAAATTGTGTTATACTCTAAAGGCTCACTGACCTCCTTTTTATTATATATCTATTTTTTTTTTATTGTATTTTTTTTTGTCCTTTTCCTTTAAAAGCCTTCAACACGTTCTTGGATCTTGAGAAGATCAGTGAAAATACCATAGGCAGTGACGGCAGCACCGGCACCAGCACCCTTTTTTTTATTTAAAACATGTATATTAATTATCATTTTCATTTTTTTCCATTTATATATTATATATTTACCTGAATAATAACACCGTTGGGGAAATACTTTGTAGTAAACTTGATAATGTTGTCACTGCCTTGAAGAGAAGCAAAAGGATGGGTAGCAGGGTACCTAATAATAATAATAATAAAAAAAAAGGAATAGAGTTGTTTAAAAAAGAAAAAGAAAACATCTAAAAAAATAATTCATACTTGGCTAATTTAACACTGCTTTGACCACCTTTAACATCAACTAAACCAACATAACGAAGTACTTGGCCTTCACTTAAAGCTTCACTGTTTAATTTAGAGAAATGAGCATCAAATTCAGGTAACTTGGACATAAATTCATCAGTAGATTCAATGGATTGAAGAGCTTCAGGAACAATGTTTTCAACAGGGAGAGTTGACAGGTCTAATTCAACACCAGCTAATCTACCACAAATAGTGACCTAATAACCCAATTAATCTCATCATCATACATATCTACATGTGTATATATATATATTTACCTTGCGGGCAACATCCATACCGTTTAAATCGTCTCTTGGGTCAGGTTCGGTATAACCCAAGTCCTTTGCAATACTAACGGTCTCGGAAAAGGGTTTAGGGGTACCAGTCAAGGTAGAAAAGTTATTGAAGAGATAACTTAAAGTGCCGGAAAAGATACCTTCGATCTTGATGATTTCATCACCAGTTTTAACAAAGTCGGTTAAAGTAGATAAAACAGGTAAGCCAGCACCGACAGTAGTTTCGTGGTAGATTAAAGGAGTTCTGCCGTGCTTGGTAGTACTGGTGTTTACAGCAAGATCTTGGATTTCCTTAAAGAGCTCGATGGAGCTGGAAAAGGCCTTTTTGTTTGGTGTGACCACACTAAGGCCAAGACGAAGCCAAGCAGGGTAAAGAGCAGCGACGTGTTCAGAGGCAGTACAATCAACAATAATTGAATGGTCGTTAGAGTTGGAAAGGTACTGAGCAAATTGATCAAGGTTGGTTTGAGTACCTGTGCTGTTGACAATAGAACGAAGATTATCTTGATCGGCAATAGATAAAGTTTGGTAATCTTGATCAGATACAACCATCTTTTGAGAGGTGGTTAAGCCAACAACTTTAAATACGCTGCTGACTGAAGATTTTAAGATTTGGGAAACTAATTCGCTTCCAACAAGACCGATACCAACAATACCAACGTTAACCATTTTTGTTTGTTTTGTTATTTTTAATAAAAAAAAAAAGAAAGAAAAAGAAAAACTGTCAACCACCCCCCTCCCTTTTTTAAATGAAAAAAAAACATTTTTTTATAAACACCGCTTATGAGTGTCGACTGGAAGAAGTAGTGATAGTATCTAATATGGCGGGAGCAGCCATAGGTTGAGGCATATTTAAAAAAGCAGCAGATGGATAATTTATAGAGGATTTAGGAGAGTGATTAGTGATGGAATGAAGTGAAATTGAAGGAGATGGAGGATGAGTAGGCTGTAAAGTTAAGTGGTTATGGTCTTGACGAATCGGACGTTCTTCGTTATTATTACGAGCTCCGTTAGCATAAGACGAAATAGATAAGACTGACATTGACGTAGGACTAGATGTAACTGATGTGGTAAGAATAGCTTGAATAAAGTAATGGATGTTGGGTAGTGTGTGTCTTAGATCCATCACAATAAGTCCATACGCGTTCATTAGCTATATATACATATATAGTAATTAGGTCATTTATGGAGCATAGTGATATTATTATTATTTTACCTGCTCAATGTTCTTATTCAGTAGAAATACACCAAACTCAAAACGGTATCGATCAACGCCTTTAGCATACAGTGGAAAACTAAAGGGGAAATTAATAAAATAAAATAAAATAAAAAATTAACGCTTTACTCTCTTGAACCACTTATTAAAGACACTACATCGGTAATGGTAGCTCTTGAACCCATGGGTACAGTGGGATATCTTAGGGGTATTTCAAGGTAAAAAGCCAGCATGGAAACCAAATGAGCGGTGAAGCCCAAAGCGGTAGCGATGAGTTCATCGTTTTGACCTTCATAGATAGAATTCGGTAGATGTATACCACGAATACGAAACTGTTGTGAATCATCATAGGACTTATTTCTTTATATCAACAATGGTACAAATAAATAAATAAAAAAAAAAAAATTACCTGTTCAATAGGGTATATAGAAAATAAATCAGCAATCAATTCCTTCTTTCTTCTATTTAATGTATGAAAGATAGTCTGTCTCATCTTTATGTTCTTTTCTAATACATGTTCACTTTCTTGTAAATCTTCGGTGTTTGTGTAGCATCTATCGATCGAGTCGTTTATTTGGCTTTTGCGCTCTTGGATCCTTTGCTTTTCTAATCTTAGTCGTTCTAGTTTGTGTTGAATCGTCTTCTTTTGCTGCATGACTTGCAGCTCCTTTTCCACAAGCTGCGCTTTACGCTGTCCCAGTTCGCGTGTAAGGCGAAAGCTGCGGTCTTCTTGGTCCAGGACATCTTGGATGTTTAGTCTGACTTCTTCAGATGATCTTTGTGTATCAAATATACAATCCTTTATTGTATTTAACCTGCGCAAAGAGTTAAACTATTTTCATTATATATATATATATATATATATAAGACTTACTTCATAATGTGATTATATGTATAAGATCGCTTCTTCTTTTATATACGTAATATTTAATTGAAATGATTTCTTTGTTTTAACTCTTTGTTACTTACTTTGCTTGATTGCACTGTGCTTATACTTGCATTATCCAAAAACTGATCTATGTCCAACATACTCGCTCTTTTACTCTGACTTGTTAAAAATGACTTTACATCCGGAGCTGAATAAATGCCATCTTTTAATTCAAATAAAAAAGTATTCTCGGGAAAAGAGTATTGTATATCAGCAAACTGAAAAAAAAAAAAAAGGGGAAAGGTTAATACTTTTTTTAAAAAAAATGCGCAAAAGTTACATGTACTTGCCGACTTTGCTATCCATGATAACGCGTTTAAATCAACTTGCCATTCTAACAAGAGTTGAAAATCTTGATTTTTTGTTGGTTGGTCCTGATATCCTAAAACGGGTTCTGTATGTTGGCCCGCAGATTCAGGAATAGAATGTCTCGTCCATAATCGAATAACTAGTAGACTAGACGCAGCATCGTACCAATCCATCCAGTCGAAATGGGTAGCTAATGAACGGAATGTGGGGTTGATTGTGTTTGGTATCATTTCGCTCTTATAGAACTCTGGCTCTGTTCCAGTGTGAAGTGTAATGAATGCATCTAGTAAACCTTGCAATTGTAACTGTTGGCTCTTTTTATATGCGCCCTTCATTAACGACGAATCTTCCACGGTGGTTGTTCCTAGAGATGTTGAGCTTTGTGAACGCTTTATAGACGGTGGGTCTTGTAAATCGGTCGTCTTCCAGACAATGTTCCGACAAGCTATTGACCGAATGTGTCTTATTCTACGCTGATATATCGTTTGAAGTTTTTTTTTTTTTTTTGAGGAAGGGAGGGGGTTTTTTTTAGCTTTTTTTTATCATTTTTTTTTTTTAAAAAAAAAGAAAAAGCTCAAGTTACCTGCTTCGGTCCAAATGAAGCTTGGTTTTCAGTCATTTCCTCTTTTTTTATGTTGTATCAAAAAAAGAAAAAAGAAAAAAATCGCATTGCGGTAAACAGGAAGGGGAGGGGGGGTTTATAGCGCCCCTTTAAAAAAAAAAAAAAAGGCTGTTAAAACATAATCTCTCTCTTTGTCCCAAAGCTCTTTCAGAATGGGAAGCATTATTTAGCCGTTTTTTTTAAAAAAAAAGAGTACAAGTTCTTTTAAAAGAGTATCAAATTCTTTTAAAAGAGAGAGGCACGTATCAAAAACGAAACACTTTTTTTTTTTTCTAAGGGTAGTCAATATAAACTTGAAGCACTTTTTTACAAAAAAAATCTACCAAATTTTTATTTATTTGCAGAAAATGGCGTATTTTTGTAAACACAGCATGTCTAGAACCCGGTGATTTTAGCATAAAAAGGGTCGATTTTGAGCTTTCACTTGTTTCAGAAACGTACTTAAAAAATGCGTTGTAAAATACAGTCCTGGGAAAAAAAAGGGGGAGGACTTGAACGTATCTACGATAAGTTACACTTTGTGGTGTGAGAAAGAAACACGAAAAAAAAAGTTTATTTTTTGTACAGGGAAAGTTTTATAATCTAGCTACTGCACCTTTATCAAGTGCAGTAGGAAGTCAAGTTGACTTGTACCCAAGTTCATTTAAAGACTTGGACAAGGCAAGTTCGACCTTTTTAATATGTTGACGTTCATCTTCCATAACAGAGATACCCATATGTCTATAAAAAGCATTAATACAAGTTTTTTTTTAAAAAAAAATATATATATATATATATATATTACCCAATTCTAAAGTATTGTGTGGCACGGTCTTTAAGAATACCACCAGCAATTTGGACACCTTTGCTTGCTAAGCTACCAACAAGTTGTGCGACTTGAACACCTTCAGGCAACCAAATGGCAGTCATGCCGTTAGCAGAACAGGCTTCAGACTGAGCGACTTGGACAAGTCCCCAGTCCTTCACAGTCTTTCTGAAGTGAGAAGCAACTTGATAATGTTTTTGGAATCTGGCTTCGAGTGGTTGAGAAAGTACTTTGGTTAAAGAAGTGTGAAGAGCGTATATAAGTTGAACGGCAGGTGTAGCGAAATAAGAAGGTTTACGTGATTCGTAAGCTTGCATAACTATTGACAGGAGGTTAATTTTTTATTTTATTTTTTTTTAAAAAAAAAAAAAAAAACTTACTGGGAAGCCATTTATTCCAGTTGGAATAGTAAGAGATGACAGGTGTCTTTCTGTTTTGAACTACTTGAAGTGCGTTTTGACTGACGATGACGATGGAAAGACCAGGAGGTACACCAAGTCCCTTTTGAGAACCGGTAATAACAACGTCCAAGTTCCAATCGTCAAATCGAATTTCTTCCGAACCTACGGAGCAAACACCGTCAACTACAATCAAAGTGTTGGGAGAAATTGATTTAACAGTTTCAGTAACTGCTTTAATATCTGAAAGAACACCAGTTCTACACATAATAAAATTATTTAAGAAAAAAGTTTCTAGCAAGTTAAAAAAAAAAAAAAAAAAAAAAAAAAAAAACTACTTACGAGGTATCAACATGAGTGACAGTTACAAACTTGTAATGTGTCTTTGAAACTGCTTCTCTAATAGCTTCTTGACTAGGACAAGATCCAACTTCAGCACCAAGTTGAGTTACTTTTGCACCATAAACTTCAAGACTTTTTTTAATAAAAAAAAAATTAGTTTACTTTATCCGACTTTTTTTTTTATTTTTTTTTTTACCATTCTGCAAAATGAGAACCAAAATATCCAGTATTTAAACAAAGAACTTGATCTCCTTGCTCAATCAAATTAACCATCATATCCCAGCCAAGTGTACCAGATCCAGACACAATAAATGGCTGTGCGGTAGTGGACTGGACGACTTTACGGACCATTTCGATTGTTTCGCCAAAGACTGGGACAAAGTTAGGGTCGACGTGGGAAGTTGCGGGTGTGCTCATAGCAGTCAAGACCTTTTCATCGAACTCGATGGGGCCTATCAATAGTTAGTACAAGATAATTGACAACGATTGTATTTATTTTACCTGGAATCATGCAGATTTTACGATCAATAGTCATATTATTTATTTTAGTTGAAGAAAAAATGAAAAAAGGAAGGGAACGCGTCTCTTTATAACTTTCTTTTTTTTTTTTTTTAAAAAAAAAAAAAAAGAATGAAGTGACACAAAACACTTAATGATTCGATATTTGTCAGAAAGTTTACCTTTTAAAGAATTTAATTTTACTGGTTTAAAGGAATAATCTGTCCAATGAGTAAATGTATTTATTTATACATATTTAATAGTAAAAAGTGTATAATCCGCGCTTATCGTGGGAACAGATTTTCTATATTTTTAAATGTAAAGGGTTTCTATGTCATCTAATTGGGCTTTATTAGTTGGGTTCTCTTTGTCGTATTGAACGCAAGCGGATTTTAAGTTTTCTATAAATGTAGGTATACCAGTTTTTGCAGCCCAATTAATGACCGATTTCGGAATACTACCCTATTATAACACATTAAATTTAAATCTCTCCCTCTTTTTTTTTATATATGTGTACATACCTTTGGATCATCAAAATAGTCCATAAATACCATACACCCATTATTTCCATCAGCAGCAATACAGATATTCTGCATATAAGTATCTATTCTAATCACACCTTTTTTACCTTCTGGAAAACTATGCAGCGACTCACCCAAAATAACCTGATATGTGTTATCGGTGCCATCTCGTACCAGCTTGGTTTCCATAGCATACGCATAGTCTCGATTGGAAAGCGGCCAAGGATATTTCATTTCGAATTGATAGCCTGTATAATCAGTTTCTTGCGTAGTGTGATAACTCATCATGTTTTTATCCCATTTCTTTCGAAATGGCAAGTCTAAATAGACATGGGCTAATGTGGCCTGATGGACATTGGACCATGCGCCAACAGACCGGTATTGAAAAAGGTCGGGGTTGCGGTCGCTGCGTTTGCGGTACACGGTAAAGTCGGATATTTGGATGTATTGCTCCCAGCCGCCAAAGTCTTGCGATTTGAATTGAGTGACAAAGTCTTTAAAGGCGTCGTCTGTGAAAAAAGGCATTTTGCAGAAGAAGAGGGGCTTGTGATACCATGTAATGGCAAATAAGTTTGTATTGGTTGGTCCGATTAAGTACACTCCCCCCCCCAAAAAAAAAGTATTTTATCTGATAATACATGTGTCCTCTCCCCCCATGATGAGTTTATGCGTGTAAGCCTGTTTTTTTTCTTATATTTTCGTTTAGTGTTATGACGCATGAGTAGAATCATTTTTACTTAATGATTAATCAAATGGAAACATTTGTATAAAATGAGAAATAAAAAGTTGTTATATTCTTTCTTTTTTTTATCTGTAAAAAAAAAAATGGATTCTCCTAGTGTACCTCCTCAAAGCCTTCACTTATTCAGCGAAAACCACTACGTCCGATCATCCTGGATCGCCTTCTTCGCGCTGTGGGTAGTCTGGGGCCTCTCTTACTTCCTTCGTCATGCCCTGGGACGAGAAAAGGAACAGAATGTAACGGCAGATGCTGAAGCGAATACGAACAACAAAGGATGGAAGAACGTAAATAATTCGTTGTCGGATAGGTTAAGAAACTCTCATGAAGTGCTGCTTGAAAACACGTTGTTGCTCTTATCTGTATTGACGTTAAATACGTTTGCTGGTGGAACTACACGAGCTGTTATGATTTTATGCTGGGTGTAAGTTTTTGATGTATATTTTTGTTGTTGTTGTTGTTGTATTGACAAATTTATTTATTTTTAAGCTTTTTCGGTTTTACAATTGTAAATGCATTGACAGAAGTTGGTATTCACCATCATTTTATAAGATTAGCTTTTAATATTATCTTTTATGGAGTTACACTTGCTATTGGCGGTCTCGCTTTTGCCAATCAACGTTAATTATTCTCTCTCTCTCTCTCTCTTTTTTTTTTAAAAAATAAATCACGATATATGATTAAATAATTCGTTTGATATTATACTTACGTCAGGGAGGCGACATGTTTATATTAAAAAATAAATAAAACAGTAGTGTTTGTATTACAAATAAACTTTATTTTTAAACTGTTTCACTTCGATCTCTATTTCGTCTACCTAACTTTTGACCCAACTGTGCAAAGCCATCTTTAATGGCTCTTCCGTTTGATTTCTTGCTACTGGCAGAAGAAGACTCGTGCTGAGATAGTGGACTGCTTGTATGTAAGATACGGTCTACTTGGTCAGCTTGTTGACCTTGTAGTTGAGTAAAGGGTAGAATGGACTGATCGACACCAAGGTCTTCGTGTGCAGATGTAGAGTGTCTTAAAAAACTAGTTGAGAGGTGATGATGTAATTGTTGTTGCATTGTATGGATTCTTAAAAGAGATGAAGAACTAGTAGAAGAACGAGGTCGATGAACAAAAGAGGATGATGAAGAAGATGCAGATGGAATAGAAGAGTCAAGATTATTTGTTGTTGTAGTGGTATCAAAATAATCAGAGGGATGTAATTGAGTTGTTGGCAGTTCTTCTTCAGAAGGGGTTAATAATATATCATCTACAATGATGTTTTGTGACGGTAATCGAACACATGACGTAGAGAACATGGCAGAGATACGGTCTCGTTCATCTGACCAATGCGCACAACATAATTTGTAATCCAGCGCAATTAACTGTCTATTGGTACGTTCGATAAATTTGCCCCGAACAACAAAGGAGTCAAAAAAGGGACGATAACAAAATGAACAGGTCTGTTCGGTTTTAAAGTAATCTGCAATTGGGTGGTTTGATAAAGAAGAGGGTAAAGGTATTTTGGCAAAGGATATGTTTCTTGCACAGGTTTCAAATAAACTAGGTGGATTGTGTTTTAAACTGTAGACAAATTCGGTCTCGAATGCACAGTCTTCAGCAGTGAATTTTCGAAGGGATTTCAGAGTGGCGATCTCTGCAGGTATGGATTTCAATGGGTTGTTGGAGACGTTTAGAGTGATAAGGTCGTTCAGGTTGGATATCTCGCGTGGCAGCTCGGTTAATTGGTTTTGGTTTAGTATCAAGATGATTAAACTGGGTAAACTGCCAATGCCCTTGGGCAAGCTCCGGAGTTTGTTGCTGCTTAGGTTGATCGCTTTTAAGCGTACAAGTCCCGTAATCGTATCGGGAATACTTTCTAGTTGGTTTTTGGAGGCGTTGAAAATACGCAAGTTGGTTAATTGGCCCAATGCTTTTGGTAAATTGATCATTTGATTATCGGACCTACACAGTAAAAAAAAGGTTAAAAAAAAAGGGGGGGGGGGAGGGAAACCGAAAAAAAAAAAATCCACTTTACAAGTCAAGTTTAGTAAGGTTGTTCAAATATCCAATACTGGAACTTAATTTAATAAGTGATTTTCCAGATAGGTCGACGGATACCAAAGGAGAAGAAACCAATCTCTTGGGACTGGGAGTGACTTCAGCAATAGTTAATTTAGACCAACCTTCTTCGTCTTTTAAGGTATCTGTATCATCATCGTCTTCATCTTGGTCATAATCATCTGACTCTTGGGCGGTCTCGGACTCTGATTCTTCTTCCTCATAATGAACAATGTTTGGGTAGTATGTTTGGTCGATATAATTTAAATCGTTGGCTAGGTTTTGACGGACAAGAGATAACCGTTTGTTTTTGTGGCAAGTGGTGCAAGTCGCTTTGCTTTGCTGGGCGACAATAACTGAACCGGGTTTGCAATGACGACATGTAAATTCGAGTTTGTAGAGATGAGGGTTATCAAGTACAAAATCTGGTGCTGTGCTGCTATCCGTATCATAGTCGTCAATTGGAATTGTATCTTGTTTATGATTGATGTATCCAAATGTAAGTGGTGCGTTGGATTTACTTGATTGTTGTTGACCCATTTTTCTTAGTTTGCTTCTATCTTTGGGGGAAAAAAAAGAAAAAAAAAAAAAAAAAAGAGTTCACAAAGAAGAGAAAAAAAAAAGAAAAGAGGGACCTAAAAAAAAAAACCTTTTCTGTGTAACAAACTGGTTTAAAGGTTGCACAATAAGTTTATCTGCAACGACTTCCTGTTGTCAATAAAAGCGCTCTTTTTTTTTATTTATAAATTTAAATACAAGACTTGAATTCGGTTACTGTACGTTGAAGTTGACGGTTTTGAGCTAGTTTTTTTTTTTTTTAAAAAAAAAAAAGGTTAATTTCTTTTTCTTTTTTTGTAAAAATAGTTAAATTACCTAATACAGGAAGAATTTGGTTTAACAAGTCCTTTTTAGATAAACCCTAAAAATAAATTGAATTAGAAAAACTTTGGTGCAAAAAAAAAAAAAAAATACTGTACCATGATAGTTGGTTGCCACTTTGTAAATTCAATCTTCCTATTATTTTTTTTAAAAAAAAAGGGGGGAGGAGGTTATAATTCCATACACACGCAAAAAAAAAAAAATACTTTACGTAAAAGGTGGACCTAATAACCATCGACATAATTCTTCTACTTTATCTTTTGCATTCTCATCTGACAACTTTTTAGCGTAATACATTAACCAATCCTTATACTCCTGTGGCGATTCTAATAAAGCCGCTACAGCTAATTGCGTCTACACACAAAAGTTAAAAACCTCCCCCCCTACACACACACACACACACACAAAATGCTTACCTCGATATGACTCATTGTAATTGTACCTGTAGTTGATTCATCTGCTTTCGCTAAATCCATTATTAATTTAGTAGTTGGATCCACGGAATTATTCACAGTCATACGAGCGGCCAGCCAACCTAAGGGGTTCTGTGTCGACACGTTTTCTGACGATACAGCTACACCGGAGCCCCAGAACTCTGAAATGATATACCACGCATCGCTAATACGTAACCAGACCTTCATATCGCAATGATACACAAAGGCTTGCTGCAAACTAGTAATTAAAATAGGCAAGCCGTTCTTTTGGATTCGTACGTCTTGGATGCTAGGCGCTTTGTGTGTTTTATCGGAATCTAGTACGGCGACCTGTAATAAAGGCGCGATGGAAATACCGTGCAAATTGCTTTTAAAGTGAACGACGTCCCATGTATATAATAATCCTGTTGATGTTAAACATAATAACCATTGTGATGAACATTTCAAGATAACCGGCGTGCTTTCTAGCATGATGGGAGGTAGGAATCTGCGGCCCATGGGTGTGTAGATATAAATCGATCCATCTTCGCATGATACGGATGAAAATAGTTGATTGCCCGTCATTAGTAGTACTGAACTCGGTAAGTAATCTGTCCAAAGTATTGTGCCCTTTTTACTTGTCACTAGTTTTGTTTTTACCAGTGATGATTGATCTATTACAAAAAAAAAAAAAGCTATATATCAGTAACCCCCCTCTTTTTTTTTCTTTTTTTTTTTTTTTTTTTTTTTTTTTTTTTGTATATATGTCTTACTGTGACTACTAGGTGCGTTGTGACATTCCATAACAACAGTTGGATCATCAGGTCTCGCCTTCATTTGTAAAATAGATTGTACTTTTGGTAAACCTAAGCTTACTTGACTCTTTTGTAGGATAGGTGGAGCCACAGCAACATCTATCCACTCGGGTCTAATTCTATTTAATTTATTTCCACTCACTTCATTTTGATCATCCTCATTTAATTTTCGTTTATTTCCGGTGACGGTACATCCTATACCAGAGGAGGGTATAATAGGATCGTCGTATTCAATACCAGTGGACTTTCTAACGGTAGTACTAGTCGTATTTTTAACAGGTCTCGGATGCACTGCAGCGGGTACATTTGTTGAGGAAGGAGAAGAAGAGGAAGAAGAGCTCAACATGACGGGCTGAATACGCTTCTTACCATTTTTAGCAATTGAAATCTTTTGTTCTGCAATGGTAGGCGATGCACTAGAAGAAGAGGTGAGGTTATTGGGTGGTTCTGACATGACAGTATCGGATGTGTGAGAAGGGCCGATATGGGTGTTTCCTTCCATGAGCTCGACTATTCGTTTTGATGATGAGGCCTTTACGACAATTGCATTTTCCTCCTCGAGTTCCAGCTGAGTTGGTGTTTCGGGCAATTGCGTCTTTGCTCGACCGTATCCGTATTTTGATAATTCTGTGTAAATTGCGTCCTCGGGCGCCTCGTCGTGTAATTCGTCGCCTAGCTGTAAACAAGCAACGGTTCCGTCCTGTGAACACGCAAATAAATTCTTGCCGTCTGGTGTCCATGCTATATCGTACACGTTGTTGTCGAATATATCGGCGGCAACGCATACCGGTCGGCTGAATTTTGTGGCCCAAATAGATACACTTCGATCTTGGCTGCCTAGTGCGCAAATGGTGGCTAGTGATTTTTCGGATTCGTCTGGTGAATTGTCCTTCATATAAAACATTTTGGGATTGAAGGACTTTTGATAAATAAATAAAAAAATATTAAAATCTTGCGCGCGTGTTGTTGTGGGGAGGGGATATAATACTTACTGTGACTTCGATAGGTAATGTGTGGCCAACGAGAGATACATCTGCGTTCCAGTCATCACGGTTAATAATTGCTGCAATACATTGGATTCCGTTGACTGCATTTGCAGCAGCGACGTGTGCGCCGTCTGGAGCCCAACTTAATCGTCTAAATAAGGTCGTGCCGGGAGCGTTGATAAATGGACTGATGATATCTTTTTCTAAAGCCCAATCTGAAGTTCTCCATACTTTTACCATCTTATCGTCTGACTACAGAGAAAAAAAATTAGTTTATCTATGTATATTACACATAGAACGGTTCCATACTTGTGAGGCAAGAAACTTTCCAGCAGGATCCCATGTAACGCCTTTTACAAAACCCCCATGTTGATCTATTTTTTTAACTTGCTCTTAAATAATAAAGCGTATGTGTAAGCAAAAGTTTCAAACAGGTACGTAAAAAAAAAAAAAAAAAAAAAAAAAAAAAAAATACCAAAAGTCGATCCATCCCAAACAATTACAAATCCATCTACACCACAAGAAGCTAAATATTGATTGTCTTTTGACCAAGCTAAATCCTGTACATCTGAATCATGTCCTCTTAAATATTTCACTGCTCTCCAACTTTCATAGTTTACTTCGCTACTACCAAATACTGAACCTGCCATAGCATTTCTAAATTTTATATACTGCATTAATTATTTTTTTTTTTCGTGTTTTTTTTTTTTTTTACCTGTCGCGTTCCCAAATAATAATAACATTATCATTATCCGAACTAGAAGCTAAATAACGTCCCTCTCCATTCGACCAGCGTACACATAAAACAGCACCTACACGGTTTTTTTTAAAAAATTATGCATTAAAAAATATATATATATATATATTTGGGTGTTGTTGTTACCATTATGCATGGTCATGGTACAAAGTAATTTATGACAGTTGGGATCTTTTTCGGCCTGTTCATTAAAGATAGGTATCGTGTTCCAAATTTTAACGTTACCATCTACAATAGAATTAATATTTTTCTTTAAATAAGAAAAAAAAAAAAAGTTTTTTTTTGTGTGTGTGTGTGTGTGATTACCTAAACTTCCAGTGGCAAGTCTTTTTCCATCCGGATGAACATGAACAGAATAAATACAAGGCTTTTTATTTCTCGTATCTTGTGTACGGTCTAACAAGTAATTTTAGAGTGACATGTCGAGTTTTTTTTTGAGGTTTTTTTTTTGGTATATACCTGCATGCGAAACCCATTCTGGTTTAATTATAATCATGGTTTTTTTTTTTTTAAATACGCAGAAAGGCTTTAAAAGAGAAGGAAAGAGAAAAAAAAATTTGAGCAAAAAAAAAAAAAAAAAAAAAATAACAAATACGTGACTGTGGAGCGAAAAAAAAAAGGATACAAAGGAAAGAGTCGAAAGATTATCAAGTACATCTTTTTAGTTTTTTCGATTCATAGTCTTTGATTTCCTTTTATAGTTGAATTGTACCTGAAAAACAAGTATCCCCGTAATGAAAGTCAGTTTAATCTTTTTTTTTTTTTTTTTTTTTTTTTTTTAAAAAAAAAGCCTTTATGATTTTCTTAAAGGAAGAATATATCAAAATGGTGAGGGGTTACGTATTTTAAATTGACAATTCCCTAATTTAAATATTTTTTTTATGCAGTAACAGAAAAACCTATTTTTTTCAAAATATTCCCTTTTTTTTTGTTTAAAAAAAAAAGCTTAATACTGATAAATGTTAATAAAGTATATATCCATCAGCTTACAATTCGCTTTTTTTTTTCTCTAAACTGTAAAAATATAAAGATTAAAAAAGAGTCTTTTCCTTTCAATTTTTGCATGGTTTCTTAAAAAAAAAAAAGACATTTGAAGTCACACACAAAACAAAATAAATAAATACAAAAAGGTATTTTAATATCCCGCTTGAACTCTCTTTGCACAACTCTTTTTTATTTTTCAAATGGCAATAAACAAGTTATTAACCTTTACGTTCATTATAAACTTGGTTGTATCTTCTTTAGCTGTTCAATTTGTTCAAGACGATATCTTGGCTTTTCCTCGTTATAAAGTCGTTTTAACAAATGAAAAAATATCTAATGCCAACTTTAAAGATGTAGAGGTAATATATTAAAAAATATACGTGTATGTATTTTAACACAGAAAAACTTTATAGATTCCTTCTTCTTCAAATAGTATCATCATGACTTCTGCTTCAGGTCAGCCTTTTTCTTGTACTATACCAAACGTTCAAATCGAACAAGAAAGACTTGAACGTGAAAAAGAAGAACAAGCAAAAGAAACAGAACAGGATTTACAAGCGACTATTGAAAGAGGTTTAGACTTATTAGAACCTCTTGGTAAGAATTGTATTCGATTTTTTGCTAGTGTAAGTATAAAAAAAAACACACAAATACACACAAATATGTCGGTTTTTAATCATGTTAAATAGACTCAACAGTATTGGACTTATGAATATTGTCATAATCAATATGTTCGTCAATTTCATATCGAACGTAGTCATGATGGTAAAGTTGAAAAGGAAAAAGAAACCGCTTCATTTTATCTCGGTGTTTACCCTGGTGCTGTTACCGATACTGATAAAGAAAATCAAAAAGCGTTATCGTTTCCAAATAATAAAAAGAGTTCGTCAAAGGCTGATACTGTGATGAGAAAGGTTGGGGATCAAAGGTATCTAGTACAAGAATGGAAGAATGGGTCTGAATGTGATTTAACTGAAAAACCACGTACAGTAGAAGTTCAAGTAAATATTATTTTTGATTTTTATATTCATGTAAAAAAGACTAACAAAAAAAAAAAAAAAAAAAAAAAGTTTCATTGTGATAAGCAAGGTCAGGATAGAGTTACGAGTTTTGTAGAGGTTTCTACTTGTCATTATCAAATTACAGTTTCAACACCTAAATTATGTGAGGAAATGAGTTTATCGCACAGACATCATGCAGAGTCTCATAAGATCGAGTGCAGACCTATTGTTCCTGAACAACTGATTGAACAAGAACAAGTGCAAAAACAAGAACAGGAACAAGAACAGGATGAACAAGAACGAGAAGAAATGGCTGAAAAGATAGTACAGGAACTAACAGATCAAATAAAAGACGCAGAATCAAACCAAGACAAAGACGTATTGAATTTAATATCTGAATTAACTGAACAAGTAAATCAATTAAAGGTTCAAATTAGTAATAACGAAAAGAAACCAGAAATCTCCTTTTTTACCTTTGATGAACACGGTAATATGATCCCTGGTAAAGACGTTAAACAGATTTTAAATGCTGCTACTGCTAAAGTATATCAACCAGAACAATCCAAAGATCAGCATCAAAATAAGCAAGCCTATAATCAACATTATATTGAATAAAATGCTGTTTTTTTCTACACATCCTGATCAGAAAAATCACCCAAATATAGGTTAGTGTCGCAGGGAAGGGGCGAGAAATTTAGGGAAAAAAAAACCAGTACAGGGATGCTTCAGGCAGTTTCATTGATGGTTGATAAAATGTTAGATTACTTGACTTGTATAATTATTTGTGAATGATGTCTAAACTAAAAGCATATATTTATGAGTGTTTGCATTTAACATGATTTCCTTAAAAATAAGACTTACCGAGGCGTAACTGTCAAAGATGTATATTCTAATAGTGAGTAATATATAAGCACTTTTTTTAATAAATTTACCTTCAATTGTTCTTATATTAAAATGTAAAAGCAACCATGGACACATCTTTTTTTTTTATATATATTTTAGATGAGTAAGCAAAGAGATTGGCGAATCATATTAGCGTGACAGTAAAATTTACAAAGTTCACTTCAAAAAAATTCTCTTTTTGTGGAAGGGGCAACTTTTTTTGTTATTTTATTACATTATGGGCTCAACACAATCAAAGCAAGAACCTGTTATTTTTTATAACCCTAACGTTCCTCTTCAGGTAATAATAAACCATCTTTTTTGTTTCCTTTTGTATTAATCTTGTTTTAAATTAGTTCTCTACTAGTTTAGTTCAAAACCTTGAAAAGAAGGCAGAACAAACAACTGAAAAAATTGAAGCCCGTCAAGTTGAATCCATCGTTACTAAACGTGTTTCAGAAGAATTAGAAAAGTTAAAACAAGATGAATCTGAATTGAAAGAAAAGTTTTATATGGAATTAAGCGAAAATAATAATGTTAATGCTAATACCACAAATACCGATATCGAAGCTATGATTCAACGTATTTCTAGGTAATAATATATATATGTGTGTGCGTGTGTATGAGAGGAATATAATGGACTAAATTATATATGTATACAAAAAAAAAAAAGAAATGGAGCAAAGGAACTTCCAGAACAAATTCAAAAGGCTCAACAAGAAGTTATTGCATGTTATAAGTAAGTTAATAAGTTATACAAGTAGATATTATTTTGACACCTTTTTGTTAGTAAGAACAAGTCTCGTTCTCTTGATTGTTGGAAGGAAGTTACAGAGTTTAAGCATGCTGTTGCTGAAGAACAAAAGAAATTTGTTGCTAAACAAAAATAAATATTCTTGTTTTAATTATCTTGAAACAGTTGATCTGATAACGCGTGTGTACATGTATTTATTTTAGTAGTAGTAGAACTGTCAATTTTAAATGTTGTATCCCCCGTCCCCCTTTTCTTTTTCTTTTTTGACAGGTCTATACCTGTCAGTAAAAATTCTTGTTATTCCTGTTTTATAAATTCATTACTATCAATCCTCTCTTTTCTGTAAAAAAAAAAAAAAAGGAGATGCTCGAATATTTTGACAGATTACTGCTTTAAAAAATTAGGTTTTTACAATCACTTCAAAGACATTTTCTCTAATATGCATGATATACTTTTCCAAGACAAAGTAGAACTTAATTCTCTATTTCATGTTATATAGTTTGATTTAAAAAGTATTCCCTCGTTACTTTCAATTGGAAATTACACAATCTTTCGTTCTCTAATTTTATTTGCACCGTAAAAACGAAAAACGTGATAAAAACGTGATATTCACGTGTTTCATATCTTGTGGCTAAAAATTTGACATTATCTAATACTTTTTGGTCTAACTTAACATGAAAGCGCGGTTGGTTAAGTGGTATAATCTTCGCCTGCCACGCGAAGGGCCGGGGTTCGATTCCCCGACCGCGCATTCCTTTTTTGCTTTTGTTGAATTTCGTGAGATGTTTCTGAAAGAAGAATATTTATTTTCTAAGATGGGTAAAAGAGAATTTAACTGTCAGAGTTATTTTAATAGATGAGACTTAGTTATAGATGTATAATGATAAAAAGATGAGTTTATATTTTAAAGTAATTTATATCTAAATTGAAGTAGTACGCAGCTTATTCTATTTTAGCTGTGACACTCGTATAGTGAAGCACATGCATACTACGATCATAGCGAATAATACCTGTACGAAAAAAAAAAGAATTAAAAACGACAACTGTAACAATACAATTGTTTGTAATGAAATAAAAATCTCTGTAGTTTTAAATGCGCTTTAAATGATAGAACTTTTTTTTTCTATTTTATTTTTTTTCAAGACTAAATGATTGACAGGGTATACTTTAATTATCATGGTTTACGACACATATAATATTTAGTTATTTTTAAATCGAATGAATTGTAATCAAATGGATAAAAGCAGGAAGTGTATACTTCTTGTATTTTGATCTTAAGTAATTGCACCGCTCAAAAATTGATCAGATAAAGTGTCGTATATTTTATAGAGCTGCAAAAAAAAAAAAAAAAAAAAAAAAAAAAAAACAAAACAAAAAAAAACGTACATAAAGAGTAATAAAGTTCTATGACACTAATATGTAAAGCATATATACAATTATTATATACGCGTATCGCTATAAAACGGTTTCGAATAGTTCAACTCACATTAGTTGTAAATGCTACTTGTAGCTATATAGTAAAAAGAACAACCAATAACTGTTGGTTGAGAAAGTTGAAATTTTATCGAAATTGATTGAGAAACTCATCTCGTTTAGATGGTACATTCTTTTACACGTCCATATTATATCTCTCATTATTGTAGTATCTTGTTGAAAAGAAAAAATAAAATAAAAACAATTTTATTGATAGTGATACTGCTGATTCAGAACCATTATTAAAAGAAACATTTTTTCCTCTTACAAAGGCATCACTTATACCAACTATATATACTGACCTGTATGTTCCTTCTTGCCCGCGATGAAACGGCAAAGAAAGAGGTAATGTTCTTTATTTTTTTTTTAAATTCTTCGTCTTTTTTTAATAAATTGTAATGATATAAATATTAGTCCTCAGTCTTTAAGTACTTGAAAGTAACGTTTATATGTTGTATATTTCGCAAGACTCTATTTTATATATATCATTTTAGGCTTTTAATAGACGGTAATGCTACTGTGATTCAACCATCTTAAAAAGAAATGAACCTTCTTTTTTTCTCACCAACGTAAGTATCTCAAAATATACATATCATTTCTGTCATCCCTGTCAAGATATACATTTGCTTTAATACAATAAGAAGTATAAAGACTTTCTCTTTTCTTTTTATTTTAATAAACTTATAAATAAATACAATAAAATAATAATTTGGTCTAAGTTTAGAATTTGGTGAGGGGAACCTGAGATGAAAAAAAAAGTAATTGCAATATATAATCGTGGTAAAGACATATGTATGGCCCTAATAAATATAATATACTGGGTTACTCAATTATGATTATCACGAATAGTTGTTGGAAAGGATCTTCTTTTTTTTTTTAAAAAAAAAAAAGAGAGGTTGGAAGGTAAGTAATAAATGTTTGAACGAATGAGGTATATCACCTAAAGACGGCAAATCTCAACTGAATAAAGCTGGATGTTAAAAATCCCCATCATTATGATTAAAACCGTCCTTTGGGAATTACATACACGGGCCCATTTTTAGACACTGTATAGAATGTACACTTTTCTCTCCTAAATATAGGTTTTATGTGAAAAAAAGAAAGTATGGAAAATGGGGTATTGAAAATAGGAAATGTAAAAGAAGAAAAAAAAAATAGCCCAGAAAAAATAAATAATTTGGTTTCGCTAGTTGGGCTCTCGTGGGATTGTCGCTTACAAACATGAATTAATTCTAGAGCTTAATGCATTAAAGGAAACGGAAAAAAAATAATAATACAAGATCCGCTCTATTTTATTGTCTTATCGTAGGGGAGGTGTAAAATAAAATTTAAGTGTGTGTGTGTGTGTGTGTACCAAATACACTTGCTATTTTTGAGGAAACCTTGTTTTTTATGCTTTTAATTTTACAGAAAAAAAAACTCAAATATATCTAAAACAAGTAAAAAAGAAAGGGTATTTTGTTAGTATATTATAATATATACATAAAGAGAATAATCCCAAAAGTAAGCATTAAGTTTCGTACAGAAAAACTATTTGCTTTTCCTATGAGAAAAAAAAACTATTGCTTTTTTTTTTGAGTGATGGGAAGCTAAAGCCGAAAGTTTTACGGTTTTTTGGCTTCCCGCAAGTCTTTTTTTTATTGTAAATAAATTAGGCGAATATGTTTAATTGGATAAACTTAAAAAGTCTTTACATTTGGGTGGTCTCACAGGACTTGATAGTTTTACACACACAAGAAGTGACACTAAATGTTTTCATTATATAAAAAAAAAACAATAGATAAAGTCAAAAGGTTTCTCAGTAGCTTAAAGACATAAACTAAATATTATTTCAAAATAAGTAAAATTATAGTATATTCCCCAAAAATACAGAGAGTATTTTTATAAAACTATTGGGAAATGTTTTTTGTTTTTGTACCTTGGGAAAAGTTAGAAAAAAAAAAAGCATAAATTTTTCTTTTTCTCTTCCAAAAAAAAAAAAATGTGGGGAAAGGGTTACTGTAGCACCTTCCATTTCGATCCTTTTTGGTAAGTCTGTTTGGAGGAGTACTAATATCAGCGTGATCATGAGTATACGATGGGTTCGGATTTTTTTCATTCATGGTTACCTAAACCAGCATAATTAGTATATATACAGAGCAAATTTTTGATTAAAATGTCAGTTTTTTTTTTTTTTATATTACAATTAAATAATTAAAATAATATGTCTTCTATGGATAACAAAACCGATATTGAACATTGTGAAATTGATGTCGCAGCTGTTCCTAGCTCTCAAGGTCACGCTTCCGCTGACGCTCACGGTAAAATCCCTTTCAATCCTGCACCCATTGGTTTCGGCGCTTTCGCTCTTAGTTCTTTTGTTCTCGGTTTATATAACTCTGGCCTTATCACTGATTTACCTCAAGTCGCAGTTGGTGTTGCATTCGGTTATGGAGCTATGGGCCAATTTGTCTGCGGTATCTGTGAAATCATCGCAGGCAATGTATTTGCAGCCACTACTATGTTGACTTTCTCTGGTTTCTTCTTGACTTTTGGTATTATGATGGTTCCTAGCTCGGGCGTTCTCGAGCTTATGATAAGTCAAGGTGGAATGGAAGCAGTTCATAAATGTATGGGCTTGGTTCAAATTGGTTATGCTATTGCCGCTTTCCTTTTCTTGCTCGGTACATTCCGTCAACCTATCCTTATTCGTGCCGTCCTTCTTCAAGTATTCCTTGCTTTCCTTACTGGCGGTATTGGTGGATTAACTGGTATTGTTAACTTCACTCTTGCTTCTGGTTGGATCTCCTTCACTCTTGCTCTTACTGCTTGGTATCTTATGTGTGCTATGCTTTACACTCCCGCCACTACCTTTATTAAGCTTCCTATTTTTTAAAAAAAAAGAAACCATTTTTTTTTCTTAATTTTCTGAATTTATTATACCTGTTCTCATCACTACTTTCCTAATACTTTACTCTCTATATTTACTAAGGCCAGGAGCCTAATTTATTTTTTAAATAAATAAATAAAACAATATTTAATCACACACAATTTTTTTTCTTAAATGTAAATAAATGGCGACAATGCCGAGGGTTTACTACTTATACAGCACATTTGTATTTTTATGATCTAGATTGCATTATTTGTCTCACTCCCGATATTACACAAATCAGTCACCTCAAAAAACAGTGACACATTATTTCCGTAATTTCGTGTATTACAAGCTGACCCCATAAGGCGCACTGTTTTTTTTATAAAGTCACTAGTTTCTACTTGTATCAACTTTGTACATGCAGGTTTTTCGCAGTGAAGATTATTACGCAAAGTCTCTTACGATAAGCTCATTTCTGACCTTCCTCGTCAGTCGAAAAAAAATAATAATCATTAGGTATTATTGGATGCTTTTTTTTTGTGGGATCTTTAAAGTGTATTAAAATATCACCAAAATGATGAACTTTTTTTTTTTGAAAGTTTAATGTACATATCATAACTTTTCGCGCAGAATTAAATTATCTATCGAACGGCATAAAGAACTTTTGTAACTTAGATATAAAAGAATTGTCTAATCGTTTCTAGACCAAGAATATTTTTTATAATAAGTCAAGTGGTTTAATACGTCAAAATATGGATGCTTAGTGATATATGTAGCTATATAATATTCATCGGAATTGAGTAAACATATAAAGTGCGGAGGGAAATTAAACTCCCACATCTCTCTTAATACACGTTTTACTTACACGCCAGCAAAAAAAAATGTAAACATTACGTAAGTAAAGTTGCATCGTGGCGAAACTACTTGTACCTTATATTTACTCGGTTCAAACCACTTGCTCATTTACAATCGATAGCTATGACACTATACGATCACTGTATTATTTTACAGCAAAAAAAACCAAGGTGATTTTATCAATAGTGAGGTTACAGTCACTGAATCAACTTTAACAAGAGGATCATTCTTCCCCCCCCCCCCCTCGTCAATTCCTACTATGCCTGCGAATTTATATACTTCCTTCCTACCCCCCTGTGGACACAGTAGACCTCTAGAATTATCATGGTTATCCAAGTAGTAAAGAAATATGTTGCGTAGCTCATAACTGATTTTTTTTTAAATCTTTTCATTAACTTTTGTTCAAATGAAAAATAATAATCCTTATTTGAACTATAATTTACGATTTCATATATATTTATTTATTATTCTATGACTTTTATATGTAACAAGTAGAAAGAGGAGTGTTTACCACTTGGTAGCTAATGGGTTACCTAAGTTTTGAGTAACAGCATGGTATTGAGTACGAAGAAGTTGATGAGCTCTTTCAGAGTTTGGATCAATAATCCATTCACTATTTTAAATAAGTTAGTATAATATATATAAAAAAAAGGGGGGGGGGAAATATAAAACTTACTTGTAAATGTTTTTAATGATTTCGTTATTCTCCGGTAATACACCTTGACAAGTTTGGTAGATAGATTCAACATGAGATACCCAATCCTTTGCATTAATTACTTGTTCTGATTCAGCAGGTAATTGACCACCACCGTTAGCACAACCACCGGGGCAAGCCATCACTTCTACATAATGGTAATTACATTTACCAGTCTTTATTTTTCTTACAATATTCTGAATGTTTCTAAAACCATAGGCAGTAGCAAAACGCAATAATATTCTACCATCGTCAGCAACTAAAAAGTATTCCTTGACATCAGCATTTTTACCGATTTTGATTAGTACATGACTAGATGATTCAGTTGCTTTGATATGTGGGATATTGAATAAGTCTCGTGCAGCAGTGGCAAAGAGATATTCAAGTGCACCGCCGGACGATGAGCCTTCTACTCCGTAACTGGTTTCAATACCAGTTGCAGGATCTAAACCAACCTTGTTAAACATATCGTCGATTGGACTTTCGGTCATGGTTGCCAAGTCCAAGTTCTTTTCGTGGAACATTTTATCGATTTCGCTTGTTGTTAATACACAATCTACTTCTCTAGTTTCGTAAGACTCTAAAAAGAAATCTGGACGACTGGCTTCTAATTTTTTATCATAGCATGGCATAATGGAAACATGGTATATTTGATTAGGCCTAAAAAAAAAAAAGAGAGAAAATTAGGATACGTATGGTTATCAAGTTATAAATATATACACAGTACGTTAATCCAGATTTCTTTGCGAAGTAATCTTTTACTAATGAACCCATCATTTGTTGAGGAGATTTAGCAGCGGTAATAAAAGGTAATATTTCACCATGTGTCTTTTCTGCATAACATACCCAACCGGGACAAGAAGATGCAAGCATAGGTAAATCTTGTTGAGCACTAACGGCTTCTTCAGTTGCATTTGGCTTTCTTCTTCTAGCTCTTACTTTTGGTTTACCGTCCTCTACTGCTTTTTCAAGATCTTGTTGTTGCTTAGCAGCCTCTAACGCTTCTCCACCATGTTGCATATAATGTTTAAATCGATCATTAAATTCTCGAGCAGATTCTACCAAGGATAAATCTTGTGTAAATGATGTGTCGAATACATGATGAGCACCTAAAAAGTGTTTAAAGAAATAAACTAATCGATGGTGTACTTGGAGTGGAGTTAAACGGTATTTAGCAGCAAATGAAGCTCTGGACTGAGGACTGATAGAGATAACAATTGTAAGATAGTCTTCGGGTTTATTTTGCTCAAGAGCTATTTTGTTTTGTTCCAGTATCTTGAATAATTCTTCTTGCGATTGCATCGAAATCAAAACACTTTCAGCTGAAGTTACGCAACCACTGGTTATAAAATTTGTCAGCTAAACATACTACTAAAAAAGAGAGGGGAAAGTTTTACCTGCAGGCTAAACAATCGTCTAAAGAAATAGAAGCTTTTTCAAGTTTTTCTTCTCCTCCGTCTTGTGTGATCTCATAATAACTTCCTTCGTTATCTACCTTGATCTCGGTCTTTTTTTTATTTATTTTTAATAGATCAAAAAGTTGATTAGTAAAAGAAAAAAAAAAGTTTAAAGGACTTTTTATTAGCTTACTTGTCCTTTGTCTTCCGACTTTGTTACTTCGACTGGCTTAATACAAGCTTGAGAAGGAGCAATATAATCGTTCAGATCGGTAAGTACTAGTGCTGACGAGAATGCCATTGGTTATTTAATGTAAGTGAAGTGTAAAAAAGTAACTAAAAAAAGAAAAAAAATGCTATTTTTTTTTATGAAGAAAAAGTCGGAGCTGATCGAATATACCAATCAAGAAATAGATATCTTCGCCATTGTTTCTTGTTAAAAAATGAGAGGGCCTACTATTTTTTTTCACTTTGAGAAAAGTAATTTTTGGTAATGTTTACGCAGCAAAAAAAAAAAAAAAAAAAAAAAAAAGAAGATCCATGAAAATACCAGGTAATTGTAATAAAAATATAGTATTTTTTTTTTGTCTTGAAAAAAGTAGTACAAAAGCAAAGATAAGGTATTATCTTGATCTAAAGCGTTTTCACTGGATGCAACTGGTCTGATCCACGTGATTCAGGACGTTTGTACAACTATTTATCACACCCGAGTTACTAAAAGCCGAATGAAACGCATACTTTTTTTTTTAATGTAAAAGAGAAATGTAAGTTCTTAAACAGTTAGGAATTGTAGTATGGGTTTAAATTTTTGATAGCGGATTAAAAAAGAAATTGTGTTGTTTTGATATTACCTTCTTTTTTGGATACTGCAGTATCTTTTTTTCGGTAACACATTCAAGTTATCTTGGTGAATTAGGCTATTGTTACCTATTACTTGTGTGTGTAATTACTTTATATAAAATTTCGGCAATTGATAAGAAGAGGGACTATAGCTTCTTTTTTTTAAAGAAAAAAAAGATTCTAGAACATTAGGTTCTCTTATCTTTCTTAATTTGATCGAGAAAGGATTTATAGTAAATAAGACAGGTTATCTCTTTTTATTTGTACCCTTCTTTTTTTTTAAATATATACATATTTAACGATAATAAATAACACGTAAAGCGATAAGCCCAAATGAACGTTTGATGGGATATGCGAACGGACCTGCTTTAAAAGGTGAGAGCGGGAGGCAAAAGAAGATCTTTTTTTTTTTTGTGTACTATTGTTTTTTATTGGACGATTAGAAGTGTGTAGTAAACATATTATAAAGGTCCGTGTAACTATTGGGAAAAAGAGGGGAAAACATAAAAATATTTTATACTGCTGTCACTTGAAACTATATAAAATATTTAAAGTTCTATTCACATGAAATGATTTCACGTGAAGTAACGTTTTACTCTTAATGGGAAGGGGCACCGTACCTGAATAATATAAAAAGGTTTAGTTTTATTTAATATAGAATGAGGCCATTTTTTCTGTTAAAAGTGCATTGATGTATACACACAAGGAGATATAATGATGGTGACCAATAAATTAGTAATGATACGTAGCGTGCTTAGATTGGATTGAGTAAGCTTTAAATAAGAGGAAGAAAGAGATCAGGTACAAAGTATTATCAATTGCTTGATCAGAATTATGTACCAGATATGGTTATCGGTTTTTTTTTGTCTCTATCTGAACCACCGAGGCTAACTCCGCATCATCACATATAAAATGTTATATATAAAACTAGATTATCCTCTTTTTCTTTTTTATTTTTAACTTTATCACCTAAAAAAAGATGTCTCCTACACTTATTTCTCAACAACAAAAACTTTTACCACAAAAGTTCAATGCTATAAAAGAAAAATTTGAATCTAAGCGTGTTATTCTATGTCAAAATCAAGATGAAGACATTTTAAAGTGTTATCAAACATTATTACATAATTATCCCCAATGGATCAATCATACATCTCTTGTGGTTTTATCTAATCGTACATATCAAGACGGCAAGAATGTGTTTTATTTTGAAAATGAAATTTTTGAAAAGTTTAAAAAAACAGCTGCTGTTGAGATTGTTATGTCAAGTGATCGGGTTGTTTTGCTAGGTGCTAAGCAACTACAAATAAATGATATCACTAATTATACCGTTGCTGCAAGTTTACTTCATTCTGCTCTTGTAAGTTCTTTTTTTTTTAAGGGAGAGAGAGAGGAAATATAGGAGAAAGAGTTGGGGAAATTTTTTTTTACGCTATAAAAAAAAAAAAAAAAAAAAAAAAAAAAGCTCCATCTTCTTTTTCATTATCATTCTAACTTATGAATTCACAGCATACTCAACCTTTAAATACAAGTGTATTATACAATGCCTACAAACATTCACAAAAACGTTTATTCTTGTTTGATTACGATGTAAGTCTTTTTAAAAAAAATATATATATTCGGAAATTGGATCAATTAATTTATACATGTTTTTTTTAAAAAAAAAGGGAACTTTAACACCCATCGTTAGTAATCCAGCAGATGCTCAACCAACTCCCATGTTATTACAATACCTTGACGCGTTATGTAAAGACCCTTGCAACACAGTTTGGATCATCTCTGGTCGTGACCAAATCTTTTTAGATACTCATCTTGCAAAGATTGCAGGTTTAGGACTTAGTGCAGAACATGGATCGTTTATGAAAAAGGCAGGTTTAAATGATTGGGTGGATATGTTGAAAGATGCAGATATGTCATGGAAAAATGTCGCTATGAAGATTTTTGAAAAGTATACAAAATGTAACCCAGGTACTGTGATTGAACAAAAAAAGTCTTCAATTACATGGCATTATCGTAATGCAAATAATACAGAAGAAGCGTAAGTTTTTTAATCGTATGATTTTCAATTCTTTTTTCTAAACTCAATTTTTTTTGTGTGTGTGTAGTGAACAACAGTCTGAATTGTGTCACGCTGAATTGATTCAGATTCCAGGTGTAGATATATTAGTTGGAAAGATGAACTTGGAAGTTCGTTCGCTGTTGGTTAATAAAGGAGAGGTGGTTAAACGTATTAAACAAAAGCAAGTTTGGGATTTCATTATGTGTGCTGGTGATGATCAAACAGATGAAGATATGTTTCGCGTTTTGCAAGATGATCGTCAAGCTTTTTGTGTATCTGTTGGTCCTTTATCAAAAAAGACTAGTGCCAAATACAGCGTTGAACACAGTGAAGATGTTGTAAATATCATTGGGCAATTGGTTCATACAACTACTAGTACTTTATAATAGAATAAACATTATAGAAAAAATAAATATGTATAATATCGTTTTTTTTTTGTTTTTAAAAAAAAGGGCTTTTTTTTAAAAAAGTTTTTATTTTATTGTAAAAAAGTAATAATACATTCAACAATATAAGAGAAAAGATAGATAAATAGTAAAATGAACACATTTTTTTACAAGCAAATCAATTACTTGTAAGAGTCATTTAAATAAGTTAAGTTACGTTAAAATACGTAGAATAAAATAAAGGGGAATATCCTAAAGAATTGCATCGCTTTAACAATAACGATCTCTGCTCCAGATGGTAGAGGTTTCAGGAGATCGGTTCTATATAATTTTTTTTTTAAAAATATTAGTTTCTTAAATACTACTCGGTAAAATAATAATGTTACTTACGTTATTGGCTTCAAGAGCGACGTAAATATTGTTCTTATAAAGAACCTTGGTTCCAGTCTTGTAAGCTCTAACACTAGTCCATCTGACTGCGTTACAATCAACAGATCTAGCTTCAATAGCAGGACAGCTAGCGGTCTTGACCCAAGCACCAGAGGTACCACCAGGGGCATCGTTTAAGGACCACCAAGCAGCCTTGTAAGCAACATTCTTGTAGACAACCTTCATACCGGTGTTGTAGGTAGAGGTGCTGGACCAGGCGGTAGCTTCACAATCACCGGTAGGGATAGCAGTAACGGTAGATGTAGTAGTAGTAACGGGGTCAGAAGTTACGGCAGAAGCAGAGGCAGAGGTAGTCGTAGTAGTAGGCTTGGTAGTAGTAGAAGTAGAGTTGTTACCACCACCGAGGGTTCCACCGGCACAAGAACTGACTATAAGAGTAATTTATGTTAGTATATAGGCGAAGGGAAGGTTTTGTAGGTAGACTTACTAGCAGACCAGTCACTGTTGACAGAACCGTTAGGAGTAGTAGATGTCCACCATTTAGGCTACATAATAAAGTTAGTATAAATAAATAAGTTTTTTTTTTTTTTTTTACAGTATCGACTTACAGTCCAGATATAACCTCTACAAAAAAAAAAAAAAGATATATTAGATTCAGGGGTAAAGTATATATGTGTCAAAAAAATATACAACTTACTTATAAGAGACCTTGGCACCAACCATATAACTATTACCAGCAACAAAAGCAGGATCTTTACATTCAGGGAAGACGAAGCTACCATCACACTTTTTACCAGACTTTAATCCATCCTTAATGAACTTATCAATACGGTTGTTGGCACGAGCTTGAGAGGCATCCCAGAACATAACACCACCGAATGAAGGGAAAGCATCACGAGTCTTTTTAACGATATCCAATAAGGAGCTAGGGGCAGTGTATCCACCACCAGCGGCAGTAGCACTAGCAGGAGCACCAATAAAGATCTTGACGTCAGGGTTAGGAGAAATAGTACGGGCCCAGATATCCCAGGTACCGTAGTTCCATTGAGAAGGAGCGTTGAAGTTTTGAAGACCACAAGGGTTGTTGTAGAATTGAACGTAGACAGCGTCGAAGGGGAAACCGTCCAAGGTCTCTTGCAAGTTGGCATCAGGGTAAACACATTGAGGGGCAGCAGTAACGTGGTACTTCTTGGAACCGGATTTGAAGTGAGAGTCCAATTTCTTAAGGAAAGGAATGTAGACTATATATATATATATACATGTTAGTTGGTTAAAGGGAGAAGTTTTTTTTATGTGTTACTTACATTTGGGTCCACCACCTTCAATATCAAGATCAACACTAGTTTTTTTTTTGAAAAGATGGTCAGTTTTTTTTTATATTTTTTTTTTGTTTGCTAGCTTACCCATCTAAATCGGCATCACCGAAAGGTCGGATATCGGATTTACCACCAAAGAATTGGTTCCATAAGGTATCAGCAAATTCAACAGCCTTGGCTTCAGTAGGGAAGCCGACACCACCAGTGGCGCCACCTAATGACAAGGTGATCAATTTACCCTTGTCTTGACAGTACTTGATATCGGGAGCAAGGTTACTACAATCGGCCAAGTTGGTATCAGGGAAAGTAGCATTATCAATACTGTTACAATACTATATACAGAAACAAAAAGTTAGAAAAAGTAGGCTTTTTTAAAAAAAAATAAAAAAATAGCGGTGTTTTTTTTACGTTTGCAAGATTGATTTGGGGTTGGCCTCCAACACCGAAGAAATGAGTAAGGAAGGAAACGGGAAGAACATCAATAGCATCATCGTCACAATAGAACTTGAGAGGTTGTTGCCAGTTTGCAGTGTCCTTACCGTTAGCAGCACCATAGGAGTTTTGACCCCAATCTAATTGAATTTGTTAGAATATGAAATTTCCCTCCTTTTATCTTTTTATTCTACTTACAATCGACAATGTTGTCATTACATTTATCCTATAGAAAATTTATATGCATATAAGTATTTTTTGTCTTCCAAATCCTCGATAGAATTTTAAAAAAAAAACTTACGTTGTAAGCACTGGATAATCCGATAAGTGCGGAAGCAGCCAAGATGAATACACTCTTCATCTTTTGTTGATTGTTATTTGTTAATGAAAAATAGAAAGAAGAGGGGAATAAACTTGACGTATTTATATTAAAAGGAAAATATTTTTTTTTAAATTCCTTTCAGTATTTTATTTTTCTGGGTGTAGAGGGTGTAACAGTATATATTTGATAATAAAAATCCAGGATTCTATTTCTTGCATTGTAATATTGTCTAGGATCTTAATTTAACACATATCTGTGATAATAATTGATCAAGTCATACGTAATACAATAAGATTATATAAATAATAATAAAAAACAAATTTGTATAATGGACTTATTTTTTTTATTTATATCTATAATTGCTTATTACTCAAGACTTCTCTAGCGATTTTACAACTCCATTGAATTTTTTCTAATTCTTGTTCACCAAGGCCTGAGTGTCTTCCATGAACGACAGATTCCAACATAAAGAAGATACAGCCCTGAGAAAGAGTGCGTAACTCGATAATCTTACCAAATACATTAGCAATCGATTGTGCGCCACCAGAATGCAATTGTAGTAAAAGATTAGCAAAGAAAATTTCCAAGAATATACGAGCATTACGTTGTACAGACATAAAATTAATACTTTTTAAAATGGCTAAAGTAAGGGCACTTTCAGCAACCAGAGAGGCATAAAATTTAGCCATGTTCATTAATTTACTAAGTCGAACGTTCTTGTTGGCATCAACAAGTGGGGCTTCGGAAGCAGGTCTTTCTAATCCACCAACTTCGGTTTCACCGCATTCTCGGAGAAAATCCCAAAGGCAGTATTGGAAAGTCACCTTGAAGGAGTGGTCTGCCTCACATAATCTTTTACTAACAAGCATATAGTATGGGTTGAACGTTTTTTCCTATTTTAGCAAGGTGATCGAAAGATTTAATAATTCGTAACCATTTATTTTTTTGTTTGTACTACTTACATTTCCTGTACACTGTAACATAACACGACATATTTCACGTTGTTGCACTTCACTCAACCCAAGTTTCATAAGTTTTTCAAACGCATCCAAATAATCCTATTTTTCACATTAATATTTGATATATAATTATGTAAACCAATAAGAAAAAGGGACTAACCTCGGAACTCATAATAGTAACAAAGATGGTTCTACGAATATCAGTATTCATACCTTGTTTTCTTGCCAATTTTAATAAAGCTTCTTGTAACGATTGATCATTTTTTAAATCTTCAGGCATCTTTGTGGTAGTGTATTTACTTGAGGTACCAACTAAATTATCCTTCCAAGAGGAACCAACTAACCACCATTTACCCTTTGTTTCAACATTACGAATATCATCTAAACTCACTCTTAAGGCTTCAGTACTACGAACAGATCTTTTCTTAGATAATCCGTTCAAGAATTTCTTCATTTTCGAAACCATTTCTTTGTCCCCTTGGCCTCCAGCAGTCTGACCATTCTTAATCTTATTGTTTTTTACATTAGCAATCGTTTCAAGCATAAATTTATGACGAGTGCTGTAACAATTAATTTGATTAGTATGTGTCACCTTATTTTTTGTATTTTTTCATGCAATCTAAAATTATTTTGCTTACGATATAGTTGAAGGATCACGTTTTGCTGTTTCCTTTTGAATTTCGTCAATGATATGCTTTAAAGAGGTGGGATCATCATTACGCATTTCAGGGCCGGCAGCTATAAAAAAAAAGAAAAAGTTAACATACATAAATTGTAATTGAATATATATATATATATGAGGGGAGACTTACTTCTAATGACACGAAGTAAAAGCTCTATACTATGTTCATCTAATTTAGCAATAAGTTCACGAACGATATCGTAGACAATAACACAAGATAAAACTTGAAAGTTATATAATTCCAAAATTAAAGTCAAGAGATTTTTTGTTTCTCTTGCACCTTCTGGTGCTTCATCTCCATTATCATCTCCTCTTTTCATTGATTCTCTACATTTGTTATATTCCTTTTCAAACATTTCAACAAGTGTTTGAACAAAGTGAGCGGCTATATAAAATATTCATATTATGTCATGTGTGAATAAATAATAGTTTTTGTCACACTTTAAAGAAAAAAAAACTTACCAAATTCGATACCAATTAAACGATAAAGACTAGCAACGATTGTTGCATAAGTAATAACAAATGAGTCCAATAGATTTGATTTTTGAGAAATAGAAGTTAAAATCAAGTCAGAAATAGTTGCGGTAACATCTACATATATTAAAAAAGAAATTAATTTAGTTTATATAATCAAAGTTACCTAATCGAATTTATGATCGAGAACACAAAAAAATAATTTACCATGGCGCGGATAAGACCCGTAACACTTTTCAATTTCAAGTAAAATACTCTCCATATTACTCTCACTCAATCTGTTTAATTGACCCATAAGTTGTTTGTGGAGTTTCATTTGTTGCTCACTTTTTGTTGTTGCAGTCTTTCTTAAATGAGGAGGAACGTATTTTGACAACACGTTGGATTTGACAGGCTCAGCTGGCTTGGTTTCCTCTTCACTTTCCGCTTCACTTTCCTCTTCACTTTCCTCTTGTTCATTTAAAGCTTCCTCGTCACTATCAATATCGTCTTCACCAATGACTATAGATTCGTCATCACTGTCTTCCATATTCATAACCTCTTCATCGTCGTCATTTTCTTCTTCCTCGCTATTTTCTTCCATGCTTTCATCGCTGTCTAATCCAGCAAACATATCATCTACAGCTTCTTCAGCCTTTCCTTCCATCTCTAAACCCTTTTTCTTTTCAACTTGTCTTTGTCTCTTTTTTCTTAAATACTCTTGATCATCATCTCCCTCTTCACCTTCGATACCACCCAAAAGTTCCAATAAACCATCTTCTTCAAATTCTTTACCCAAAGCCTTTGTCTTCTTCTTATTTAAACCTAATTTCTTTTCCCAATAAGCAATATCACGATCATCGTCTTCGAATTCTTGATTATCTGTCTCCCCTTCTGCGGATTCAACTAAATTATCGGCTTTCAATAACTTGTAAAGTCCGGGGTTAGATTTGGACAGACGTTTCATGGCTTCAGCAGTTGTTTTTTCTTTGACAGGTTCTGATTTCTTTGCTACTGGTTCTGGTTTCGTTTTAACGGGTTCCACAGTCTTTTGACGTTTGTTACTTTCAACTGGCTTTTGGTCGACAGCTGGACGCTTCTTTTGATGACGCTCAGCGTTCTTTTTACCTTTATCTAGTTTTTTTTGTTTTCTTTGCTCTTTACGAGTAGATACGGCGATGGTAAATTTTCGTCCAAACTTACGATCATCTTTGTCTATTATAGATCGAGATCAATGTTAATAAAAAAAAAGTAGTATTAAAAAGTGTATTTTCTTTACCTTGTTCGTCAAGTTCTTCTTGCATGGACTTTGGAAGTGTTGATCCAGGTGTAGGAGTGTGACGTACATTTCCTCCTTTTTTAAACGATCCTCCCTTCTTGAACGATTGCTGTTGAGGTCTCATTTGTTCTTTTAGAGCTGTATTAAAAAAAAAAAAGCTTCCAAAAAAAAAAAAAAAAGAAGAGTTCGTATTGTGACTGGGCTAATATAAAGGAACGGGTCCGCCCTTTTTCTTTGCATGACAGAATAGACAGACAGAGACAGACAGAGACGGAGAGAGAGAGAGAGAGAGAGAGAGAGAGAGAGATCTCTTTGCATAGAAAATGTAATGCATGTATGTATATTATTTTTTTATATAATAAAAAGCATTGTTTTTATGAAGTAGTAAAAAAAAAAAGTTAATTATTCCTGACCCAATTGGTTCTGTCTGTGTCGTGTTGCATCAGAAGAGGGCTCGGATTTCCCTCGCATCCTAATCTATAAGTCGATATAATTTTATTTGAATTCAGTAATATGAAACTCTTCTTCAGAAGAATAGTCAGAGTATCATATCTTTAGATACTTCAAGATAGCCCTTTTTTTTTTTTACTTCCCTGATATTTGACTAGTTATATATATAAAGGAGGCATACCGATGCGCAATTTATTTATACTGCTGGCCCCAAAGAAAGTGCAGTATATTACTTTTTCCTGTATCAGGCTCTTATATACCGTAGTATTTGCACCACAGGAAAGTAAAATATGAGTCGCCTATAAGTTTCTTTTGAAAAATGATGGAATTAACTAATAAAAAATGCTATGTTTCGTGATAAGATAATTATATATTCAGTAATAAGAATGCTGTAAATACAACTTTTTTTTTTTGGGTGCTTATTCCAAGTAACAATATAATTTAATACAGTTTTTTTTTATGTATCTCAAAGCAGCTTTTAAATATATAGTTACGTGTCATTTTAATTCTATTGTACAATAACTTTGGATGGATTCAAGAACTATTTAAAGTGTTATAATCCATTGTTGTCTGACCGTTATTCTTATAAAATACTTCTTTTTTACATGAAAGTTTAAACATCGCTTTTAAAAAAAATAATTTTAAAAGAGTCTGAAATAAGATGTTTTCTTTGTATAATTAAAAATCAGGAAATAGTTCTTTTGCCCAAGTTGCTTAGTGAAATTTAGTCGTCAGGGCACTGTATTTAATATCAAATATTGAAAACCGCTTGTTGTTTTGTATTTTTCTCAATTTTTTCTACTTTTTTTTATGGTCGGTCATTTTTGGCCGTTTTTGATCATTTTGGGGGGGGGGGTCAACCCCTTTTGTTTTTCGATTTTTTTTCTCAGATTTTTCGCAATTACTCCCGATCTACCTTGCTTTTTTTTTGTGAAAAAAACAATGATTGTAAATCACTTTTTTAGGCGCATCTAATACATTTAAAGGTATATTTTTATTAAAAACACTGAGCGAGTACTTAGCGTTTAAAGACGTTTATTTTTTACTAAAATTCGAGTTAAGCGGAACTTAAATTAACGTTTTCTTTAAAGCGCGTTTTCTCGTTCAGTTTTGGTTGTAGCTCTTTTATTTATAAATAAACAATAAAGGGTTTTTAAAGATCTATAATCGTTACTATCACTAAAAGTAGTAGTGAGAAAATATATTTTACGTAATCATGTAAATGAAAAAATTAAGAAAAATCGTTACACAAAAGACGCGTGTCATTTTTTCCAAAAAAAAAAGTTATTTTTAAACAGTGATTACTCTTTCAATTTTTGAATTAAAATTTTGATTTAAAATGGATTAAATGAGTATAAATGAGTACTATACTATCCTAGTTTTTTCCACAAAGAAAGGCAAAATGGATCCATAGTAATTGTAAGAAAACCGTGATTTTTGGTCAAAAAACAAAAGGGGTAGACCCTCAAAAATGAAAATCGAAAAAAAAAACAAAGAAATACGTTTTTAATTTTTTTTATCAAAGATATATTCGAAACAACTATTTTGTATTATGCAATTTGGGCCCGAAACGGGTTTTCTGTTTTTTAATAAATTAAAGACCATTATTTATTATAACTGCTGAAATTAGCAGTGATTTCTTAGGTGAGCGATTTTTAAACTGCGATATCTCATTGAGCTTTTTTACATTAGCTGTATATCAGATGAACTCATGACTATAAGAAGGCCTTATCGTGTAGAATAGTTTTAAAAGAGTAGCCTGAAGAGAAAAAGATTCTTAAAGGCCCCGCCTGAAAGGAGGAAGAAGGAAAGTTTGTTACTTCCAAAGAAGATTCTCTTTACATGACTGTTTCTTCAGTCAAATATCATCCCTTTTTACAACACCCGCTGAAAATAAATAAACTAGGGCATTTTTTTTTTATTGATCCTTTTTTTTTGTAAAGTATATGACATGTTTAGACTGACTTTAACTTTATTAAGGCACAAGGCGCTGCCTAAACGTAAACATATAAATGAACACACACGCACAAAACATAACAAAAAAGACTAATGTTTTTCTTCTTAGCTTGTTTATACGGTTCCCCATGTCGAGCCTATACAAGTAATTCAATACTTTCAGAGATCAACCTGGAAATGTTTCGCGTACTTGATTCGGCCGCAGTAGCACGTAAACCCAACAGTTCCAGAACTCTATCATCTATATTACAGCTAGCACAAGATTTACAGCAAAGTGGAGAACAGTTTAATAGTGAGACTTATGAACATATACTAAGTGCGTATGCTAAAAGTGATCAAGATAAGTCGTTAGAGCTTTACGAACGCATGGTTGCTGAAGGTATTAAACCTACACGAGTATTCTATCATAAAGCATTACAGGTAAAAAAAAAAAAAAAAACTTATAAAAATAATAGTGTATGTTATATATTAAAATTTATATGAGTATGTTAGTTGGCAGCTAAAACTGGAGATGCAACAACACAAGCAAAAATATTACAGTATATGGAAAACGATGGACACAAACCAACTTCAAAGACGTATCATTTAATGTTACTCTGTATGAGAGAAAATGCAGAACTAGAAAGAGCACTAGATATTTTTGATTTGATGAGGAGACAGAATATTACACCAGGATTGTTGACTTATCTTAGTGTGATTGACATGGCAGTTAATTTACATCAACCAGATATTGCATCCCAATTATTGGAACAGGCAGAAAACTTACCTACATTTAGAGAAAAAGATCAGTTTTTGTATATGCATATTTTAAGGTCTGCTTCTTTTCACGGTTATGTAAGTTATATTACATTCGCTTCTATTTTTTTTTTAAAAAAATACTTAACCCCCTTTTTTATTTAGTATGAAATAGCTAAAATAAATTGGGAAAAAGCAGTAAACAATTGTAACTTTAAACCGGACGAAGGAATTTGTTTACACGTATTAAACTTGGCGGGTAAGCACGGGGACCCAGTGATGGCTAGTGATGTGATCAGGGTGCTCGGAGACGAAGGATATCAATTTAGAGAGTGTCATTTTTCACCTTTGATTGAAGCGTTTGCTTCTACGGGAGATATGACCAGCACATTTAAAGTATTTACAGCCATGAGGAAAGTAGGTGTGATACCAACTAAAAAGACAGCGCTACCAATAGCGTATAAATTGGGATCTGATATCAATGCAGTAAGAAAGGCAAGAGATTCTTTATTAGATATGGCAAAAGATCAACAGGTGGATACGATCGCGTTTAATCTGATTATCCATTGCTTTGCATATAATAAGGAATATGATGAAGCCATCTCAACATTTGCTAGAGCCAAAGAATTCGGAGTCAAACCAGATAGTGAAACACTGGATGCTGTATTGGATGCTTGCATTCATTGTAAAGATGCTTCGTTGGGAGAGATGTTGTATAGAGAGCAGCTTTCAAGGGGCGTCAAAGGAACTTCGTCGACTTTGAGTAAGATGGTAACTTTAATGTGCACTCAAATTGATTATGAGGATGCGTTCAAGTATTTAGAAAAAATGAAGAAAGTAAATATGATCCCGTTACGTGGGTGTTATTTTAAATTGGTTAAAGTACTATCGGCTGCTAATGATCCGAGATTGCCGTTGGCGATTGAGGATATGAAGGCGTACGGTTATGATATCTCGAGTCATATGGAGGAGTATATGGAGAAAGAAGTCGAAAAACGATTAAACGCTGTAGAGGAAGAAGAGATTTTACTGTATAATTATAATACCCAACCCCCCTTTTTTTTTTAAAAAAAAACCTTAATTATGGTTAAAAATTAAATGATTGTAATCACATAAAAAAAAAGTTTATTTAGAAGTAATGGTAAAAGGGAATTTTTGAGTCTTTTTTTAAATACAAGATTATTTAATCGGTTTCTTCAGTATGATAACCACTACGTCTACACATACAAAAAAAAAAAAAGTTAGATATATAAACCTCCCTCCCCCCCCCCCCCCAATCATTTCTTAATCTTACCTCATTTCAGCTAAAACACGACGAGCATTAGTCAACTCTGAATCCAACTTCAAAATCTTGACTTGTTGTTCCATTTCTCTACGTTTGAATTCATGCACGGATAATTTATTAAAGTCGATATCTACAGTTTCATTTGTATTTTGTTGAGCAACAAGCCCCTTGACCTGTTTCACAAGTTCAGCGGCAGCATCTTTAACGCTCTTAGCCGCCATCTCTAAACGCTCTTGTGTACGTGACATAAAGGTTGATTTGACTCTGGAGGCAGATACCAATTGAACAGTGGCAGCAGAGACTTCGTTAGATGCAACAATAAGTTGTTCAAGTGAGTGTGTCTTACTGATGACACCATCAGCAGCTTCAACTAAAAGGTTGGTAGCGACGGCAACAGCTTTAGCAGCAGAAATTAAACCTTCAGTCCAACGATTATGTTTCTTATAAAAGGCAGCTTTAGAAGCAGTACCGCGACCCTGAGATACAATCTCGTGTTGTGATGCAGTAGCGCATTTAATTAAATTGGCAATGGCGTTGGTAAGAGCTAAAACAGAATTTAAAATCAATTGATGGACTTGGATATCTGTAGCAGAGAAGGATGGATTGGCAGGACGACGCATTAAATCTTGAATCTTGGCAGAAGCTTCTTCAATAGCACGAGCTGCTTTAGTCATCTCCTGTTCAACAAGATCTCCTACTTCTCCTTCGGCTAATTTGTTAATATCAGTAGCACCGGTAAGAATAAGGTCTTCAGTCTTTTGCGATAATTTGGTAAGTGATTCTTGAACTCTCATATCACCTTGAATAACTACTTCAGGTCTTTGAGCACGGGGAAGCATCTTGAGGTAGGTTGACATAACGCTACTAAAGTATTGAATACATGATTCAGCAGATCCTTTACCAAGTCGAATAAGTTCTTCGCCGTCTTCATCACGCATTACGAATTGAGTGATGCCCTTAGCATGTTGAAGTACGTCAATAATTGTATCAGAAAATTCAAGTGCACGAGTAATAGTGCCTGTATGATCCCCAGTATGGCTTCCATCCAAAAATTTACTGAATGCAGACATAAATTCAACCGAGGTGATACTAGCTCTTTCAATCATGGATAAGGCTAATTCTGGAGTAGAGTTTTCCTTACCGTGAGATCCAGGTTGATCAAGTTCATAAATACTATCATTGATCTTTTGAATACAAGTACTTAAGATACAATCTAAAATTTGGTTCAATTTATCAGTTTGTTCAGTTTCTAAACGGACAAGTTCATCTTCAAGATCATGTTGTCTGTCATTTTGTTGTAATTCAGCAAGTTGAGAAAGACATTCGTCCATACCGGCTTGTAAAACAGCAATCTCTTCATCTTTCTCTTGACGAATATGATCAGCTTCACCTTGTTGATCTTCAATTTGTTTAAGGAATTCATCAATTAAAGCTTGCTTTTCAATTAAACTTGCTTCAAGGTCAGATTTTTCCTTGTTGAATTTAGCTAAAAGAGCACTGACTTCATCACCCTTGGATCTGCCCATGTTTTGAACTTGGTTACGGGCATCGTCTAATTCACGACGCAAACGTTCCATATCATCACGTTGGTTGCCTTGCAAACGAGATAATTCGTTACGAGCTCTATCACGTTCACGAATTAAGTCAGCAAGTTCGATATTCTTGGCACGCATATCGGCTTGAAGACGTTCCATTTTTTCATTTGCTTCCTGAGCAGAGTTTGCTTTTACTTGAAGCGCCTTGTATTTGTTTAATAAATCAATATGCTCCTTTCTTAACTGACTGTAAAGTTTAGCTAAAGCTTCATACTTGTTCTTCCACATTTGAATTTCGTTTTGAAGAGAACGAATTAATTCATCTTTAGATTGGTCTCTTAATTGAGAGTTGGCGTTGATAGAAGCCAATTCTTGTTCAAGTGCTTTCACTCTTCTGTCGTATTGTTCCAACATCATTTGATTACGCTCAAGTTGATTACGGCCGCTTAATACTTGCATCTCAAGTTCGTTAATTCTACCACTTTGTTGTTGATAAGATTGTTGTCTCATTAACTCTTCTTGTCTTTGACGTTCCAAATTAGCCATTTGTCTTTGTTGTTCTTCGTACTCATGTTGTTGTTGCATTTGCATTTGTCTTAATTTATCTTGTTCCTCAGCACGTTGTTGAGCTAATCTTTGTTGCTGTTCATCATACTCACGTTGTTGCTGAGCTTGCTTCTCGGACCAGAAATCAATAACTGGTTCAGGAGATGCTTGAGCGGGTGGAGGAGCTTCAATACGAGCTACCTCGGGTCGCTTAGGAAGTTGAGGTGTACTGGCATCAATTAATGAAGGTGGGTCGGGTGAAAGTTTAGGTACGTTAATTAAGCTGGTCAAATATTTAAGGTTGGAACATTCATAATAAAACTTTAAAAGTGCATAATGTTGTGTATTAAACTTTTGTCTTAATGGTGCAAGTGCTTCAGATGCATCGGTTCCTTTTTTTTTTTTTTTGGTTCGTTAAATTATGGGGTTTGACCACACACACACTTTTTTTTTTTATGTACTTACTTTGATGCATAGCTCTTAACATGCTAGTAATAAATTTATAAATACCATAACTTTCTTCAACTAATGGTACAAGTGCAGCAATACGGCATTCGTTGTTGGAGTGGTGACGGAAACTAGCAAATACAACTTTTTGAAATCTATCAATGTGGTCCTGTAAGGTCATTAAATCATTAATGGTTTCGAAACTAAAACAGAAAAAAAAAATTAATATATATGTGTACCCCCCTTTTTTTTTAGTTATATCCCTTACCCTTCGTTAGGGTCATCAATATTTTTTAAACTAATATATTCTTCATAATCAAAAGTACCGTTAAACTCGGGATGAGTACGATGGTATTGAAGTTTATGTAAAAGAAAGTCGACGTAGGCACGAATCAGATTACCGTAACCACGCATACCATCACCATTGACACTACGTGCACAAGTTTCTAACCATCCTGTTTCTCGAAGAGCATCTTTAATAACCTAAATGTGCAGTTTGTATATTTTTAGTCTTTTAGCGCGTGTTGCTAATATAAATTTTTTGTCATACGTTTGGATGACCATCTTTCACAATCTTGTGAACAAGAATAAGTGCTTTAAATGTTTGGACTTCATCTGAAAGTAATGGTTGAACTTTCAAGATGTTCCAGATAATTGCAGAGGTCCTGTGGTCCCATGTGTAGACAATACATTCTACAACAAAAAAGTTAGAAATAAAGCCCGGGAAAAAAAAAAAAGAGAGAGATGTGTATAATATGCTTACTTCGGACATGTTTTTGCTTGGGAGCTGATTCTTCTAAACTACAAGCTTTTTTAATACTCTGAGCAAGCTCAGCTTCTGCCTTTTCAGCAGATAGATAGGACATTTATAAACTAAAGAAAAGAGAAAGGAAAAGGGAAATTAATGATGTAAACGATTTACCTGGTTTTTTTTTTTAACTCCAGACAGTGCTCACAAAAAAAAAAAAAAAAAAAAAGTAAAACCTATGTACGGAAACGCATTAAAGTTATTATATTTTTTTTAAAAGTAAATAGTTTAATATATAAAATGAATATGGCTGATTCATTTTATACGCTTCATTTTTTTTTTTGTTTATAAAAAAAAAAAGTGTTTTTGTGTTTAAGAGATCTTTACTTGCAAATTACCATAATGAGATTTTTTATTATTTTTTTATATGCATTATTTTATGTATCACCACACAGAGGAAAATCTCAATTTTCTGTAATTGAGAGAGCATGGTAAGCGCATGATATTTATCTTGATTCACGAAACTCTTTTTTTTTTCTTACTGAGTGTAACCAATTATTTTCTGAGTCATATATATAAAAGGTAACGCGTTCTTTTCACTATGATATATAGCTTTTGGGAAATTTCGTCTCTATATGCTTCAATTGTATAAATAGTATGAAAATTATCACAGAGATAAATCAAACACTGTGTAAAAGAATGTAATTAAATTAATAGAAAAATGGCATCGGAAAGTCTCCCTAATTTGAATTCAGAAGGTTTGAGAAGAAGGTAAAAGTTTAACGTTTGTTCTCAAGTTGCGAAACTTTTTTTTTTTTTTTTTTTTTTTTAGTAAATGTGTTCTCCCTTTTATAGTTTAGTAAAGCACCCGAGTAGATGGGACTCATTGCTCTTTTTAAAACCTTAATATTATGACGCCAAATACCTGTTTTTTTCTATTGTTAAAAAACCCCTTTTTGTACGCTGTTACTTAAAAAAGATGGGGGAGGGGGAATGATCGTTGATAAATCGTCATAAAAAACAAGTTTATATGACGCCACTGTGTAAAAATAAAAAATCACTCCGAACTATTTACGCATTCTTTTTTTTTTTTTTTTTACCCATTATTCACAAGACTACAGTCCCGGTTCCCTTTTGGGAGTGTACTTTTGTAAAGTGACCAAAAGAAAGCTTGGAGTCGTTATGTAATTGGGTACTTCATTTTAGTAAATGACTTTAGTTCAAGTTCCGTTTCAACTGAAGCATTGACCATTTTAAGTAAAAGGAAGGGCTCATCTAGACATGTTTCATTTGCTCCCTTCATTCGGAAATTCAATCACTTTTTTTTTTAGCTAGTGAACTAACGCTATCTGTTTGCTTTTGCTACACAAGATAGGTAGGGAAGTACTACAGTTTTATTAATAACAAAAAGCCTCCCTCCCATGTACTCCCAAAAAAATAGACACTACTAGTTTATCGCCGATTTTTTTTATCCTTAATCGTTGCTGATCTCTTTATTACAGTTTAAGACGAAATCTTTAGTCACTATTTACAATTACACAAGTCTATTGGTGTATGTTTTAAATCATAATTACAATATATCATAATTACAATATATATAAAAAAGGGTTAATTCGTGAGAGCACAGAGTTTTTTTTAAAGAAGCTCGAGAAAAATTCAATTATTGCGTCAGGGTTATACTATTTGCTTTTTTTTTTTCGCAATAAGTCTAGTTTATGCAAATGACAACCTCTTAGTTCCAATGCAACGTATTTTTATCACCCTTTTGTATATATTAGATTTATTAGATCGGGGTAGAACAAAAAAAACCAGGAATATGGTTGGTTCCTGCCAATTATTCGTTGTAATACAAACGGGACTCGCCACATTATAAGGATTTAAAAATAAAAAAGGATAATCATAGCGTCTAGACTTTTTTTTTTGTTGCGTATCACAAACTTTCTTTTAGCGTTGTCAAAAATGATAGGATAGATTCTATTCCGAAGTTAACTTTAAAAAAATGTGGTATTCTTGTTATTTTTTTTTTATTACAAAGAAAGAGAACCGAATTATGAAACAGAAAAAAAAAGAAAGGTATATATAATTAAACAGAAAGAAAAAAAACGAAGGATGAAATGTACAGATTGAGAGGTCGGGGTATTCTTCATAAAATAATTGAATATGATACTGTTTGATAGTGTTGTTGTGATTATGTAGAAAGCATTGCTCGTAAAACTTCGTTCTCTTGCTTTACTTTTGATAATTCTTCTTGAAGATTAGAATTAATATTCATCAATTGAGAAACTTTAGAAGTCATAGATTTCATGCTAGCTTGCTAAAAAAAAAAATAATAATTAATATATATGCAGGTATATATGTTACTATGGTAATTTACCTTTTTAGCACGGTACTTGGCAGAAGCAAGTTTGTTTCTGTATCTACGCTCTTCAACAGACATTGGTAATTGAAAACTATTTTTTCTTTCATAATGCATATAGTCCATGTTTGGAGATAAAGATGGAGATCGACTCTTGAAAGAATCAGGTGGAGATAATGGGGCTTCTTGATTTGTATCGACGATAGCGTAAATTGACATGCACTTTCTAGAACTATCCATTTTTTTTAAATTAAGCTTTTTATTATTATTATTTTTATTGTAAAAAAGTAATGAAAAAAAAAAAGATTGAGAAAAGAATTTACGTCTCCCTTTTTATATCCTTTTTTTTTTAAAAAAAAATGAGTCTGGAGTCCAAATCGGTGCATTGATGACACTGACATCATTTATTGCCTGTTTTATTTAAGCCAAAAAAAAAAAATAAAAAAAAGAAATAAAAAAAATAAGCTTGTGTAATATTTTTTTATTGGGGGGAGCTATAGTTCCTTGTGTCTTCTTTTGTATCGAAAACATTCATCAACGCCTTCCATTTCTTCAATCATTTCAATTACTAAAGGATGAGCGAACCCATAATATTCAGGTCCTGAAATAGCATTAGACGATTCTTTTTGTCTAACTTCATTTGCTTTCTTGATTACCAACGCCCAAACCCCTGTTGCTGTTCTAGCTGATAATTCAATTTCAGGTGCATCTGCAGCACTAAGCGTAAACTAAATGATTTAAACTAGTTAATTTAACTATAATATTTTTTTTATGCAGCTTTTTCTTTTTACCAATGGCCCTTCTTGACCGTCTTCAACTTTACATGTATATGTTGTCTGATTATTTGGATCAACCATACTCATATAAGTTCTTTCGACTGTATATCCAATAGGAAATATATATCTTTCGTTATGAAATTGTGATCTTTCGCTATCGATCGTTCCGAGATCTATAACATTTAAAGAGGCTATTTGAAATGGTAACACTATATTACCATTTTCGTCTTTTGGTACCATTACGCGCTTTCTTCTTGAAAGGCGTTGTTTTTTAGGTGTTGATACTGTTTTGACACGTTAAATATTTACTCTAATGTTCTATAGCATGATTTTTTTTTGTTTTTTTTTTGTTTGGTACCTTCGTCATCTTCATCCAATTGATCTTCTTCTTCTTCTTCTTCTTCCTCGTCTTCTTCCTCCTCTTCATCAATTGCACCATTTAACTCGTCTACTTCTTCTTCTGTAGGACTAATATCCATATCATCTGATTTTTTAACTGCGGTTCGCTTTTGTTGTTGCAAATGTTGACTACATATGTATTACAAGTATAAGTAAGAAAAAACACGTACATTTTGTTGTTTTTTTTTTACCGATTTTTCTTTTCTAAAGTTTGTATCCTACGGTTAGCTTTATCCAATGTTGTTTGATATTCAGTCTTTTTCTACAGGAATGCGCGTTTCTTTATTACAAAAGTTGTCAAAAAAAAAAAAAAAAAAAAAAAACTATTTACTGCAATCAACTCCATTAGTTTACGTTTCATTTTTCTGTACTTTATCATACGATCGTCAGTCCACTCTTCCGTTTGGCAGCTTGCTTCAACAAGAGTGAGAGGTTCTTTCTCATCCACGATCTCTTCCTCTTTTATAGCTCTTCGTCCTTTTGGCATAATTTTTTTAAAAAAAAACTCGAAATTAAGAAACAAAAAAAGGCTTTTTTTCTTGCTCGACAATAACAATAACAAAAAAAAAAAAAAAAAAATAGTGAGGAGGCGTATTGCATCCACCAATAGTAACCTGGGAAACCTTATTCAATAAATCGTAACCCACTTATTTTTTCTTTTTGGTTAATCTTCATCATTAAATAAAAAAAAAAATCCTTGATTTTATACAGAATTTTGATGAATAGAATATTTAATACAACAAGACCAGATAATGTCAATTTAGAATATGATGGTAATTCTAATAAAGAAAAAAAAAAACAAAAAAAAACAAAAAAAAAAACTCTAAAATAATAAAATAACAGAAAATGATGATTCGCAATCTAATTCAGATGGTTCACTTCAAAGCTGGATTAGTTGGTTCTGCTCACTTTCCGGTCATGAATTCTATCTTGAGATTCCGGAAGAGTTTATTGAAGACGAATTTAATTTAACAGGGTTATCAGCGCTTGTTCCTTTTTATAATGAGGCACTAGAAATGATTTTAGATATTGAACCAGAAGAAATCTCGGAAGATGAGCAAATGGATAATAAAGAACAAAAGCTTGATACAGATCAAGCAGAAGAGGAAGACGATGGGTTTTGGAAAGAAACACCACGACAACCACGTCAGATAGGATGGGTTGACCCTAACATTGTTGAACCTTACGCAGCCATGCTGTATGGTCTTATTCACCAACGTTATTTGGTGACTCGTAATGGGTTAAGAGCGATGGCTGAAAGATTCTCCAATGAACAGTTTGGTGTTTGCCCTCGTGTTTATTGTTATAAGTGTCCTGTTATTCCTTGCGGTAGATATGATGAGGTTGCAAAAGAAAGTGTAAGATTGTATTGTCCTTCTTGCTTGGATTTATATTGTCCACCCAACCCCATGTTGCAAAACATTGATGGTAAATATCATAATGCCCACGAGATGAAAGCATTATTTGCTAACTCACAAAAATATATGTACAGGATCTCATTTTGGTACTACTTATGCTCATTTGATGTTTGAAACTTATGCAGAATTATTCCCAAAACCTAAACCTCATATATATCAACCTCGTATCTTTGGATTTAGAGTCAACGAAAGTTCACGTACTGGCCCTAAAATGCAATGGTTAAGAATGAGACCAGAAGAGTATACTGACCAGGATGATGTAGAAGAAGATTTCGGTAAGGTAAATCAATGGCAACCAGCATGATTTTTTTTTTTTTTTTTTTTTTTTTTTTGCAAAGCATTGTATTCTACTATCTTTTTTTTTTAATTATTTATTTATCAACACTATATCCTTTTTTTTATATATAGCCAGCGGTTCCATTGCAGGCGGTGGATCAAAAGAGACAAGATGAAACAACTTTAACGGACCAAGTTGAAGGGTGGAGAATGAGAGATTCAAGTTTTAATAGCTTATTTAAACGATTCTTTTAAAGCACACGTCAAAAAAAAAAAAAAAAAAAAAAAAAACATTTACACATACAACACACACACACACACACACACCAAAATCTCTCTTATTTTTTTTTATTATTATTATTGCAAATATCCCTTTATACATACTGTATCACTAACTTTTTTTACTTATTACTATATAATATTAAAAAACTCCCCGAAAAAAAAAAAAAAAGCTTATCATTTGCATATGATGTCATGTACGCTTGTCATATATTTTTTACTTTTTAATAGATCAAAATTGACGTTTTTTTTTTTTTTTTGTACTCCACCCCCCATTTTTTTTTTTAAAAAATCGCTGATCATCGGTTACTTTATCAAGTTTTATGTAGCTTTCTGTACGTAGAAACACCCTGGGACTTTGAGAAACACATGTTTAAAAAGTTTCAAATAAATATAATTGTGCAAAGTATACTTTGTGATATGTATCAGATGATTTTTATTTTTTTTTTAAAAAAAAGTAAATATAACCTTATTTTATATGTCATTATCACACTGTTATTATTATTTTTTTTTAAAAAGAAACAAATCGTATTGAATCTTCAGATGAGATTTTGTTTTGTTTTCACCATCATTACACGTATTGTTGTTTTACTGTCGACATTATTTGCACATATATTTTTCTATTTAGCCAAAAATATACTAACTTGGCTACAAAAAAAAAAAAAAAAAAAAAAAAAAAAAAGTAAATTTCGTCATTGTCTATGAAAGGAGGTTTTTCCTATATTACGAACTTATTTAGCGTATTTTTTTTTAAATCGAAAATGATGATGATATGCACTGAAAGAGGTTAAAGGATTTTTCTATAAAAAAAAAGTAGGTATCGTTATCCTATTTGTTTCTTGATATCATTCTATTAAAGTTTGGTTCGGCTTTTTTTTTTAAAGTGAAAGTAGGCAAATTGAATTACTACAAACAGTTTTATTTCGTTGTAAAAATACTTTTGTCACCCTTTTTTTCCTGCACTAGCCCTGTTCATTCAGAAAGTTTAAATATCAATGCGTTTAACTCCTTTGCATGACTGTATTCAACATAACCCATCGCTGTGCCCCACTGCCACAGCAATCTTAATCGTTTTGTATTATTCATTTTGCAATAGTTTTTTCCTTTGTAAAACGAATTTTGTTTCATCCTTTTGGAGACTTTACTGTATCGTTCGAAAGAAGAAATAGAAGAATCTTTAGTAGAAATAGTCTTCGGATTGCAAGCAAAGGTTATCATAGAAGAGTTATAGGGTAAAGTAGCATCACCTACTGTTAAAGATGACGTAAAAGTACTACTGGATGATCGACTGTAGGTTAATTGAGGAAGGTCAACCTTCTCAGTTAACATTAGACTATCGTAAAGTTGGTGTTTCTTTATACTCGTTTCCCAGATTTGTTTTAATCGCTTCTTTTCTTGGGATTGCCTTTTCTCGCGATTTTTTTTATATTTTTGAATAGAGTAGACTATCGCGTATGAAGCCACGTAGAATAAGACTAGACTTGTTATAAAGATGGGAAAGTAGCTGTACACTTTATTGTGGGTTAGAATTGTATTGTTATTATTTATGGGCGCCATATGGATAAAATGGTTTTTTATTTTTTTATTTTTTTTTATTTTTAAAAAAAAAAGAAAAGGTCTAGTTACGTTAAAGAGGTCAGAATAGACAGCTCGACTCCTTGATAGGAACAAATGAAACCTTTTCGGTTTACATACCAATGAATCATTTATTATTTCAATCCAAGGATGAAAAGGGGTTTCCGTAGACCCGTTAAAAAAGAACAGAAACCTTTTTTTTTTTTTTTTTTTTTTTTTTCTAAACTTTCAAAAAAGTTTTTAAAACAAAATCTATTTGGTTTTACAACAATTTTTTAAAATAAATAAAAGAGTATCTATCCAATAAACAATGTTACAAGTTCTTTGTAGTATCTATTTCATCTAGTATATAAGTAAAATATACCCTTTTATTATTAATAATGATAGAGAAACGATTTCGGCCCGTTTATAAATTTTAATAAAAAAAAAAAAAACGGAAAATTTTCGCAAATACTTTTTTACAGGTACTGTTACTATTACTACGAAATACATGAGTTTATCTTAAAACGATAGCATACTGCTCGTTTTTTTTTTGCGCTTAGATCTTTATATGTAAATCAAGTTAATTTGAGCAAAAAAAGCGATGCACATAGATAGTCATGAGTAAACAGTGCACAAAAAAAAAAAAAAAATTACTTTTTGTTTTCGTCATTTAGAGCACTAAATAGTTAGTTAACTAGAATCGAAACTAATACATCGGTAATTCCCATTCGACAACAGGCTGCGTTCGATAATAATAATAAAAAAAAAAATATGTATGCAAAAAAAAAAAAAAAAATAATTCACACTACAATTAAGGTTTAAGAAAAGGAAATAGACTATGCTAAAAATGGTGCTAGTAAAAAGTGGAATAGTGTTTTAGGTTGTGATGCAAGGCATAATTTATATATTTTCCCTCCCAAAAAAAATAAATAAATAAATTGATAATTTATTTTTGTAATTATACACTAGCAATTTTTAATACACGGACACAAGCATCAACCATATCAGTTGATTGATCGATTGTTTTACAACAGTCTTCAAATTGGTCTTTCCAATTGGAAGTTTCTACTAAAATATCAGCTAACGCTTTAACTAGAACTAAAGTTATCATGTAGCACTGTGCCGGATTGAGAGCAACCATCGAAGCATCTGAAAGTTTAAATGTTTTAATTACATTTACAATATCATCTTCCATGTTCTCTTTAATATTAAGTTGGGTACGAATAAGCCCATAGCTAAAACAAAAGTAGGTTAGTAAGAAAAAAAAATCAATTGCATCATTTTTTTTTTTTTTTAAAAAAAAGAAACTTTACGTGTCAAGTATACGTTCACTCAAGATTTGTCCTCTTAAATAATTGGCATCGTCCATTAACTCTTTATCTAATAGAGCTAAAACATCAACACGTCGATGATTAGTTTGTAATTCGTTTAAGTAAGTACGAGTAGCCTTTGTAGTCAGATGGTCAAGGATAGTCCAAATGGTACCAAAAAGTGATAATTCGGGTACAGTACTCTTCTTCTTTTTAATAGGCTTCTTAGGCTTCTCAGAGGTAACCTTAATGACGTTGGTGTCCTCCGCTTTTGCCGATGATTCTGCCGCCGGTGTGTTACCTTTTTTAACAGCAGGTTTCTTTCGTGCTTCTACCATAGGCTTTATCTCGGCGGGCTTTATCTCTGCTGCGGGTTTTGCTTTTACTGTTGTTTCTGTTACTTGTGTAGGTTCTGTGGGTAAAGGTGGAGTTACAATTTGGTCTTGTTTATCCAAGTTCATTTCTTTCAACATCATCATTGTTTCAAATAAAGCATCGGGATCATCTTGGAAAGATTCGTTTGCCATCTGCTCCTCCTCTTCTTTCTTTCTTTTTTCATCTTGTTCCTTTTTAATTTCTTCTTGTTTCTTCTTTTTTAAAATGAAGGTAGAAGGTGATTTACCGTCTTTTTTAATTTCAATGCGATAGCCTTCGATAGAATCATAGACACTACTTTGATCTACAATAGATGATGGCGGTGGTACCGTAGTCTTTTCGACAATTTCAAATTTGCTTTGTGTGTCCTTTGGCACATTAGCTAATAAATGTTGCACATAATCATTTCGGATATCGTCATTGGATTTTAATAACTGCGTTTTGCGTTTTTCGTGTTTAATTGCAGTTCTATCAAAATAAATAAAAGCTTTATCAGTTCTTTTTCCTCCCTCCCCCCCCTTTTCTTTTATAAACATACTTTAACTAATACTTACTTGAAATCTTCGTCTAATAAAATAATATGTGCAGTAGGCACAGCGTTTAAGTCACGAAACCAAACAGGTTCCTCAGATAGTTGCATAATAAAATATTTTGACTTGTGATAACACGCTTCCGAACAATAATTTGCTAATTCAGACTGATCATATACTTTACGTTGTGACAATGAGATCTTATACTTTTGCAAGTCGTCTGTTTTAGGTGGGCTGTCACATAAAGGATAGCCACACCATTCCTGAACTACTCTTTCCTCAACGACTTCTTCAAATGTTCTAGGTTGTAAATAGATTGCTGCTCGTTGCAGTGTAACAGGCGATATCTTTGGTTGTGAAAAAAGCTTTTCCTGCCAAATAAATACTAACTTTTCTATTTTGAATCGTTGTTCAGCACTTTCCTTGATGAGCTTTTGTTTAGGTGTCAGTAGCTTCTTTTTTCGGCGTACCATTCTTTTTCGAGGTGTCGTAGCAGGTGGTGTCGTAGCAGCTGGCGTCGTAGTAGTTGGTGCACTCATAGTATTAAGCTTTTTTTTTTAGAAACAAGTTTTTTTTTAAAGGGAAAAGAAAAAAAAAGGTTTATAAACATCCGCAAGAAAAAGATGGCGTATCGTGACTGTTGATGACCAATATGATTTGCTTTTTACAACATGGCAATAAAGAGTATATATTTCTCTGGCATAATAAGGGCGAGTTTTTCTATAAACGGCGCGTCTCATTGGAGAGGAAAATTCTTTATTCTTTAAAAAGATTCCGTGTTGGACTATTTTATGTCATTTCGTGGCATATCAATGCTTGCTACTACTCGTACCACAAAGAAATAAATAGAGAATATAAAGGCACAGCTTCTCAAGTTATTCATTCTGGATAGCCTTCTATGATAAATAGTCGTGGTAAAAGGTAGCAGAAAAATCTGTTCTTGTCCCAGCATGAAATTTTTTTATACATACCCGATTTTTTTTTAAAAAAAAAAAGATAATAGTTAAGCGACCACTATCTATCTTTTTTTTTAAAGAAAAATAATAGTTTAGTAATACCAAGTTTATCGCTAGAATAAAATTGCTTAAGGACTATAATACGCATAGATTCAATTACAAGAAGAGGAAAGTTTTTGCATAACTGTAAAAACTGATTTTTTTTTTCTTCGCCTTATTCAAGCCAGGGGGGAGTTTCAAGTATCAACTAAAAATAACAATAATAAAAAAATCGCACATTATTATTTTTTTTTTTAAAAAAAAAAGAAGCACACTTTTACAAAATGAATCGATCTCGTCAATTAACAGTACTCAGTAGACACTTTCTTCAAACACCTAATGTTAGAATATTTTCTCGCTCTTTAACTTCTTTAGGAGGTTTAGGCGATCAAGGTAATATTTATTTATTTACTTTTGACACCTAAAAAAAAGTTGACTCTATTGTAGAACATAGAAAGCCTAGTAAAAAACTTTATGAAACACACGTTCCTATTTCCGGTATTGAAAGAACAGTTTTGACAGCTGCTTCTGCGGTCACGGCTTTAAATGACCCTTTACGTGGAGGTAACAAATATTTTTTTTGAAAAATCAAGGAATTTTTCTTTCTAATAGTTTACTTTTTTTTTAAGATATGGTTGCTACATTAGGAGAAACAACAGGTAGATTATTCTTATCTCGTATGCGTGATCAAATGTTAGAATCTAGTGTTGGACGTCGTATTTTACGTGAAAGACCTATTATCAATACTAGAACATTAGATTTTGATGAATTAAAACGAACCTGTGCACCAGGTACATTTGGCCAAATATATGTTAGTTGGCTAGAGGATCAAGGGGTTACGCCCGATACACGATGTGATGTCAAGTTTGTAGATGATGAAGAGTTAGCCTATGTTATTAAAAGATATCGTGAAATTCATGATTTCTTTCATACGTTGACTGGATTAGGTGTTACGGTAGAAGAAGAAATTGCATTAAAGTGGTTTGAATGGGCTCAAACTGGTTTACCCATGACGATGCTGGCTTCTATGTTTGGACCATTAAGAATGTCTTGGCCTGAACGTAGACGTCTTTATACAAATTATGTTCCTTGGGCTCTTCAATGTGGTGCCTCCTGTACTCCACTTATGAATGTCTATTTCGAAGAACATTTTCATACACCTTTAGATGAGTTCCGTAAACAGCTTGGTGTTACACTGCCTCCTTATCATTCATTTCATAATCAATAAATATTTAATACTCTAACAAACTCAACCAGACCATGAATCACTTTAATTACAATACGTATAAAAAAAAAAAAGTGGACGGGGGAATGGTATGATGCGTTATTGACAGCGGGAGTAGTCGGCATATATCGAACAAGTAGGAATATTGGATGATGTTGAGCCTGGGTCACCCGTTGCTATATTTGTATCATAATTATTTAGAGCCTCATAATGATAAACTTCTCGTGGGAATTTGGACTAACTAACAACTTGCCGAGGGGATACTGGATAACAGAGCTTCCGATACAACCCATTGTATTTTTTTTTGCTGCCTTGAAAGTACAATGGTGATCAATGGGGGACTGAGTTTGTTTCTTAATATAACCAGATAGGCGGGAGTGTATGATGTGCACTACTTTTTATAAATCCCGTCCAAGCTCCTGTCCTACCTAATTACGTAGTAATGCAAAGTGTACGTCAACTATAAAAGTTGTAGTTGTGAAAACTTCCGTTATTTGCATTAAAAAAAAAAAAAAAAGAGCGTAGAGTATTTATTTGTCTGATATTAAACAAATAGTTATCATTTTTGTTAGATAAAACGCGGTATTTTTTAGTGAAAAGTGTGGTTAATTTAGAAGTAGAACTCGTATGAGTCAAAAAGTAAAGGATAAATGACATCATACGGAGTAGTATACAACTTTGAGTTTTAAAAAAAAAGAGCAACTCGTTTATGCTGAAATAAGCAGTGAATTCAATTAATCAAAAAAGCAAATGTATCAAACATGATTTATAACCGAGTTGAAAAAAACACGCCATTCACGGAAAGAAAAGGGGGGAAATAGGACCTATAATATAAGACCAAGAAGAAAACGCATATGCAAATACCTTTACTTGTGTAACAAAAAAAAAAAATAGTTTCAAAAAGTGGACTGACTGGCGTCATCCTATGGATTTTTTTTTTTTTTGTTTGTATAAAGGCAAAGAGTTTTTTTTTTTTTTTTTAATTTCTTTTTTTCTTTTATCCAATTTTAATATTAGATTATCATAACAAAAATGTTCTCCAAGTCTGTTCAACGTGTCTCTTCCTCTACTTCTCGTATGGCTAAGCGTTTCACTTCTTCTCGAAGTGGTTCTGAAGGTGCAACTGCCGCTTCTGGTTCTTTCGGTCAAAAGGAAAAGGCCGTCGAAAACGTTTGGGCTCGTTCTCACGTAAGTAAAAAAGTGTATATGTGATGGGGGAAAGTAAGAGAAAAGATTTTAATATTTTCTTTTTTTTTTCAAATTAGGACGCTGAAAAGCTCAAACTTCTTCGTGAAGCCTTGGCTAAGCAAGAAAAGGATACCGCTGCTCTCAAGAAGGATCTCGAAGCTTTAGAACAAAAGCACACATCCAAGTAAAAAAAAAAAGAGAGAGAAAGATATTTATTAAAAAGTGTACCACCATCAAATACTCTTATCTAATAGTTTAAAGGCCCTTTTTTTTCCCACTCCCCCCCTTCTTACCCTCCAAGTCATTTCTATATACATAAACGAAAAATTATCCTTTTTAACTTTTGTTTTCAATAAAAAAAAAAAAAAATCCATAAAGCACTTTCGTTTTTTTTTCTTCCCTAAAACTATTTGGGCTCCGTCTTTTGTAAAACCAAGTGCGCAGGAAATAAGCAGGTGTGTGCGAGCGTTACACGTTGTACAGCATAAAAACCAGAGATGTATCATTAGAACACCGTATTTTTCTCACCAAAGTGGCTATTCGTTACTTTTCTTTTTCTTTGAAATATATAAATGGTGTTGGATAATTTATTAGATGTATTTTTTTTTTTTGGGATAATTATATCTCCAGTTATACAGCTTCATGCTTTTAAGAATTCGTCACATTTTACTGTTTTTTAACGAGTAAAACTGTCAAGCTCCTTTTCCTCTGCAAGAGGGTGCATTTGTATTATCTGAAAGTGGCATATAAGTGGCTACTCTACGAATTATTAAGTTCAACGATGTATAACTGTCAATTACAGGGTACGATTACACATCCAATTATTTATTTATTTATTTATTTTTTTTTTTAAAAAAAAAAGGAAATCGAACCTTCCAATTAGAAAAAAAAAGTATAGTCTTTTTTTTTAATGAAGTTATGCTTATATAAAAATTTTAAATTTTTTTTATTAAAGATTATATGTAAATTTTTCTTGGAAAAAGGAGGAAAATAAAAAAGTTGAGACTATTTACAGAGAGGTTATTTTACAAAAAGGAGTAATTAATTAGGGATACTACTGGGTTCGTCTTCAACATAATGACAACGGTAGTTTGTACAATGAGTACCGCTACGGTCACACCAGCATGTATTGCAGCCCCAGTTCCAGCGATCTCCATAGCGACGACCACCTCCACATCCTCCTCCGCCGCCGCCACCGCCGCCGCCACCGTCGCCACCACCACCGCCTCCACGGCCACCACCACCACCACCACCGTTATCAGCGTCAGTTTCAGCGTTTGCTTCTTCAGCAGCAATTACAGAGAGAATTGGAAGTAAAAAGCAAGCAAGTACTATTATGAAAAGATAGTTCTTCATTAATGTTATTTAAATTTAGAGAGATTAAATTTGATGAGGAAAAAAAAAACGAATTCTTCCGCGATCGATGTCCCTGTATTTATATTCATTCGTTGATGTAGTCCAGACCTCTTTTTTTTTCTTTAGACGAAAGCATATTATTTTTATTAATTGGTATAGTTCTGTTGTTAGTTTGCATAACTGATGGTTACCCAATAAAATATGAAGGACGATCAAAAAAAAAGTAATTTAGACCCGGATCCAATAATAGGCGGGAGATCTACGTTCACGCATAAAAAGAAAGGCTTCTTTTTTTTCCAACAGTTGCATTTAAATATATCAGAAGTGTGTCATTCGTTCCAGAACCATTATACGCGTAAAGTATTTCATAACTGTAACAAAATTTTATTATTTACAATATGTTTTGGTTTAGAGGTAACTAATAAATGACAAATAATATAATTATAAATGACTAAAGAAAAAATACAAAAATAAATAAATAAAAAAAATGTGTGTGTGAGTGTGGGTATATAGTAGTTTTTTCTTATTGGTTATTTTCCTCTCTCAACATATCTAAATAAAGAATTAGTACTTGTACAAAATAAGAATATGAATTGTAAGTTTACCTGACCACATACTGTGGTTCATTGAATCCATTAAACTATCTGAAATATCAATTGGCATTTCTACATTACCATCAATCAATAACCAATTTTGTCTAGAGGCAGGGCTCAAGTTTGGCATAGGAGAATAAGGTGATAATCCACCTAACCGACCTGTGCTTTCAAAATCAGTATTGGGAGAAGACGGTAAACTAGAGGTTCCGGGTGCTACACTTAGCGAATGAGCTCCATTTGAATAATAAGGGTCATACTGGTTATCCATTGAGAAAGTTGACATAGGGGATGCAGGTATACTGTTGGCACTTGGTGTAGGTGATGCTTGTGATGTAACAGCAGGTACATTATCAATAACAATACGAGGTACAGAAGTAGACGACTTTTTCTTTCGATCGCGTAAGAATGTAATCGGACTTTCCAAGGTGGAAATTGGAGATCCATACTCAAAATGACTGGAGCTGGTTACTCCTAGTTTCTTAACTTCGTCTTCGTCTCGCTTCTTCCATAGTAGACGTACGAATCGTCTCTTTTGGATTTGGGCAATAAAGAAGCCAGCTGCTTTTTCTAAATGATATTCTTGGGTTAATTGCTCGATTTTTTCTAGACGTTCAATAAGTGGATCTAAACTAAATGTCACAGGGGAAAAAAAGAAGAGATATTAGCATAAGGGGTATTTTTTTTTTTTTAAAAAAAAAGAAAAGACTTACGTTAGAGACGTTGTTACATTAATAAATCGATATGATATAATTGTCAATACACTAGCGAATGGTATTCCTTTTGATGTTTCTGATCTCAGGATTTCCTATTCATTCGATATCAATATCATTATTTACACATACGTATATAAGTATTCTATTTTACCTTGAAATAAAGATTATACTCAAATCTTCTCTTTCTCACTTCTTCCATATCCATTTTACTTAAACAATTATTCAGCTCTTTAATATCTATTTCGTAATCTTCAGGGCGGTATCGAACAAGCCCACGGTCATTGGGTATAGGTTTAGCTGTACTCTTTAGCTGTATACTAGGGTTTTTAATATTAGGAATCGATAAGGATTCATCGTATATTTTGAATTGAAATCGACCAGTAAGTTTGCGAAGTAATTTTGCCAGGCTTTCTTTTTGAATGTATCCAGTACCGTTAATATCGATATCTGCCCAAGCTTGTTTAAACCTATATATAGTAAGTCAACTATTTTGTCTTTTTTTTTTAAAAAAAAGACTTACATGCGAAGATCGGCTTTTGTAATATTGGTAAATCGAGTTCTTGTCTCATAAGCATACTCAAAGTTGCTAATAATGACCTACCAAAAAAAAACATGTCAGTTTTTAGAAAAAAAAAGAAAAAAGAAATGAAACTTACAGCAGTAAATAGATTCAAAAAGATATGAGTACAAATAATATAAAATACATCAAATAAAAAGTAAGCCCAGAATGGAGATCCACAATCATCTTCTAAATAATTAGAAGACGAATTACAGTTGGGGTATTGAACTGTATAATCGACAATGATGGCATTCCATGCTTCGCCAGAGGTTGCTCGCACAAGTAATAGCAAGGCGTTACCATAGTCTCTAAAGTTAGAGTGTGCAGTGCCGTAAATACCGTACTTTGTCAAACCAAAGAACTCCATAAACAACATGGCAAATAAGCACATGGTCACCATAAACACAGAGGACACTTGAATAATGGAAGGCATAGATTTTCTAGAAAAAAAAAAAAAAGCGGTAAGTAAAATATATACTTATGCGATCCCTTCCCCAAAAAAAAAAAAAAAAAAAAAAAAAAAAAAAACTTACGCAATAGTGTGATAAAGTGTTTGCAAGAAATCAATGCCTTCTCCTAAACGAAACGCAGCTAAAACTAAACAATACCTTTCTACTCTTAGTGTCCATAAATCAGGTAGTGCAAATCGAAGGATTAATAAGAACAAAGCACTGATGGCTATTAAACAATCAAACCAATTCCATTTACTTCGAATCCACTAAAAAAAAAAAAAAGTTGCATGAATTAAAGTTTTTTTTTTTCGATTTGTAGTCTTTTTTTTTTTTTTCATACCTTTTTCCAGCCTAACCCTAATAGTTTGATAATACATTCAATAACATAAATCACTGTAAATACCAAATAGGAGTAGTCTACGTATATATATATAATTACCATTAGAAACAACTGCGCACACATATATATTAGCTATTTACCTTGTGCCAGGTTCAACCATTCAGGTTCGTTTTTAAACTCGCTTGCGATGGTAATAATATTCAGACAAATGATAAACATCATAAGCCTATTGAATTTGCCATGTTTCTCAATGACCATGTCATGACAGATCTGCTGAATCCTAGAGTCCGGTCGAAACACTTTGATGGTTGGTTTAACATTAGCCAGTAGACGTTGTAGATCACAGTACTGCCTTTGAGTTGTAGTCAATGTAGTAATCCCTCTTCGCTCCTTGAATTTCTCAATAATAACGCCAACAAACAATTGCATCGTACCTTGTGACATAATCATAAAGACAATATAAAATATACTGTGGTAGACTGCTTTTGAACTCCAACTGAGCGCTGGCTGGTAATGTGGTTCGTTTGGTGTGCTCATGGCACTAAACATGGTATCGACCCAACCTTCAGTGGATGTTAAAGAAAATAAATGTTGTAAAGCAGCGGGGAAGGTATCGAATGAATAAAATCCGTTCTGGGGGTTTTGCCACACTCTGGGAATCCACATATTGACTTCGATATCATCGTCACTACTAATATTGTTATTATATTCACCTATACATTCAGCTCGGGTAAGGACTGAGTCATCGTTACATAACCACATTAGACCACCAAATATATTGACACCATATACAGCAAACGGAATCAATACTAAAAACGTAAAGACCAATGCATCCAACATTAACGGGAAAGCATAAAATAACGAGACAAATATATCGCGTACACCATTAAAGTATCGAATTAGTCGCAAGATACGTAAACTACGAAATGTACTTAAACCACGAGGGCTTTCATCTGTTCCCATAAAGATGGTAATGATATTTAACAAGATAACACATATATCTAACTGGTTCCAGTGGTTTCGCATATATGCATTAGGAGTTAATAGAAACCCATCAGCGATAATACGAATGATCAATTCGGCAATAAACACAATACTAAGCCCCACTTCAATTCGATCATAGACATCTTGTTCGGACGTGTCCTTACGAATTAAACGGGTTGAGGGCTCGTCTAAAATAACCATCAGGATACTAACAAACACACACGCCATAACAATCCAATTAAATAAATTTTGCTTCTCGGCTTGTCCATCATCTGTAGATCCTACTAATCGTTTACACCAGTATCGAACTCTACTTCTTTCTGAAAAAAAGAATAATGAATTGACGACAGGTGTACTCTCCTTTATTGCTTCACGATCTTCTTCATCAGCAATAAGGTCATAATCTTCGGGACCCTCATCTAGGTCCTGCATAAACAAATTAATAGGTGCGGACTTAATACTTGTTTGTTTTTGAAGGAACGGTAACCGTTGCCGAATGTTTGTAGATAATATGGAAACTTTTTGTTCTATCCAAGAAGGTTTTTTAGGTTCTGGTTGTTCGTTTTTTCTGTTTGGCATATCTGTTAGTAATTCATTTAGGTCAGATTTTGTCAGTGAAGCAGTTAAACTAGTTGGTAATTTAGATATCTGTACGTGTTTCTTTTGATTGAGATAGTATAATGGTCGAAATAGTTTTAAAAGGATAGTTTCGGTTCGATCGTTATCTTTAAATCGGTGACGATGAATAAAATCCTTGATTTGGTAGTGGCGAATGTAATCGTCACTTAGCTCGAAATTCTCCAATACAACAGCAATATAAAGTCCAGACATAATGTACCTACCAAACGCAAAATAAAATGATAAAGCGACAGCAGCATAAATTGAGCCTTGACCGGTTTGACTGGCCATTGCATTATATAAAACGGTTGTCCATGTTTCACTTGTGTAAACTACAATTAGTGATACAAACGATTGCCAAAACGTATCAAATCTATTTCCTGGTTCTGTCAGTTCTAGAATTCCATCGTAATCTCCTCCAAACATTTGCATAAAAACGACGGCACATAGTGCTGTTGCTAGAATTAGAAATACCATGACATAAATAACACTTTCTCCAGTACCTAAAGCAGAAGACTGTTTTGATACAATTGTTTACATTAGTATCAAAGAAGAATATATATAAACAAAAAAAGCCAAGTCTTACCAAAAGGCGACGGACACGTGGTAAACAAATAAATAAGCGGTACAACCTCAATATTTGAAAAATAGTTAAATACTTGTAAACCCATGAATCCTGAATCATGGGCAATTGAATTACACAAGTACTAATAACTAGAAATAAATCAAGTAAATTACGTTTTGTTGACCAAAAATTCATCCAAGCAGCGGCACCAACCATCCTTAAAATGATTTCAAGCGCAAACAAAAAAGTAAAAGCAGTTTCAGCATTATCTACCAATTCTAGAGTCTCTACACTAGCATAAAACGATCTTAGACACATGAAGACCAAATCAAACAAAACAAGAAGTCCACCCAAATAAAAGAAAGTTTTGCTTTTGACAAGTCGTACAATCCACCAACGTAATTTTAGTCGAGTCATACCCTTTCCTAATTCTTCAGGTGGGTTATCAAACATCCACATGGTTTCATCATCTAATCCTTCTGCATCTCGTAAAACCGGGTATCCTTTCTTTTTCGCTGTAAATGCACTCACTGAACTAACAGCACGAACACGTGCGAAAGCAGATGTAATAACGGCTATTTATAAACTTTTAGTATGTATAAATCGGATTTAATGTCTTTTTTTCCTATTTCTTACCAAACAATAGAAACGTTAATACGAATGCAATAATATAAACACCCAAACAATAATATAGTGCCGCTACAGAAGAATCCGCATCTTGTGTTTGATACATTAAGTCGGTCCAAAGTTCCAACGATACGAATGTATAAACACTCAGGAAGGAAAAAAAGATATTATCATAATTTACAAAACCATGTTGTGGGTTATTTACACTATTTTCCATACATATTTGATCTTGAGTACATATATAACCTTGGTATCCAGGGTAAATTGTTTCGCCTGTTACAGTATTATAAGCACCCGTGATAGTCGATCCATTCATATACCCTGAACAATACTTTGCAGGTTCTACCAATTGCACTAGAAAATTGAGATTAGTGTTTGATAATTATATAAACAAACAAATATATATATATATATATTTTACGTGTATTATCAGATGCAGTATAATAACATCTTCTAGAAAATACGCCTTGAAACGAGATTAAGCCAATAAGAGCAAACAAGAGTAAGAAAAACAAGATTAAACCGGATACAGCCAATAATATATCCCAACTTGTTTCTAATGACTTTAAGATGACAGCCGTACCAGGTAAAATAGATAATAAACGTAAAGGTCTTAAAGCTCCCAGCGCTTTAAATAAAGACATGTAAGGGTAATTAAACATCATCAAAACAAAGTCTATCCAATATGAAACAACCGAAACAGTATCTAGCACATTACCAAAACTGTTTAGATAGGCTCTATGATATGCTTTGTCGTTTGGTAGTACCAATCCATATGCAATGATCTTGCATCCTATTTCGATCGTATACATGCTTTGGATGACTATTATAGGATAATGAGTCCATTGTCCACTAAAACTAGACTTTTGTTCATTGGATATAATTGGTACACAAGCTAATATAAACCAATGAATTATCATTAAAAAAAATAAAAAAGTTTCGACATGTCTTGAAACTTGGTTTTTAATATGATTAAAGAAAAAAATATATTATATAAATTGACTAAATTTAAATGTATTTACCTTTTTCGGATAAACTTCCAAACTAAGATACGAAACCGGTTATCGGGTGAAAATAAATAAAGCGAGTTACCCTGTAATGGGTTTGGTGCTATAATTGATGAACTACTGGTGATGGTGGTAGCAGATAGTGGTAATATAGGTGGTGGGGGTGGTATAGGTTCAATCATGGATAATTTTTTGTCTAGTATAGAATCGTCATAATCAAGTGATTTTTCATCATATATACTTGCTGTATTCATCGATAACCATGAAAACCTATTACTATATCTATTATTTGGTGTCGTTTGTTGTTGTTGTTGTTGTTGTTGTTGTTGTTGTCCTAAAGACTGTGAATGCTTTAAAGATTCAATTGGTTCTTCAATACAACTATTTTCTTGTTGTCTAGTAAAATCAAAATGCTCTAATTTCCTAATCTCTTTTGATTCCGGTCCACGAGAATTGACAACTCTTTTTACCGCTTGATAAATTATATCGTATTTAGTGTGATTTTCCTGTTGTAACAGGTGTTGATCTGGTCTAGTAAAAGCTTGATTAAATTTATCTGTCGTATTTTTATCCATATATCTATGATTAGCACTGTAAGCTCTCATGGAGACACTATTACGATTAGATGATCCACTAACAGAAGTAGTTGATTTCTTTCTATGAATATCCTTTGATGATGAACCAGATATACTAGACTTTACTAAATCTAATTCATAACTCCATTCACTATGCTGTCGAGATTTTTCGGGTTCGCTTCGGTTTGAATTAGAAATTCGGGATGAGCTTGTGCGTCGTGAACGTAGACCACTGCCGCCGCCGCCGGATAATCGATCATTAGGTGTTGAAATACCTAATCCGGCCGTAACAGGCTTACTTGTAAAATAATCTTGATGTTGACGCCTTTCTTTTTGATCTAGTAACTTGTCAAGCTTATTCTTACGTTGCAATAAATCTTTGGTTAAAGGTAAAGGCGTTATCGTTTGACGTACAGGCTCTATATTCGAACTTACAGACGTTGGGTCTGTTAATACTATCTGCGGAATAACTGTTGGCGATAGTTCTGGTCGCTTTCTTGTTTTACTATTTGACATCCCATCTGAATCTGGCATGCTTTTTCTTAAAAAAAAGAGCGTTTTTTTTTTTAAAAAAAAAAAAGAAAAGAAAAAGGAAAAATAAACAAAAACAAAAAAAAAACAAAAAAAAAGATATAGAAAAAGGCAGCGAGGCAGTGTGACTCTTAATAAATACTTGTACAACACCACTTCAACTACTTTTTAGAATGATAACAGCTTAACCTTTAACAGGATAACATGTTATAGTGTGTTCTATAAGCTGTAAGTATATTTTAATTATCATCTTGTTCTATTTTTTTACGTGTCAAAAAAAAAAAGTTGTTAATTCAATCAGGATTTTTTGATTTTTTTTTAAAGCGTAATTGAACACCGCTCAAAGCATATTTTCCTTTTTCTTCTTTGTTATCTTATTTATATAAATATATTACTAGTATGAGACTGGTACTATATGGTTGTGTCTCCTCTATACTGGCTATAGGTGTTGTACTATCTGCCATGCATCAACGTTCAAACTTTTATGCTGCATGTATTTATCTTTCAAAATCAAGTGCTTGTATGATGGTAAGATTTTACACTTAAAAGAAGAAAAAAAAAGTTAAACTCATGTACTTTTAGATTCTATTGAATATGGGCTTAATAATTTCGGTCTTATTTGGTAAAGCTTTACAAACAATATTTTTTGGTAGATTAAGAGCTATTGAAGTTGAAGTAAGTTTCTCGCCAATATATAAATATATCTAAAGAGAAGTTACTCAATAAAAAAAAAAAAAATCTCCCTTCCAATTAGCATTTATACGAAAGGTCTTGGTACGCAGTAACAGAAACATGTCTTGCAATGACCATCTTTCGAGAAGAATTCGATTTGCAGTTTATTGTTGTATTTACCACCTTATTATTTCTGAAAATATTCCATTGGTTATGTCAAGATCGCGTTGAATATGTAATGTCCTTTTTTTTTCTTCCCTTTTCTTGTCTGTGTATTTTTTAGTCTTAACTCTTTTATTTATTACGATTAGATGGAACAATCGCCTACGAATCGCTATACTTTTCATATACGTATTGTCAACTTATTGGCTCTGCTTTTAATCATTGATTCGCTTTTAGCCAATCATGCTATTCACGTTACACTCACAAAAGGCCCTAATATGATGATTATGTTTGGTTTTGAGGTAAAGTTTTTAATACTTGCAAAAGAAAGGGAAAAGGTTATTTATCGATATTATAGTATACTATTTTGATTTGTTCTATTCTATCTATTATTGGTAAATATATGCTTAATGTAATTGATATGCGAAGTGAACAGACTTGGGAAGGAAAGTCAATGTATGTGTTCTATTTGGATCTTGTAACAGGTAAATAAAAACTAAGTAAAAAAAAAAAAAGATATTAAAATTATAATTATAGATTTTTTCAAGCTAGTGACGTATTTGATCTTCTTTTTATACATTTGTTTCAACTATCAATTACCACTTCATATTATCAGAGACGTTTATGTTACATTTAGATCCTTTGTTCAAAAATGCAGAGATTTATACCGTTACCGTCGTGCCACTCGCAATATGAACGAACTTTATCCTAATGCAACTGCTGAAGATTTAACGGGTTCAAGTGATAGTACTTGTATCATCTGCAGAGAAGAAATGCAAGTTGTAGATGCGTCTCAGGATGATGAAAATCCAGAAGCTGCTGCCTACAGAAACGAATCTGATCAGAATTTAGATCAACCAAAGAAACTTCCTTGTGGTCATATCTTTCATTTTCATTGTTTACGTAGTTGGCTTGAAAGACAACAGACTTGTCCTACCTGTCGTCGCTCGGTGTTAGTGGATAGTAAGTATACATACACATATAAAAAAAAAAGTAAGTAAGTAGTTGTATGTACTGACCTAAAAAAAAAAAATAGATAATAACCGTTCAACTACACCAATGGCAAACCAACAGCAACAACAGCAGCAGCCTAATGAACAGCAGCAACAACAACAGCAGCAACAACAACAACAACAGCTGCAGCAACAACAACAGCAGCAACATCAGCAGCAGCAACAGCAACAGCATCAACAGCCACCACCATACCAACATCAACAACACCATCGTAATTACCAACCGCAAGCACAACAGCAACCACCTGTATATCCCAACCCTTCGATACAACAATCTTTTAATATCCTTACACCGTCTAACCAACCGAGTTTGATACCTGGTTTAATTCCATTAGTTCCTTTAGGCGGGTCAACAGGTTTACCACATGTAACAGAGCTACCTGCCGAGTTATCACAAGCTGACTTAAATGTTCTATCGACAGTTACCAGAGATGCAATTGAACAAAGACTAAAAGTGCTGGAGACCGTACAAAATCAAATATTTCAATCTATGCAAACTTTAACTCAGGTATTAAGTGTAATTCATGTTACGATGCCAGCACCAACTGAGACAACGGAAGAACCTACTACATCTTCTTCTGATAATGTACCTAGTCGTACTACTACAATAGTAGAAGAAGTGGATGATAGTGAGGAGGAAATAAGTAGTAGACGTAAGGAGAAAATGCCTTCTACTTCTACAATTGAAAATTCGGACATGTAAAAAAAAAAAAAAAAAAAGACCACGCACATTTACTTTTTTTTTTTTTTTTTTTTTTTCCATCAATGCAATCGTAAATAAAAGAGTCACGTCGTTTCTTTATTATTATTTTTTATCGTTCCTTCATCATCTTTGTAATGTCATCACCTAATTATTTTACAGAAGACCCACATACCATGTCGCCTGATTCAACGTCTTCTTCTTCTTTGTCCATGTGTATGGAACTAAGCGGCAATATAGATAAACCTTTACCGCCACCACCTCCGTCATCTACCTCACCTAACCCAACTCGTTCCTTATCCGCAACCACCTTAACTATGCGAACACCACCTAGTGGAGGAGGCAGTCAAACAAAGCGACACAGTGTTCGTTCACAACACGGCTCTTCCTCCAGCCTAGACCGCTCTATCTCACAACCACCTCAACGTCCTACTTCACCCGTTACTTCCCCCTCCATTCATAAGTCACTTACAGCGCTGGACGCTAAATCAATTGCACGAGATATGGAGAAATCCGTTTTTCAATTAAGAACGGATGATGTTATTTCTCCTACTTCACCTAATAATAATAATAATAATAATAATAATAATAATACCAGTACCTTGAACCCAAGCAATTTCTATTTCTCTAGTAACCAAGGTAATATGTCGTTTCAATCTATGGCAGCTCCTTCTACCACCACACCGTCCTTAAATCATTTGCAGTATCATCGACAGAATAGTATGAGTAGCATTACTTTACCGTCGGTTATTAATTCGACAATCAATAATACCACGCAAGGTGATGCTTGGCAAACGCTTTGTGTTCGTGTTTTGCCGTTATTTAATGGCGAGGGAGTTCAGGGGGCTATTGAAGATCTGAATGAGTTGTTACGGCGATGTCTGTCGGATTCGATCACACCTCAGTTTTATAGAGATATTGAAGCGCTGTTAAGGGATGGTATGTTTACGTTAAATGCTAAAATGTTTGGCGTGACAGACGAGAAATTGTTGGATCGGTTGGTGGAACAGTGGTCGTTTTTCTTTACCTATGCTTTACCTTACTTTGAAGCCGTCTTTTTACCTCTTCGAACAGATGTTAGGTATAGGTCGCCTGATGAAGCCGAGTTGTGGAACGTAAGGAATATGGCTTTACGTAGTTTTAGAGATAATGTCATTTTACTACAGACAAAACGATTAGAAGGTATGTATTTTATTTATTTATTTATTTTTTAAAAAAAGAAATCTAATATATTTAAATAGATGTATTTAATAAATTATTTACCGATTTTGGGTCGTCTCAAAACCCTGCCGCTACTGCTGCAAAGATGTTACAGATGACTTCATTATTAGCGTCTTCGCCTGACCATAATGAAGATATTGAACGTGTCTTATCAAACTTGAAAGCTAACTGGAAAATCATGATGACTAAAGGTGACAGAAGGGGTTTTGCAGGAGTAAGAAAAGTGAGACCTTTAAATGGTGATAATACCAACCAAATGTTTGGTACAATCCAACAATAAAACACACTGAAAAAGTGCCCTACTTATTAAATAAAGTATGGTTGTATTTAACAATGTTCACTTTTAAAATCAAATAGCTGGTTGATCGAGCACTTTTTTTTGTTTCGACCCGTGGCATTGCAACTGTCAGATATCATATCACAGGATAAAGCAAACGTGACACTTTCTTTTATATGCGTTTTTCTGATTTTATTCTAAACCTCTTGTTGACAAGAGTTAATCTTTTAGAAAGTCGCCCGCCCGCAAAGTATTTAACCGTAACTTTTCTGATCGGGTGTGTAGGAAATACAAACCAAGTGATAAGTAACTACAATCCTCCCCTCTGTAGAATATTTGTTCAGAGAATACATAGTTTAAGTAGGTAGTAGTATAATGAGGGTTGCATAAGACCTTTTTGATTAAGTAATACAGTTCATGAGGTTTTTTCAATACATCGTCGCGATATTCGAAGCGTCTTTTGTACCTATTTTCCGTCCTTATGAAGAAGTGACCGTCAAAATTAAGAATTGTTTCAAGTGTAAAAACTGATGAAATAATTTATCTAGAAGCGAGTATACATTGCCTTTTAGCTAATACAGAATTTTTTTTAGCATATACATATATACATTACAAGATACATTAAATGAAACAAGTTTACTATAAAATGAAGAAAGGGGGGTTTTTTTTATCAGGTACAAAAACAATTTAAAAATCTACTGTCCGCCAAATGCTTAAGTTATTTTTTTTTCTACTCACATGTGAAACGCTACTCTTTTTTTCTTTTCTCTTTTTTTTGCCATGAATTGGGTATTTTTAATAATATTAAATAGAATTTACCAATTTCCATTGTTACTGTCAGTATACAAGGGGTTAAAATATGTCATTCACGTCACGACCAGGACTTCCGAAATATACAGGTTATGTAATATAGCATTTGTAAATGAAAAAGAGATTATAGTTTCGAAAGAAATACTCTATCGTATCGGTAAGAGAAAGCTCTTTGATATATACAACCTTTATACTTACAAAATTAATTTTATGAGGGCAGATAGGTCCATTTTTTATTCAAGTCAGTTACAAGAAGAAAAATACCAACTAGAACAACCTGGTTGCCAAGTACAAGAGATAGTTAGTTCAGTTGCTCTTAAAAAAGAATTTAGCAAGGAAAGCTTGGCTACACAAGTACTTGAGACCAGCTTAAATCGAATTTATGACACCAATCAGGTACTGTATACTGTTGAACAACAAATCAAAACCAAATACGATTCAAAAAACTCAGAGCATGAACAACATTTGATGGATTTATGGAACCGAATGAAACCTGATACACCATTACAGACACGTATCAGTAAACAATGGGTTGATATAGGGTTTCAAGGATCAGATCCAGCAACTGATTTTCGAGGTATGGGTATGCAAGGTTTACTGGATTTATTGTATTTTGTAAAGAAATATCCTACCTACGCGCACTCAGTTTTACAACACGCATCACATCCTACCAATTGGTACCCTTATGCTATTGTAGGTATTAACATTACCAAATTTTGTTATCAAGCATTAGAATCCAGGAAATTACAAATGTATTTATTTCAATACGGGGCTAATGTGGATATGTTTCAAGAGTTTTATTGTTACTTGTTTAATCAATTCAACCAGTTTTGGATTACACATGAACCAAGTCTTACTGTGATGGATTTTGAAAGTAAATTTATTGAATTTAAACAACAAGTCGAAAAAGATTTATTATTAGAAACAATTACATTACTGGAATAATAAAGTACATATATAAAAAAAAAAGAAAAAAAAAAGAAATGGATTAATAATATGTGTATACATATATGTATATATATAAAAAAAGAGCTGGGATAATAAAAAGTGAACGTATAATACAAGAAAAAGAGAAAAAAAAAAAGAAATGAATATATATATATATATATATATATAAATATAGTGTATATAAATAAAGAGAAAGAGAGATTAATAGTAATGATTTGACATCAAATCATCCATAGTAGTAGGATATCCAATCGTAAAATGTTGTTGTTCCTGTTGCTGTGTAAATAAAGGAGATGTTGGTTCACTAGAAGAATCTGACTTTTTCTTTTTTTTGCCAGTATTATTATTATTATTAGCTGTATTACTTTCATATCGTTGCCTCTTTTTAATAATATCTGTCTTCATTGATAATGGTCTACGTTCATGATGTAATTTAAGACTACAATAAAAAAAAAATTAATATTTTTTGACATGCCACAAAAATCAGTTATCTCTACTAACTATAGACCACATGCGTTACACAAAGGAGCACCTTCATCATCTCTTCGCCATAGCGGTGTTGTAGTAGTTGAACAATTTGAACACACGAGTTGAGATGCCTCATCATCTTTTGCTTCTTTTCTGGTATTATGTGGTTTTAATGTTTTTGGTCTCGGAGCATTATGTAATTTTTGACTTGTAAAAAAAAAAAAAGGTAACATGAGTTCATAAATTTTTGTGCACCAAGAGAAAAAAAAATATACTTACTAGAGACCACAAGCATTACATAACAATTCATCTTCAGCAGACCTTCTCCAAAGAGGAGTACTTGTTGCACTACAATTGGTACAAATAGGTTTTGTTTGTCCGTCTGTTGATTTTTTAAGTTTAGAATCGTAATTTGAAGGAAATAAAGGTGGAGAATTTGGAGCAGAAAAACTAGGATCAACAAAACTGCTACGTATAATTAAGTTATTCAGAGAGAAGAAAGAAAAAAAAAAGGGGGGGGGGGCTTACGGTGATTCTTCCATTAAATTAATACTGGCTACAGTGGAAGCACTAGTAGAAGTAGACATAGGAGGAGTTTTATGATGAAAACGAACTTGTTGATTTTCCAATAACTTATTTCGAAGAGTAGCAACAGGGGGCGGGGGCATGGAAGTACCGGAAACGTACATAGCATCACCCGTACCTTCAGCAGAAGAAGTGTTATCATAATTACCCAAGATGGTATTGTTGGTTTGAGTAGGAGAGTAGTAAGGATTGGTAGGTGAAGGTATACCAAAATCCCAACCATCTGCCATACCCATATCTGTTGTTGTAATCACTGGTGCTGTGGTTGGAATATTAAACTCATTATTAAAGGCATTAAATATTTCATCTAGTTCTATTATATCACCATGGTTTTGGTTCATCGTAGGCACTGTAAAATTATTATTTTGATTGAAAAATGAAACGTCTAATAAAGGTTGTTGTTCAAATACCATCGCTTGTTGTTGTTCCAACTGTTGTTGTTGGTGTCGCAGTTGAATTTGTTGTTGCCGTTGCTGTTGCTGTTGCTGTTGCTGTTGCTGTTGCTGTTGTAGTAAAAGTGCTTGCTGTTGTTGTTGCTGTAGCTGTTGCTGTTGCTGCTGGTAAAAGTAGGGTTCTTGTTTAATAGGCACTTGTTTAAATGAAGCGATTTTTACATTATTACTTAATTTTCGAGTAGTATCAAGGGATAACTTTCGAAACGCTTTTTTGTTATTGGCAGAATGTTGTCTAAACCATAATCTCCAAGATAAATTTTCTAACCTTGAACCATTCTCGAGTGAATCTTTTACTTTTGTACAAACTCTCCAAGTCTTTTGAAGTTCGTCTTCGGACGAAAGTGTCGAAAATGGAGAAAAGGTTTTATTGCCTTTTATTTTCAACACAAGTGGTGCCATATAAAATTTAAAATTGTTTGGAACCAAAGAGGTGCAAAAAAAGTTTTTTTTTTTTTTTTTCTGTAATTTTATTATTTTAAACGCCCGATATATATTATATTTATTCTTGTCTTGTTTGAATGATTGGTGCCAAAAAGGAATTACCGTTAATGATCTGAGTGGTAGCAACTAGGTAATCACGACCTATAACAGTAGTAAAAAAAAAAGGGTTTTAGTACGTTATATAGATAATATAATAAGTAACTTACCTTCATCATGTTGAGCAAGGAATCGAACGGCCGATACTTCCGTATGAGTACACCCACCCAAGAAAAAGATGATGGTTGTCTTACCATGCTGTAACCCGTGTCTTTTAGCTCTTGCCATAGCAGCATTCGTCTCAGCACCATACTCTACAGTTTGTTTAATATCAAATGCCTGTCCTGGCAACAACTTTAAAATATCTTCAGAACCACGCCAACCAGTTTCATTCTTTGTATTTTTTTCTTCTTTATTAAAATTGGCAGAACTACCGCCACCACCACCACCACCACCTACATATGAGAATAAACTGGCGGCACTACCTCCTGTACTTTGTATAGAACCCTGTCCTAATTTTTGCATGGCACACTGAACAAGTCGAATACTAAGTGGTGCATAGCCAGAGTAAACATACGATATATCGTTAGGATGAAATTCATCTACATCATCCACAATCAATCTCAATAATCTTCTACATTGAGCAAATGTGCTTCTGGATGCTGCGGTATTTGTTCTTTTCTGCCAAAGCCCGAGTTTTTCCAGTCGGTGTAACGTCTCGATATGTTCGTACCCATAAGCCTATCATTTATCAGATGAGTCATTTAAGCTCTCTTTTTTTTTATCTTATCTGTTTTTTACCTGAACTATCTCTCTTTCAAAGTGATCAAATAACTTTGGCTTTAACCCACCTTGTGCAAGTGACATGAGACAAAGTAAACGAAGTACTTGAACCAACGGTTTTTGTTTATTCATCATTTCTTCAATATACTCTGGTTCTTTACTTCCATCAATACCAGCCACGACATCTAGATGATAATAATAAATGTTTGTGTCTCATTTTAAATAAGTTAGTATACTTTACTTTGTTGTACTTCCAAGACTTTATTAAACTCATCAGTTACAGTATGTCCAATAATTTCTTCAGCAATACCAGTATCTAATAAAATGATTGGTCAGTATAAATACCACAACAAATTAAATTTTTTTTTTACGGATTTTTAAAGACTGATGTTCTTGTTGTAATTCACCCAACCTGCCAACGAAATCACGAATTTGTGCTACTGTCTTTGCATGATGTCTTTCTTCATAATTCTCATTGATACGCTTAGCGATTTTATTCAACATACCACCCACAACAGCAAAATTTTGATCTCGTAATTGACTAAATAATTTGTCAGATGAATTCAATACGTATTTTTTCTTTTTAGTAGGAGAAGTAGTATTTGTAGGTGCAGGTGTAGCTGGAATAGGAGTCACTCCCTTTGTATTATTAGCAGCTGGTTGTGCGGGATTGACAAGTGCTGCATCGAGTTCAACAAAGCAATGTTTAATACCGATCGTTTCATCGATTAAACCTTCATACGTAAGTTCAGTACATAGCGGTGTAACCAGATCTACGTTACGGTCAATAATAATAAACTGGTCAATGTGATTTGAAATACTGTTTAATAAAGAAGGTGTATTTGCTGAAGTAGTGCTTGTGACTTGATCCGTAACTGACTGTTCTCTTCTCATACGTAACAACATATCAGCCAATTGCTAAAAGTATATAATTATAAATAAAAAGATGTATACGTATATTTATTTATTTTTACCTTGGCAGCGTCACCTTTACCTATAATACGAGGAAATAAACCATAGATAGACTGTAATCTCATTAATGACTTTGCTGCATAATAAATGGATGTTTGATCTCCGTCCAAGTAAATCTCTTTCCAAGTAGAAGGGTCTAATTCCATTGATATCAAATCGTCTTCACAGGGTATCCAGTCCATTGCATAATCACCAATAGTAATATCACCTTTTACACCTTCCTCTTCCAATACACGTTCACAAATCATGGTGCGTTCAGGTACAAAAAACAACCAACAATCTATCTTTGTTGTCTTGGAAAAATGTTTGATGTGGTCTATCTTTTTCTATTAAAACACTATACTTTTGTTATTTATCTAGAAAAACTTACTGGCAATATACCGCATGTATTTAAGTTTAGGTCGACAGATATAAATAAGGCCAGGGCATTCTGTTTCAAGTGTATCAGACTCTAAATGATAAATCTTTTCTACACCATGATCCTGCATATATACTGTTGATATCTTTTTTTTTTTTTTTATGCGTGTATGGTATGTATTTACCTTGAGTAGTGTAAACTCGGCAATCAAACTAAGTGGTCCAGTTAAAGTAGGGTCTAACACAAGTCCCTTCTTTCCACGCACCTATTATACAGACAACAAATGAGTTTCATCTCTTTTTTTTACATCTGTATTTTTTTTTTTCTTCCTCTTCTTGCCTTGTCTAATATTTCTGGTAATTCTCTTCTAGATAATTCTCTCAGCTTCGCCAAGTTTAATGGCGTATTACCTAGATGTGTTCCCGTACTACTCATTGTTTTTTTTTTTTTTTTTGAAAAAAAAAAAGAAGGGGAGAATATTTTAGTGTATTGCTTTTTTGTTCCCGCGTTTTTGTGTGTTGTAAAGTGTTTCGTGACTGAGCTTTTTTTTCTTCTTATATTTTAAATTCTTCTTAATTTAAACAACCCCCCTCCTTTTCACCATGACAACCGAGATTTTGACAGATGCAGTAAACACAATTGATCTATTACAATCCATTTACTTTGACCAAGAATTTGAGTTTCAACATACTGAAGACGAAAGGTTCTACTCCAAGCTACACGGCTGTTGGGAAACAGATACTTGGACACCTTTTTCAAATTTACCTAGCAACTTGGAGTTTACTATCAAGGCACCTATTGAAATACCAGACGATGAAGAGATACAATTACACCTCGTATTTAACGGTTCCATTTCGCTGGCTAATATCACTGATTATCAATTATCGTTACCTTCTGGATCCAATTTTTGGCTCTCGCGTGAAGAATATGACAGTTTGGTCAATCGCTTGAATGAAATACAAGTGGATGAAGACGCAGATAGGTCAACCTGGATCATTGAAAAGATGCAGCAGTTACAAGCGGAAGCTGTCCCTTTCGCTGTATCTTATTTAGAAAAGAGTAAGAAACAAAATATGGTAGATCAAGATGATGGACCAGTTAGGTTTTTGAGAGAATGGATTTGGTTCCCAATGATTTACACTAGAGAGAAGGTAAAGAAATACTAGTGAAAAAGGGATCTTATTATTGTGCTGACAAGAGTTATAGAGAGGAGATATTATTGCTTGGGCACCAAAGTATGGAATTACAGGTATTTTGGTACCTGGTAAACCAGGCATGATGGGATTGGAAGGTACAGAAAAGAACGTGATACGCTTTATTAACGATATCAAGACGATTTCATGGGCTAGTCTACCTGCTAGTCATCGTAAAATGTCTTCGAAATGGAAACAGTTTGTGGACTGCAACAACACACAAGAATTAAACCAGGCTAGATTATTTAACGATATGACGGAATTAAAGTTTGATATTCACGGACCATTTGGGAATAGAAACAGTCTGAGTCTTTTACAGGCTTGGATGCAAGAAAAGGGGTGTGGAGAAGCGTTTGGGCATTTATTTGAGAACGAACATTAGACTTGTAACATATAAAGAGGGTGCATGTAGATTGAAACGCGCACTGAAATGTTTAATTCTACGTCACTTTTTAATTTTTTAAATAAAAATATTTTTTCTTTTCTTTTTTTTTTTTCTTTTTTCTTTTGCAAGCTATACTTAATCAATGTCTGCTGTAAGTTGTTGGATCGCTTTTTATATAAGCATACACTCATCTAACAAATCTTATAGTTTGTACCTGTTAACCCCAAACCTTTTCTCAATGAGCTTACTGGTAAGCCTGTCGCTGTCAAATTGAAGTGGGGTGGTGAATACCAAGGTTATCTTGTCTCTGTTGACAACTATATGAATCTCCAAGTAAAAAAAAAAAAAAAAAAAAAATACGCGTAAACCAACAATGTACTAATTCCTTTTTATTAGTTGGCAAATACTGAAGAGTTCCAAGGAGGTGTTTCTATCGGTACACTTGGTGAAGTTTTAATCAGGTAATTTATAATCGAGATCTGGTTTTTTTTTTCTAGACTAAAAAGGGATTTATTTAGATGTAATAACGTTCTTTATATTCGTGGAGTGGATACTGATGTTAAAATGGAGTAGAATTAATTATATAAAAAAGAAAAAAAAAAAGAAGAATAAATACTGTGCTATGACAAATCTATTATATTATTTATTATATTATTATTACTATTTTTTTTTATATGAGTTTAGCTCTACGACGTACGACAACAGCATTTTGGTTAGTAGGTTCAGCAACGACAGTTACAGGTTTTTTAGATAAAAAGGAAGAAGATTTAAACCAAGAAGAGAGGAATGATAATTTGATACGAAGAGAGACAGGTAAATTAGAAGCAAAAGAAGTATCTTGCTTTGGTTGAATTGGCCAAGAACGAATTTCGGTCAATTGTTGTTGTACACCTACTACTTGACTTTCCAACATGACTTCATAAAGCGTTAGTTTCCATGATCCACCTGTCTTTACCCAATCGTAAATATCAATTGTCGATTCAGCCTTTTCTTTAATATTTTTTAACGTAGGTCTTGAAATGGATTTTAATACGTTGTAAGCAAGATGCACCTTATCCATCGGACTCACCTCCAAACAAGTACATTGATCTGACATTCTTTGATCGATAGCTTTACCTAACGCTTGATACTCGTTATTTAGTCGAACGTTAATCACCAAGGATTTAGTAGGCTTATCAAGTATCTCGAATCCAGTAAAACTAGGCGCTTTTAAACTATGTTTGTTGATTTCTTCATCGACTACTTGAATAAATTCATCTACCGTATTCCATTTTGTTGCAAATTCTGTACCTCGTTCTATAAGTACCCTACCGAGAATAGAAACGTGTAACTGTGTATTATGAGCTTGATTGGGGCCAAACTGATGAATGGTCTTTTCTTGGAATGATTGAAAAGAGGTTTGAATCGGTGTGCCTTGAATAGGCTCCAAGTATAAAGCAAGCGATCTTCTGGCTTCACGTAGTCTGTGTGGTGAAGGGTTTATGTCTGTACTTGAATTCATTTTAAATCCTTCTAATTTAAACGTTGTGAAATCAGGTACATCGCCATCATGCACTTGTTGATTTGGTGCACTTATAGTTGATCTATTGTCAATAGCTTCAGTAAAAGGCATTTTGTTCAAGTTATAAAAGAAGAAATAGAAGAACCAGAATATAAAAAAATTAAATATAAAAAAAAAAAAAATTAAATTATTTATTAGTTTCAGGCTACACAAGAACGAGGGTTAGGGGTTCGATCTTTTGCGAAAAAAAAAAAAAAAAAACTGAACATAATTTATTCATCCTTTTTAGTAACTGAATCAGTGGTCTTTTGATAAGCGCTTTGAGTAGCTACTTTGACATCAGCAATAGTACTATTAGCAAAATCTTGTGTACGTTGAATTTGACTGTTTAAAAGAGCTTGACTTTGTTGGATACGAGCATCAACCAAGTCTTTATTGCTTATATAAAGTCTTGGTAAAACAAAGGCTGAAATGATAAATGTAGTTACGATGGTTCTACTTGATACAAAAGCGGATATTTTCCATGTCAAATAAAATATAATAAACCACTATATTATAAAATAAATTTTTAATATATCTTAAATAATAATGATGTCATGTTTCTTACCTTGACACTTGTCTTTGTATCCTCAATAAATATAATACGAGTCAATGCTCTAGCCACTGTTTCTGCTACATCGACACCAACAGAACTATAATGAATAGCATTTGTCTTACTCAATAAGTTTTCATGTTTATTTTCCAGTATGTGACTATAATTCAAGATTTTTTTTTTTTTAGTTATTTTTTTCTCTCCTCGCTGATTTTTTTTTTTTTTTTTTTTTACTTGTATGGGTTCTCAGATGGTTTATCAGCAAGCATATTCATACAAACACGAGATCCAACTACATAAGCAAGGTTAACACCAATAGCAAGTGTTAACCCAAAGGCAATAATTTGAAGTAAAGAATAAGAATCTGTCAGAATAATCGAACCGATCAAGCCGGCTAAAATAACACCAGAACTGATAGGGTCTTCCCATTTAAGGATTCGTAATACAGAAGCCTCAATGCGTCTTGTCGTTTCAGTACGTTGAGCTAATAAGTTTGTTAATAAAAAAAAAGATATAGGTTTTAAGCGTAAACACTTACTGTGAGCATTCTTTTGGTACCTTCTTGTTGTACTACCTTCTGGCGTAGGAGCCTCTGAAGTCTCGATATGATCCATATTATTAATAGCCATACTTTTTTTTTTTTTTTTTACTTTAAAAAAGAAAGGTATTCAAAAAAAGATAAAAAATTTCTGGTGAAAAATAAATAGAAAACCAGCGATTATGCAAACAAATCACAAAGCAGTCATGATACGACTACAAGCACCGAATATATTTGCCTTCCTCACAATTAGCAAGTTGGTTTTTGCTGTATCAAACCGTCTTCATAAGTTAAGAAAATATAAAATATAGTATACTCTGTAGGGATACCCGGAAAATATATAGCATGTGGTACTATTTAGTCACTTTTTTACAAGCTGTCATTTCATATTCTAGTTCCATTAAGGGGTGTTTCTCTTTTAAACCTGTAGGCTCGGACTGGCGATTAAAATTCATGCGTACCTTATTTTTAAAAATGCGATCTGAAATCTCCCGTAATCACGCACACCAAAGTATCACCGTCGTACACGATATGACGCATGAGTCCGCGGAAATGTATTGACGTTTTTACAGTGCATACTGATACTTTGAAAAGAAGGGTATAGTATATTATACTATTATTATGTCAGCAATATGTACACTCGAAAAAAATAATTTACTGCAATTAACAATGCACTCGGTAGAGTACTTAAATAAACTACTGTAAAATAAAGCTAGCCTACTACTCTCAGCTAATTGTATAAGAATAATTATTATCAACGTTTTGCACCGGGATATTAAAGATGTTTTTCTTTAAATGTATATTCCGGTCTACTGTTTGCACTTTTAGGTCTTGGAAAACGCAGGCACTGACGGATACAGTATATAAAATATACTCACATATATTTAAGTTTGAGCATGAGACACTTTTAGTTATTCGCATCATTTTCCCCCATCCCTTGTTAATATTAGATAGTGTCCCGTAAAATCCATAATGTCAGCCATAAACCTTTTTTACTAACCTCATGAAAAATGATACGAGTTATGCATTTTTTTTTGTACTATAAAAAGAAGGCTATAATTTACCCACTTCAATTTTTGTTTATTAAAAGAAACTATTACCATCTAAATAATAATGATTCTTCCTTCTCTCTCTACAACTGCCATCACACTGATGGTATCAGCTGCTAGTTCTTTTGTTGACGCTACCATTGAACCACTCTCTTGACACGAAGCGTATACCAAACCGAAAACCATTGTCAGTAAAATGTCGCTTGAACAAAAGGTTTCTATTACTACTGGTGTAGGTTGGCAAAACGGACTTTGCGTAGGCAACACGTACGCTACTACGGACCCAGACTTCCCAGGACTCTGCTTACAAGATGCTCCTCTCGGTGTACGTCTAGCCAACAACGTTACGTCCGGCGTCGCAGGTATCAACGCAGCGGCCTCTTTTGACAAAAAGGTAATCCGTGCTCGTGCAGACTGCATGGCCAAATAGTTTCGAGGCAAAGGAGCTTACGTTCAACTAGGCCCGGCTATGAACTTTATGTGATCACCGCTTAACATTCGAGGCTGAGAAAGTGGAGGTGAAGATCTATATTTAATTGGTGTACTTGGGTCTGAAACGATTAAAGGGATTCAAGGACAAGGTGTGATTACTACAGCAAAACATTTTCTGCTGAATGAACAGGAAATGAACAGGCATTTGAGCTCTTCGGACGTGGATACAAGGACTTTACATGACGTCTATCTTTAGCCGTTCGCTCGGTCTGTAGAAGCTGGGGTAGGGTCTATTATGTGCTCGTATAACTTGGCAAATGGTACTTATACTTGCGAAAACGAGTATCTGTTAAATACCGTGTTGAAAGGCGAGTTCGGGTTTAAAGGGTTTATTCATTCGGATTGGGGAGCTACGTACTCCACTGCGGAGTCTGCTGATGGCGGCCTGGATATGACCATGCCCTGCGATGTAACGATGGGCAGTGGTGGGAGCTTCTTTGGAAAGAATTTAACGGATGCCGTGAACGCCAACCAGGTCTCAGAGGACCGGGCCACAGATATGGCGATGGGTATTGTCGCTACTTGGTTCAAGGTGAAGTAAGAAGAAGGGTTCCCGCAGGTTTCGCTCAACTCGTTCGACTTGGAGAGCTCTCCTTACGTCAACGTTCAAGAAGACCACGGCATACTGGCTCGCAAAATTGCTTCTGCGTCTAACATGCTTCTTAAAAAACGCTAAAAACACGCTCCCTATTGACCCCACGAAAACCAAAACGATTTCTATTATTGGATCTGATGCAGCTGTTGAGGCTAGTACGTTTAATTGCTTGTGTGGGCGGCGCTTTGGCTCAAGCGTGGGATTCGGGCACGGCGTATATCTCGTACCTGGTTGATCCTCTTACGGGTCTCACTGAAGCGTTTGATGATCACGTTCAAGTTCAGGTCTCTTTAAATGACTGGAATTTAGAAGAAGCTGCTGAAACTGCCAAGGATTATGAGTTTGCGTTGTGTTTTCGAACGCAAATTCAGGAGAAGAGGCTGATGTTGCAGGTAATATGGATTATCGTAATAATATTTCTTTATGGCACAATGGTGATAACTTGGTAAGATTTCTATTAAAAAAAAACGATAAAAAAAAAAGAGGCTAAATATATATTTCCTTTTTAACACGTAGATTAAAGCCGTTGCTGATGCTAATAAGAATACTATTGTTGTTATTCATTCTGTTGTCCCGGCTCTTATGCCTTGGATCAATCATCCTAATATTAAGGCAGTCCTTTGGTCCGGTCTCCCTGGTCAAGAATCAGGTAACTCGCTTGCAGACCTCGTTACCGTCAAAGTCAATCCTTCCGGTCGTCTTCCTTACATTATTGCCAAGAAAACTGAAGATTATGGAGCTGGAGCTAGTACCACCCGAGACCTGGCTATTCCTTACCAAGAAAAAATTATTTGTCGGTTACAAGTGGTTTGATCATGCCAAGATCGAACCTTTATTTCCGTTTGGTTATGGGTTATCTTACACCAAGTTTAATTACAGTCAATTAAAGGTCGAGACGAACGCTTCTTACGGTGATAGCAAACAGGTTGTCAATGAAGCTACTGTTGAAACTTCTATCTCTATTAGAAATTGTGGACCTGTTGAAGGCGCGGAAATCGTTTAAGCGTCTTTCTTTCCCTAGTATTGCTGGTTCACCTCCTAAACAACTCCGGGGCTTTGAAAAGATTTTGTTGCAAAAGGGTGAGAAAGGAACTGTGGATTTCAAACTTGGAAAGACTGAACTTAGTATTTATGGTGCTGAAACTGAGTCCTGGGTTATTCCTTCCGGTCAATTCAAACTTCATATTGGAGCATCGAGTCGTGATATTCGTAAAGTGGCTAAATTTACTCTTTAAATATAAACCAGATTTGCATTTTTTTTTTTTATGTTTAAATAAATTGCTATTTATATTGATTGTTTACGGTCTTGATAATGATTATGTAAAGAGAGAATCAATTGACTAACTACACGGTAAAAAAAAAACTATGCATTATAGCTACGAACTAAACTACCTAAAGAATGTTTTTTTTAAAAAAAAAAGAACTGTTACTAATAAACCAATAAAAGTAGTGTTTAACATTTTCTTGAAGATTGATAAAATTTCTTCTTTTTATGTAAATAGTTTAACTTGTTAAAGAATAATGAATTTAATTGAAACGCAAGATGAATAGCCTTTTTAAAAAAAAAGTTTAAAAACATTTAAATGTTGGTGTAACATATGTTTTTTAAAAAAAAACAACATACATTGGTAATATAAATTACACGGTGGGAATTTATACCCTTTACTTTCTCTGCAAAAAAAAAAAAAAAAAACTGTTGAGTAAGTGTAACTTTGTTGGGCTTTCAATTAACACTCAGCCTTACCCCCGGATACACTATTAAATGATCTTTTATACACCAAAGACGGATACCATGTGATAATGGAATCTTATTAATTCTTTTTCTCGTTTTCTCTTTTTTTTTTTCTCTTTTTTTTTTTTCTTGTTCTACCTTTACTTTTATATATATAATGGTTATACCTTGTTTACCCAACAAGAAAGAACCGAGACAACAAGTTTCAAGTGACGATGAGCTTCATGCTTTTGATCTAACTTGGAGAAATTATTTGCCTTCAGTTTCACAATTTTGCTGCTGTGTACAAAGAGCAGGAGTTATTCGACTTGATGATGAAGATCCACTACTTATCGAGCCAGCCTATTATAATGACCATACTTTATATAGAGGAGAAGCACTACAAAATTATTTGGATAATCCAAGAGATTGGGAATTTGAGTCGGTATTAGGTCAAAATGATTTACCTCACTTTGTTACTCGTAATCCATTTGGTACACAAAGTATTAAAAAAAAGAAAAAAAAGTCAAAAAAACAAAAGAAACGAGAACAACCTGTTGTTATGGAAACAGATATGGAAGAAGGGGATATAATGGGTTACGATGTTGATAATCATCAAGAGGATGCTGAATTCTTGGGAGATGATCAAATAGCCAATTTGGCCTATAATAGGCATAGTAGTCAGGTAAACAAAAAACAAAAAAATTGAATGATTTTTTTATTAAATCATTTGATACCCGTTAGTTAATGGACCAATACGGAGAAGAATTATACTACCAAAATATACAAGGACCAATTATTCAAGAAATGCAAGCACCACCACGCGAATTTTATGCAGCAAAGACGATGCCACATATCGATTTCGAACAAGAAAATGACCAAGATTATGAAGAAAGGATTGTAGGTCCTTCTTCTTCACATATGATCAAACCACAAGCCTCTGTTGACGCCGCACAAGCACTTTTAAGTGATCGATTAGATGACTTGACAGAAAAACTATCCTTTATAAAAAATAATATAATTCATATGAAACCAACACAAGAAGATGATGATGATACAACTACTTTACATACTTTAAATAATCAAGATAATCAAGATAATACGCTTGTAGAACAAAAGTAAAAGTTAGAATATAACATAACTACGTAACAACATAAAAATATTAACTTTTTTTTTTTAGTTCTGTATGTTCTGATATTGATTCGATTACATCAGCAGCATTAGATGTTTACGAAAATACAACAGTGGCATTTGAAAACCAGCAACAACAACAACAACAACAGAGAAGATATTCTTCCAGTGACGAGCTTCATTTACCTTCTCTTACAGACAATACCCCATTTGTATCCGACCAACATCCTTTTACTTATTTTAACAATCATTCTACTCTTGAAGAAGAAGAAGAAGAAGAAGAAGAAGAAAATACAACCAATGTTCGTAATATGGTCTACGGTTTCGGTAAAAAATGGCTAGGCGTTTAGATCAGCAAACCTCCTTTTATTTTATTATGTTTCTTTCATTTTCACAGTACATTCATTTATTTTTATACATATATATATACGCTAATATTGATTAAATACATCTACCACACTTTTATGTACTGCTCATTTCTTAACTACCGCTTTTAAATATTGCTAATGTACCTATATCATGCATTTACGCTTTATTTCCCATTTGACTTTTGCCTTTTTTTTTTATAGAGGTGTTCAGCGAGGTTGGATTCTTGTGTATTAAGAAACTCGTACACCCCCCCCCCAAAGTTTCAATTAATGTTAGGAAAAATTAAAGATGCAATAAGGGTTTTTATTATAAATTATTGAACTAAACCTTCTCGATTTGAAAAATAATATTCAACTGACTCTTCAAATGGTTCACCAAAGCCAATTGCGTCTGCTTCAAGATTATATAGTACTTCCTGCTGTTCAATCCAGGTTTCTTTCAAATGGACTAGTAATTCAAAGAGCTTGACCAACATGCGTTTTTCAGCTTTACTAATAGGAACAGTGGAACATAATGATTCTGGATGATGTATGCTGAATGATTTTTTTTTCTCATTTTTAACATCACCTAATATGATTTATGTTAGTTATCAATATGTATAGCCCAAATTTGATATACTATTTTGTCTACATACGGGTTTGGTCGGCTGTTCTCCTTCTCTGTTTCCGTTTCCTATGAATTAGTTTAGAGGGAATGGAATTAGTAATTTTTAGTAAAAAATTAAATATATGATTAATATACTTACGCATTCGGTTCTCTTTCCTAGTCTTTTAATCATTTTCCTTGTCAATCTTTGTCCAGTAACTTCGCTTTCTTCAGTCGTGTTCGGTTCCTCCAACTTTTTTCTAGCCATCACCTCTTTCAATAGATAAACCCTTTGGGCTGAGCGAAGAGAGTGCTTTCTCAAATTTTCAATTGTGCAATCCAGGTTTTCCATGCGTTTAAGAAATATTTGTGATTTGTGCAGAAAATAATGTATTTCTGGGCTTTCTCAGAAAATTTAAGAAGCGACATTTTATTCCTATGACAACGAAATTTAATTCGACTTCTAATTGAGCAACATTCTGGATCAACTATAAATAATGCAGACATGACATAATGATTACTTTTTTCTTTTTTTCTTTCATACAGATTTTTTTATTTTTTATTGCTCATTATGGATTCTATCAAGAACCTTTTTTTACATAACCAACCTAATCCTACAGTCAATGTAGACCAGAAGGAACATATCTTTCGTAGTTATCATGCTAAAGATGAGTTTGTTTCTACACCTATCCACCCCAAATTAAGTAAAAACGATTGTACGATTTCTAAGATATGGGAAGAGACTGTAAAGAAGAATGGTCTTAAACCAGTGTTTGGTAGTCGTCCACTTATTAAGGTAATTTTTTTTTTTTTTTTTTTTGTATATACTCTTATGAAATAGTAACTTAAAGTTTTGCTTAGATACATACTAAAGAAAAAAAATCAGACAATCCCGAAGAAAAAAGCAAAAAGTGGTCTTATTTTGAACTTGGTGAATATGAATGGATGGACTTTAACGAAGTAAATGAAAAAGTTCTCAAGATTGCTTCTGCTCTTCAGCAGCATGGTCTCAGACACGGAGACATTATTCTCTTGTTTTCAAAGACAAGGTAAAAAAAAAAAAAAAAAAAAAAAAAAAAAAAAAAAAAAAAAAAACTGATATGCTTTATTGCAATGCTGATATTTTTACTGTAAAATAGAGCTGAGTGGATGATGATGGCTTTAGGTAAGTTTTTCATAGCAGATAACGCATTCACTTTTTACTAAAAAAATGATATCATAGCTTGTTTTACCCTTGGTTTAGTTGTCACTACCGCTTACGATTCAATGCCCGCAAATGCCGTGAATCATATCATTAAAGAAGCTGGGGCTAAAGCGATCTTTACAGAGGTAAGTAAACCGAATAAAAAAGAAAGGACGTACATATTAATACATCCCCACGTTAGACATCTCTGTTTGGTACATTAAACGAGGCTTACACACAATTATCTAAAGAGAAGCAACCCAATCTGGTTATCTACGCTGGTCATGATTTTGAATCCCCCAACGAATTAAAGAAATTCAAGGAGAGTAAAGCGGATAACGTAGATATGGTACATTTCAACAGTATCTTTGAAAATGAAACCAGCAAGATTGAGCCAGTCAAGCCTCAACCTTCCGATCTTGCATTGATTATGTATACTTCTGGTTCCACAGGTACTCCTAAAGGAGTTGAACTTACCAATGCCAATATCACAGCGGCTTTGGGCGCTGCTCAGTACTTGGTTATCGATTTCTTGGAGCACGGGCAACACACGTATATCGGGTTCTTACCTTTGGCTCACGTACTGGAGTTTTTGGTGGAGCTTATCATGATCTCCTTGTGTATCCCCATCGGGTACGGCAGCATGCGTACGTTAATGAACGATTTTGTGTGCGGGGCCGATGGAGAAGGTAAAGGAGACGGTGACCTTTCGGCGTTAAAGCCAACTATTATGGCGGGTGTGCCTGCGGTTTGGGAAAAGATTAAAGCAGGAGTCGAAAAACAATTGATGAAACAAAACTGGGCGGTACAAAAGGCTTTCTATGGTAAAATGTTTTTTTTTTTTTTTTTGGGATCTGTAATGAAACTAATATAAAGTTTTTTCTTTTAGCTGCTATTGAAATGAAGTGGAAATTATTAACTTTTTTTGGAAAGAACAATGCTTTAACAGAAGTTTATGATTCTGTTATTTTTAGCGCTATTCGCGATGTCACTGGTGGTAACTTACAGTACTGTCTTTCTGGTGGTGCACCGGTTTCATTTGAAACGCAAAAGTTTATTGCGTCTACTTTATGTTATATGCTTCAAGGATACGGGTAAAACTTTTTTTTTTTTTTTTGGTGATTGTTTCTACATACTAATTTTTTGTTGTAGTTTAACTGAATGTTGCGGTTTGGCTGCTATTACGCTTCCTTCATTAGGTATGGTCACAGGTGTGATTGGTCCTCCCTCTCCTTCAATTGAATTCCGTTTTGTCGATGTGCCCGATACAGATTATTTGGCCAAGGATAACGTAGGCGAACTTTGGCTTCGTGGGCCTTCTCTCATGCGAGGCTATCACAAGAGACCGGATCTTACCAAAGAAGCGATTACGGCAGATGGGTGGTTCAAGACAGGCGATATCGGTCGCTTAAATAAGGATGGTACTTTTGCTATCACAGATCGAGCCAAGAACTTGGTCAAGCTGGCTCACGGAGAATACATTGCTTTAGAGCATTTGGAGTCGCAGTACCGTAACTGCCACAGTATCAAGAGCATTTGTCTTGTAGCGGAAAGTGACAAATCTTATATTGTCGGTGTTGTTGAACCGGCTGATGATAGTATAGATAAGGACACGCTTTTGAAAGAACTTCAGCAGAGTGCAAAGAACTCGGGATGTAGTCGTGTGGAAATTGTAAAGGATATTGTTGTCACGCGTGACGTGGATTGGTCAAAGGAGTACATGACAACAAGTGGAAAATTGAAACGTAAAGATGTTTTAAAGGCGAACAAAGAAGAGGTTGAAAAGATTTATAAATAAAATAAAAAATTATTTGTGTGACACATACATTGCATTATTAAGCAACAACTTTTTTTTTTTCTTTTTTTCTTTTTTTCCTTTTATTAAGTCTTTTTTTTTTATCAATCTGTTTTAATAATGGTTCATTGGTCTTCACTTACAGCTTTAGTTCTGGCTATGCCTTTCGTAGTTCAAACGCTTCAGCCAGGGCAACAAGTTTCCCTTAGCAACAGACAGAAAAACGCACTTGAACACGCTCATAAACTCCTTCGTCATTACCCTCTTATCGATACGCATAATGATTTACCCATGTAAAGTAAAATGGTGTCTTTTGAAAGTTTTTAATTCTAAATGTGTTATGTAGGTCGTTGGCGTTTGATTTTAAGGGTAAGATAAACAACATGAATCTGACAAAGTTAGACTGGGGTCATACAGATATCACTCGAATCAGAGAAGGACAGCTCTCTGGTCAGTTTTGGAGCATTTATTATGACTGTGAAGATACCAAGTCTAACCAGATATTAAAGGCTATGGAGTCTATTGATGTCACGAAAAGGATGGTGAACTTGTACCCTGAAACATTTCAGTTGGCAACGAATACTAGACAGTTTCAAAGAGCTATACGTCACGGTCGAGTTGCGTCTATGATGGGTATTGAAGGAGGCCAAATGATCGACAGTTCTATGGTGGCTCTTCGTCAGTTCTTTGAACTTGGTGTTCGTTATATGACTGTAAGTTTATTATTAAATGCAAAATGTATAATGTACTCATGATTTAGGTTAGTTGACTCATAACTGCCATACGCCTTGGGCTGAATCGTGCTGTGACCCTAACCCTCCTCCTTTCGATAAAGGATTAGGGTTAACTGAGTTCGGCAAAAAGATTATTTTGGAGATGAACCGTCTTGGTATGATGGTAGATATATCTCACGTTGCGCATGCTACTATGCATGCGGTGCTTGACGTTACACGGGCACCTGTTTTGTTTTCACATTCGTCTAGTCATGCACTCTGTCCTATCGAAAGAAATGTACCAGACACAGTTCTCAAACGCTTGGATGAAACTGACGGTGTTGTTATGGTTAATTTCTACAACTCGTTTGTACAATGCGATGTCAACAAGGAAGCTACACTCGCTGATGTTGCAGACCACGTTGAGTATATTGCTTCGGTTGCGGGGCGTCATCGTGTAGGTCTTGGGGCTGATTACAACGGTATTGAACGCACACCTGAAGGCCTGGAAGACGTACGAAAGTACCCGGATTTGTTTGCTGAGCTTGTTCGTCGTGGGTGGTCCGATGAAGAGTTGATTGGGTTGGCTGGAAAGAACCTGTTGCGTGTTTGGAAAAAGGTGGAGAGAATTAGCTCGGACATCGCTGAAAAGGAGTTGCCTTCTGAAGAAAGATTAGAAGAGTATTAAAACTGTTTTTAATAATAATAAAAAAAAAGATTAAATGTTTATCAAATATACGAAATGAGAGTTTATTTTTACCAATTGATAATGGCTCTAAGCCAACGTCAAAAGCTATATATACAAGATAATGAAGGAATCAAGCTGTCAGTACATAAGTTGGCGCGAAAACCGAAAAGCTGGTGCGCGTATCATTGATTTTTTTTTTTTTTTTGGTGGCTGAGCTTTTTTTTTTTTTTTTTTTTTCTTTTGTTACTTTTTTTTTTTTACTTTTTTGGGGGTTATCTTCTTTTTTGTTTATATACATTTCTTTAAAAAATGGCTACAACCGAGGAATTACAAACTCTTGTGCTTACTACACTCGATAAAGAAAATGTCATTACAGACTCCAAGAGTTTGGAGTTAAACGATAAGCCTGTTGACCAACTTGCACTTCTTGGTGCACTCAACAGTTTGAAGTCCAAGGAGGTATGTACATATATAAAAAAAGAAATTACATGATGACGCAAACTAAACACACAGTGTAGATGATTGAGTTTACTCCTATTGACCGTATCACTTGGATTTTAACAGAGGAAGGAAAGCAACTTGCTAAAGACGGTAGTCACGAAGCTCGTGTTTTTGCAGCTATTCCTGCTGGAGAAGAAGGACTTCCTATTGCCGAACTTCAGGTATATATATATATATATATATATAATACGTGTTGTAACGATTTTGTAACATGTTATATATAGAACAAGGTTGGAGCTTCAGCTAAGCCTGGTCAAGGTAAAGCTTTCAAGAACAAATGGGTTTCTAAAAAAGGAGCTAATTTGGTCCGTTTGGTGGATACAATTGTGGATGAAACTCAAAGAGATTTAAAGGAAATTGAAAGCACTGGTACTCTTGGTGATGCTAAAGTACTTGCTGATTTAAAGAAGAGAACTTTGGTTGACAAGCAGTATGACTCATTTTTTATAATATTGTTATAATATCGGACACTTAATTTTTTTTATTTTTTTTTGTGTGTGTGTAGAAAGACAACTACTTACTCTGTATCAAAGGGTCCTGATTTCTCTTTGACAGTCAAGAAGGAAGCTACTGATATTACTACTGAGATGCTTCAATCGTAAGTGAATTAAAACTAGGGTTATGAGGAGGGAGAGGATACTAAAATAATGTTTGTAGTGGTGAGTGGAAGAACGCAACATTCAAAAAGTACAACTTTGATGCAGCCGGTGTTCCACCTAACAGTGGTCATCTTCATCCTTTAATGAAGGTTCGTCAAGAATTTAGAGAGATTTTCTTTGAAATGGGTTTCCAAGAGATGCCTACCAACTGTTTTGCAGAATCTAGTTTCTGGAATTTCGATGCGCTTTTCCAACCTCAACAACATCCTGCCAGAGATGCTCACGATACCTTCTTCTTGAAAGGTAAAGACAGTTATTAAAACAAAAAGAGAGAGAGAGAGAGAAAAACTAATAAGAGATTTTTTTAAAAAAAAAATATATATATAGACCCTGCTACTTCTGATCGTTATCCTCGTGATTTAATGGAAAAGATTAAGCAGACTCATGAAAATGGTGGAGATACAGGATCAATTGGTTATAATTACAATTGGAAGGAAGAAGAGGCACAAAAGTTAATTTTACGTACCCATACTACCGCAGTCAGTTCATTCATGCTCCACAAACTCTCGGAAGAAACCAAAAAGACAGGCGAGTTCCGTCCCGCCAAATATTTCTCTATTGATCGTGTCTTCCGTAACGAATCTGTCGATGCAACTCATTTAGCCGAATTCCATCAAATTGAAGGTGTGATTGCGGATAAGAATTTAACATTAGGTGATCTTATTGGATTTATGGATATCTTCTTCAAGAAGATGGGTATGGATAAGATTCGATTCAAGCCTACTTATAACCCTTATACTGAACCTTCCATGGAGATCTTCTCATACCACGAAGGGTTAAAGTCTTGGGTCGAAATCGGTAACTCGGGTATGTTCCGTCCTGAGATGTTGCTTCCTTTGGGCTTGCCTTCTGATGTTCGTGTCATTGCGTGGGGTCTCGGTCTTGAGCGTCCTACAATGGTCAAGTATGGTATTTCCAACATTCGTGATCTTTTGGGTCATAAGGTCAACATTGGTATGATTAAGGAATATCCTATCTGTCGTTTAGATAAGGAAAGTAAGGATAAAATTGAAGGTGTAAGCGAGGATTAATAATAATAATAAAAAAAAGTTATCCTGTCAATAAAAAATATTTTTACATATATTTTGTTCTACTTTATTGTTGTAAGTTATATATTATTTTTTTTTATCGTTGATGAGAAGCAACAAACTTCTTTTGTTCGTTTGCAACAGCATTCTTGAACTTTTCAACTTGTTCCCAACAATCAAGAGGTCTAGATTGATTGTTCCTATATATTATTTTGCGTAAATTATAAAGCGTTCCTTTTTTTTTGTTGAATTGCAACTTACTTGTAACAAATAATAAGTTCTTCTTGACGTTCAGCAATAATAGCAGGAATTTCGGCAGGTGCAGATCTATTATACTGGGTTTAATTTTTTTTTTTTTTTTGCATAAATTCCCCTCTTACCTTTGTAACTTTTGAACCATACTATCAATATCTTCTCCAATAGCAATAGAATTATGATCGTTTTCGATATTCTTTTTCGCTAAATCGCCATAAACACGGTTATTGGCTTTCTCTTGGTCGTGCTTCTTGCGGTTTAATTCTTCGGCAAGGCGTTCACGAACAATTTGTTCAATCTTTTCGGCGGATACACTGATAGGTTCCTATAGGGAGTGGGCTAATTAATTTGGTGTTGTTGTTTGCTTATTATTTATTTTGTTACCTCCTTTACGGGTTCTTCATATCCTTGAGAAAACTGTTAAGAAGAAAAAAAGAATTAATACTGGTATTTGTTTGTTGTGGTAGGTTCATTTACTTGAAGAGGAGAACTTTGGTTATAAAAGATAACTGGTTGTGCTGATTTAGATTGTGTTGAACCCATTTTTTTTTTTTTTGTTGCAGCAAGAGAAAAAAAGAAAGAGCAGGGAGCCTATTAAAACTGTTGCCCCCCTTTTTTTTCACTCGACGTCACTTTTTTTTTTGTTTGTTTGTTGCCATCTCCGCGCAAGTGACCACTTTTCCTCGATAAAGGTGCATGAACGGAAATCATGCATAGAAAATCATCCCCCCCATTTATGCCCTGAGTAAAGGATACAGCTGTAAAAAAAACACTTTTTATTTATTAATACTACTTGGAAGTTTTACTTATTATAAGGGGGTTATCTCTCTCTTTTTTTTGTTTTTGTTCTTAAAAAAAAAAAAAAGATGTAAAAAAAAAAAAAAATTACAGTTTTTTTTTTAAAAGAATAATGCGATAATGCATATAGAAATAATAAATAAAGAATTTAAGTGAACGGTTTGAGTGGTTGCGTCACTAGAGGTGCCAGGTCCGCTAGAGACGACACCGTTACCGTTGGAGGTACGGTTCACTGGAACAGCAGTATCCTTGTATTGGCATTCGTTTGTTGTGCAAAGACATGCGTTTCCAATTGGGTCCCACCATTTTGTACTATATAAAGATTAGTCTAAATGCAATAAAAGGATGTGTTAATACTTTACTCGCAGTTGATGGGAATTGGATATCTAAATCCAGCAGACCCATTTTGTGCAGCGGTAACAGGTGTTGGCATATCTAATGTAGGAGCAGTACTTGGGCAATTGAAACAAGTATTAAAAGTAGTAGTACCGAAATTACAGCTTTTTTTTTTTTTACGAAAATTGTTAGCAAAAAAAAAAAAAAAAAGGTTATAAAATATCTTTTTTGTATTACCTGTTCATAAGACCTTCATCTACATTTTGGTTATTGTCATCGTCAAGACCGTTACAGATCTCTTTGGCAATGACAGGTTGCTCACATCGCATGTAATCTTGCTTGCCTAGCTCGGAAGCCTTGACAGGGTTTTTCATCCACTGAAGTAACTGCTGGTTGGTGACGAACCAGACGTCGGGCATTTCAGAGAGCTTTTTGATGAGTGAGACTAGCCCATCTAGTTTAGGTGCAGGATCAGGCAAGCCGGGGTATCCCGTAAGATGAGCTAATGATAATATTAGATTATTTGTAAAACGAAGGGCGGTAAAAAAAAAAACTTACTTGGGTGAACATAGATACCAAATGGTTGTCTGCCTCCTGTATAATGTTTATTAAAGGTATTTAAACTCCAGTCTTCTACGTCTTTGGGCTGTCCGGCAATATAAACGTCCATCAGTTGAGGAGCGCTGGTGTTGTCCAGTACGGCGTACATGGGGATCTCCCAGAGCCCTGGGATCTTGGACTGCGCCGAGCCGCAGATACCGGTCCAGCAGTCGTTGGCCATACCGTAGTCAAGCGTGTAGGGCCAGTAGGCGTCGTCTTGTAAGGCACTGGCACTAGAGTCGTAAAGAAAGCCTAGCTTGGATAACTGGTGCAGTGTTTCCTTTGTGTAGTTTAAAAAGGGTGCACGAAATCCCTGGATTTTTCCGTTGGGTACACCGCCATATGTATTCAACATCTCTCTACAGCTTACGATTTCCTCTAAAAAAAAATGGGAGGGTAAAAGGGGGTTGGTTTTATTGATGTTGGATTTTTTTTTATTTTTTTTTACCACTTACTATCAGAAGGAGTTCCAACATGTGTAAATGTATGGCTGCAAAAAAAGAAAAAGTTAAATTTATGTGTAGGGTTTGAGGTTCTTTACTTACTCGGCTATTTCGTTACCAGAGGAGTACCATTGCTGGACAAGTGAGAAGTCGGTATATTGCATGGAAACGTACCATGTGCCTCGACCAGGGCATCCATTTGGATTTCTAAAAAAAAAAAAAAAAAAAGTAAGTTACACAGTAAAAAAAAGTTTAGGTTTTGTATTTACGTGACATTAAGCATTCGTTTCGCTGTCTTGTATAGCTGTGGTTGGATAGAATCGTCAAAAGTAACGGTGACAAATTGAGGTGTGTCTGCTTGTGAAAGTCCGTTAGGAGGGTTCTTGGAAGCACATAAGCATCCGTTGGCTAGTTTGCAGACTTGCGGGTCGCAAGAGTATGTTGAAGCACCGGCAGCACTGGCAGCTGCTGGTACACTGATTCCTTCTGTTTGGCAGAGAGATGTGTTAATAAAAATAGCCAATATGGCAAGTGTGATATGTAAATATTTCATGTTCTATTATTTATAAAGAAAAAAAAAAAAAAAAAAAAAAAAGAGAAAAAAGATCCAGTATTAAAAAAGATGAGACAACAAAATGTTATAAAGGTTTATTCCCTCCTTTTTTTTTTTGGAACTAGATAAAAAGTGGTTAGGAGAATGAGAATTAAGGGCTACCTTTGCTTTTCCTCCACCCCCTTTAGTTTTGTTTGCTACGCTTCCTCCCCCCTCTTTTTTTTTTTTTTTTTTTCTCTGTTTCTCTCCTAACCTGATATAAATAAATATTCAAGGGTCTGTGCGGTTAAATTATATATATATTACATGACTTTTTATTTTTATTTTATAAAGGTTATTTATTTGCGATGTCTGGCGCAGAACTCGTCCATTCTCTTGTAAGCTTCTTCAAGGCGATCGATAGTAGGCGTAATAACAAATCGAACATAATTAGGATAATTAAAACACTAAAGAGAAAAAAAAAATTAGTATATTTTTTTTTAAAAAAAATAAATAATATACAAGACTCTTTTACCTCTCCAGGAAGACAAACAACATTTTCTTCAGCAAGAAGTTTAGCGCTGAACTGAACATCGTTTTCGATATCGTTAAACTTTTCAGTCTGGATACCGACCATCATATACATGGCGCCTTGAGGGTTCACAGGAACCAAACCGTCGATCTTGGAGACACGGTCGATACTCAAGTTGACGTTGTCTTGCAGCTGTTGAATGGTAGCTTCGAAGAAGGAAGCAGGCGTGTTTTCGAGAATGTCGGGAATGGCAGCTTGGATAAGCGAGTTGGGGCCAAGGATGATTTGAGCTAGTTGATGGAGCCCGTCGTTGATCTCGCTAAAGATGCGGTTGCGGTCGTGGATCATGATCCAGCCTACTCGCCAGCCAGGAACAAGCCATTTCTTGGCAAGGCCGCCCACGGCTAAAATAGGTACGGTGGAGGTCAGTGTGGCCATAGGGAAGAAGGTGTGGCCGTCAAATACAAGGTCGCAGTAGATCTCGTCAGAGATAATAGGCACGTGGTGTCTTTCGGCAACGGCTAAAATGGCTTGCAAGTGCTCGCGAGAGTACACAGAGCCGCATGGGTTGGATGGGTTGTTGACTAAGATGGCGCTAGTCTTTTCGTCAATTAAAGATTCAAGGTGAGCCAAATCTGCTTCCCAACTCTTTTCAGGCTACACACAAAATATAAGTTATATGCAAAAAAAAAATAAAGAATAAAAAAAAACTTACAAGTAAATTATAATATTTTGTTTCGACAAATCGAGTAGCTGCTAATGAAGCGTAAAGTGAAAATCCAGGGCGAGGTATAAGGATGTTGGAACCTTCGTTACAGAGAACGTTTACACACATTTCAAGCGCGCCAGAACATCCGTTGGCTAAAATAACGTCACTAGGAGCAAGTGGAGCTTCAGGTGTACTGTATTCTTTTGCAATAGCTGTACGAGCTTGTAAAGTACCTATATTTTATTATCAATGACGGTGTTCTCTCTCTCTCTCTCTATTTTTTTTTTCTTTTTTTTACCATCTGCAGGAGGATAACCGTTAGAGCGGTAACTGTTTAATTGCTTGGAAACTGCTTGGTTGATACTAGGATCAACATTAAAGTTACCGAAAATGGTTGGATCACCTAAAAAAATAAAAAGTTGTCAACTAATTTTCTCACGCTTTCTTTCTGTAGACCCTGTTACCAATGGACAAACTAATCAAGGGCTTGGTGGCATTAGGATCTAACTTGAGTTGATCGACAATGGCACGAATAGGGTTATGTGCTTGCTTGGCAGTTCTTGAAGACTTGATGTTCCAGTTAGTACGGTCAGAACTCATTTTGTTTTGTTTTGTTTTAATGGAAGTAAAGAAGAAGAAGAAGAAGAAGGGAAAAAAAGTATGTCTTTATATGGATGACTCATGAAACTGAGGTTGAATTGAGTTTAAGTAACCCAGTTCCTATCTGCAGCATAAATATCGTTAAATGTAATCTGATTACGAGAAAATATAGGTTATTGCTGTCTCCCTCGCTTTCAACAACAACAACAAAAAGGGTCTTTCTTTCTTTAAACGGTTGCAGAAAGAGAGAGGTAGAAGGTAAAATAATAGAATATTTTCTCGGCGTTATATCCTATACAACGTGTGTGAATTTTAGTTTCACGTCAAACCTTACTTGCTTTACAATTTTTGATTTACTGACATCATTGGTAGTGAGAGACTGTTTTATCGTTGGTTGAAATATGTAATTTTTTTTTTTTTTTTTTTTCAGGGCAGAGTACTGTTTACCTTGGAAATGGTAAAGCGTCTTTTTTTAATATTAAAGGAACGATCGGTAAGTGGCAATCGAGGGATACGTTTTTTTAGTAAAAGAATTAGCCGAGATAAAATAGTTTATCAAACTGTAAAAAAGAAAAGGAGAGGGGGGAGAGAGAGGGGGGGACAGAGTTTCTTGTATAGTTGTTGTATCAATCATATAACCTTCCAAAAGTATTCGCTTAAAGTGACAGGCATTAGGTAGGAAATCACGTTTTAAAATGAAAGAAAATGCATGTGCGATTTTCAAGCAAATCTATTCCGCCATTTGAAAATAAATAGATATTCCTTATATAGTCACTTTTGTTGTAACACCTATTTAACGCTTTATTTTTAGATCTACAATAAAAAAGGTATTCCCCTATAGAAAAAAAATTTTTTTTATGTGTATATAAATATGTACAGTTCCTGGGAGATCGTTTTTTAGGCGTTGTTTCTTTCTTTCTTTCTTTCTTTTAGCTCCCTCTTTCTTATATATAAATATATATTACATCCCCTTTCTTTCTTTCTTTTTTATTATACAAGAAGGATAAAAATGAAGAGTCGTGTTTTTATATTATTATTTGTTTTACTAGGCTTAATTGCTATTGTATTTGGTAGTGAAAAAAAAAAAAGAGGTTTTTTTTTTTTACTGTTTATATTTACTTTTTTTTTTTTTCTTGTAAATAATAGCTCAAGAGGACGATAGTAGTGATGATGATACTATAAACGATAATATGCCAGACTCAATAGATACAGAAATATTACCTACTACACCAACAGACGACGATACTAGTACACCTTCTGAATCCGACAGTACTGCTACTATTCCTTCTAGTACTAGCTCTGAAACGCCTCTTGCATCTTCTCAGCCTGATGTACCTTCTACAGCAGTAAATAAAACCGTCAACCCACTTGTCTGTACTGCTTTAAACAAATTATACACTTCACTTAATGGAAATAATTGGATTGTCAGAACTGGTTGGGATTCTACAGATATGAATACTTGTTGTAGTTGGTACAATGTTCACTGTAACTCGATTGGACAAGTATTAAAAGTGTAAAGTTTCTTATACTCCTTTTTTTGTTTTGTGTTGTGCGATAGATTTACCCCCCTTGCATACATGTTCTTTATCCTAATCAACTTTTTTTTTTATTTGTTTGTAGCGTGCTTGCACATAACAATCTTGTTGGACAGCTTCCTGATAGCTTTGATCAACTCCCCGACCTTCAAACAATGTAATACAGTACTACATAAAGATATATCAGTCTAACTATTTATTTATTTTTAATAGTGATATGAGTTATAATAATATTTCTGGACCTATTCCTACTTCGATCGGTAGTCTTCCTAGATTGAAATCAATGTACATACACATATAAAAAAAAAATGGTAGTAAATGATTATCTAACTGTAATTTATCAAAAATAGTAACTTTGATGTAAACTTACTCTCTGGTTCTCTTCCCTCGGGTTTAAGTGCACCTGTTAACCTTACAACAATGTAATATATATAGACACTAAAGAATATGGTTTTACTAGAAACTAAATCATTTTTGTAGTCATTTTAAAAATAATTCATTCAGTGGAACTATCCCTGATTCTTGGGCAAGCATGAGGTCAATTGAAAATATCTATCTCAGTAATAATAATTTGACAGGCCCTTTTCCAAATGTGATCACACAATTTGTTACAGTTAAATCTTTGTAAAGTTTTATTTAGAAGCACAAAAATAGGGTATAAACTAATTGTTTTGTAGGTATTTGGATAATAATGCTTTTAATGGGTTTTTGCCTTCTAATTTAGGTGACGCTTCTGCTCTAATTCAATTGTAATAATGTTTTTTTTATTTTTTATTTTTTTTTGCGTACGGTTAATATTAATTTTTTTTTCTTTCTTAAAAAAATAATAATAGAAACCTTAAGGATAACCATTTACTTGGTAATCTCCCTTCATCTATTGGCAACATTACGGGATTACAGTCTTTGTAGGTTATTTGTTTATCTTTTTTTATAATTGTATATATTTATAGATTACTTTTTTTTAGAATTGTGTCACATCAAATGTTGAACGGGACTATTCCCGATGAGGTATTCAATATCTTGGGACTTCAAGTTTTGTAAGTTTTTTGTAGGCGATACATATATCATTAGTGATCTAACAGTCTCCTTCTATGCAGAGATCTTTCCAATAACAGATTCACAGGACCTATTTCACCTAAACTGGGTCAACTTGTCAATGTTCAAAAATTGTAAGTAAAAAGATAAGAAAGAAAAAAAAAAATATTATTAAGTATCCGTTAATAGAAATCTGGGACACAATGGTTTAACTGGACCAATTCCCAATGAAATCGATCAACTGACAAAGCTTCAAAGTCTCAATTTAAACTATAATGCATTAAACGGTCAGTTCCCCTCAATTTTAGCACCTGTTGCACTTGGTTACTGTTACATGACTCCAAATCAATTTCAATCTTGTCCTGGACCTGAAATAGTAAACAACCCTGAAAGTTTGGCTTTCCAATGTTCAGTCGATTGTATCGTAAGGACAAAGACTAAAGGTGATGCTTCCAAGCTTGCTTCTTCAATGTCGGCTTTGGTTCTTGTTATCATGGCCACTTTGATTACCATGTAGTTTTATTTCATTTGCATTAAACCTATAATATATTTTCTCCTTCTTTCTCTCTTTTTTTTTTTTACATGCAAGAAGTAGTACACTTTTATACAATCCCTACACGCATATCTTCTTTTTAACCTATACAAAAAAACTAAAGAATACTCAACCCTCTTTCTACTTTGTACATCAATGTGCATTTTTTTTTTTTTTATGTACTGTAATAAAAAGTACACATATATATCTTTTTTTGTATAGAAAGAAAGAAAGTTGTTTAATAGTATATTACAACAAAAAAAATAAAAAAAAAGATGAGAAATAAATATAATTAAAATAGGATATTAGGGTAAGAATAAGATTTGTTTAAATTAAGATGCATGGTAACTCTTTTGAAAGGGATTACTGCATTGGCATAGGCTCATTTTCATTTGTTACAGCAACACCAGCAATCGTGACAATTAAACTCAATAGGGTACCAACAAACCATATATGAAAGAACATTTCCTAAATAAATTTTTTTTTTAGTTAAACTATTAAACACACAGACAAGAAAAGACTTACTTTGCTATATTTCAATACTTCCGGATCAATAACGGTAACCATACTCTTTTGATTTTCAATATCTAGTTTTTTACCGTTTAGTTTCTCGGTCTTGCCTTCTCCTAGTATTTCGTATTCATCGATTTCGTAGATAGGCACCATTCGGATTTTCATTGCAGCTCGGAGGGTACAGAACCCTGCGCGGCCAGACAATATACTGACTGCAAAGAGAAATGTAAAAGGGAACAGCAGCAGGCGGAGCCAGCGGGTTGTATGGTTAGAGAAGGTGTACAGCAAGATGGCAGGCAAATGTAAAAAGTTGAAGAAACCACCAACATAATGGAAAATAACCCAGCTGTAGCGCATGTTTTGTAAAGCGTGGTGAATGAAGTTCTTGAGACTGGAACGGCGCATAATATCATAAATGTGCTCATGGACATCGATAAAGACATCGGGATGGGTGGTTTGGCAACCGTAGTACACAGCATGGCGGTTCATCCAACCCTCGATGTTGAGCTCTTTGAATGAATCGGTGTGGAAAAAGGTTCTTAGGACAGCGTCGACCTCTGAACGGAACGGCTGGCCCTTTTCAGAGACGTATTCCAGCTCGGTAGGGACAGAATGCTGGTCAAAGCCTTGGGCGGGATTGGGCTTGACTCCCTCTTTCTTTAAATCGTCCAAGGGAAGGTTGTAGGAGTTGGGTGTCGCGCGTTCCTTGGGAGATTGCGATTTCAACTGCTCCTCCTCTGGCAGGCTTTGAAATCGACGTTTGTAACTCAAGTACCAAAAGTAAAAATCAAGGTTCTCGGCAGAATGCTCTTTGTTCAGCAAGTAGTAGCGGAAGTCTTGTAACGAAATAGGTTGACATGTTGTATTGTTTAAAATTTGATCTATTTTTTTTTTTTTTTGATAGTTGGTATTTATTTTTCTTTAAAAAAAACGGGTTGATAAAAACTTACCGATATGAACCGCTTTCAAATCACTTTTTTGGCCTATAAACCAACGTTTAATAGATGTGGAAAATGTAGAGAAGTAATCTGGCATAGTTAAAATAAGCTTTTATTATTTTCGAAAAATAATAATAAAACCAAAACAAAACAATACAAAAAAAAAATAAAAAAAAAAAAAAACTGCTATAAAAAAATAAAAAAAAGGGTCCAGTATTTATACTCAAAAAGTATAAAGCTTAACTTTTCTTGTTAATTAATTAGACCTTTTTTTTTTTATACAGATGAAAAAAAAAAAAGAACTGCCCATTGGCGGCAATATTAAAGAAAATAGCAATTATGCTAAAAAAAAAAGTTAAGGGCATAAATGCTAAATAAGTTAATTTTTTTAAGGTGTCAAGGACATTATTTTTGCTTCGATTCGATTTCAAAAAAAGGAACCAGCCCCCCCTTCTTTTAATATGTACACTACGGAAAAGACAACTGCATCACTTTTTTGAGAGGTATAACACTTTATCAGACAATCAAGGGTAAGCATTTGTGCTTGGGGGTAACATATATCTTCCTCCTTGTATTAGGAAGCTGTCCTAAATAAACGTACATTAGACAGTAGTAGAAACGAGGTTATCACTTGTTATACAAACTGTTGTGCTAATATATAGGAGTAAATAGTATCTATCATTGTCACAAAAAATCGATCGAAATGTCTTGACATGGCCGTCCAAATTAAGAATTACCTTATCTAGTATAATTATAGCGATACAAATGGGAAAGATATTTATTATAATATCACCAATATAAGAGATGTAACTATGGTCTCACTATTCCCGTGAGTTAATTTTTACCGTGTTTTTCTCCTTTTCGAGTACCATGTCTCCAACAGTTATTTCCTTGCTTCCGTGTGGTATTAAGATACTTTTTTTTTATTCAGACGTATATATATATTTTTTTTGTCTAAACTAAGCTATTGGACCTGTTATCTACAGGTGCACTTCTCGAGTCACGAAATATTAAAATAATTTCAAAAAGATACATGTTTTAACTTTTTTTTTTCTTTTTAACTATGTCAAACTTATTTACTAGACACGTCGCTTTAACAGCTACTAAATATTTAAAACGAGTGCGTTTTAATTAGAAAAAAAAAAGCACGACAGGGGAACTTATTTTATTTATTTTTTTACTGATCTTAGAATGTCATTGCTCCAGGATCATGGCAACAGAATCGTTATATTTCGTTGCCAGGGGTAAAAAAAAAAAACTACTTTGTTTTTTTCGTTGCGTAAATTACTTACGTGAATTATGGTAGATATTTTCGTCAGGTGCGAAAAATGACTTTAGACAAATAGGAAGTGAAAAGGACGCAGGAGCTTTACAAGACCTACTTCGTCGTGTTATGGAAATAGATGCAGAAATTACCAATACGCCCGTAGTGAATTTCAAGCCCAACGTAAGTTTTTCTTAGATTTTTTTTTATTTATATACACTGATAAAAAAAAAACGGTAGACACAACACTGCGTGGCTTATTGTATTGATGATACATTTGATATCAAGCATATTATTTCCAGTGTATCGGCAAGTGTTGAGTTTACTGTCGCTTCCAATTCTTCTTCAAATATGATTCATATTCTGGATCAGTTGCATGGCGGCGATATTTATTTGTTTTCAAATGGAACTTTTGCTTGCTGGGGATTGAATCAACTGCAACAAGAAAAGTTTATAAGTCATCATCTTGAGAAAAGCACAATTGCTGGCTTAGAGGCCAAAGAAAACGTCGAGTATATTATTGATGAAGACGAGTAAGTTTATATGAATGTACAAGCTATTTCGCCAGTTTAACGGGTCTCTCCCCTTAGATTAACTGATGTTAAAGGAGATATGATCTTATTAAACCCTCATGTTCCATCGATTCATTTATCAAAGGTAGCATTCTCTTACGGTCTTGGTCGTGCAGCTAAATTAACAAGTATTGAAGGAATGCTGGATACCTACTTGAACCAATTTGATCAATTACTTAATAAACAAGTGTCACAGCAGCTTAGCAAAAGAAACCTCGAGGCCCAGCTCGTAGCTGTTCGCCAAAGAATGGTTCGGGGATCACAAGATGGGCTTTTGGGAACTGCTGATTTTCAATGGGCCAAGTTGGAATTGCAAGGTAACATTTTAGTATATTAAATAGTAGACCGCGTGAATTTATGAAAAATTAAAAAAAAAATACAGAATATGTTAAGAAGATTTCGTCTCGGTTTGATGTATATACTCGAATTCAAATTTTAAATAAAAAAATAGGTAAGATTTTTTTTTTATGGTTTATACTTTTCGTTGCTAAATTGTGCTTAATTAGAATATGCAGTTTATGTAACAGACATCTACAAATAAAAAAAAAAACTGTGCTCAGCAAATTGGAGAGCCCAAATTTACCAAATAAGAACTAGTTTCAGCTTTCTAAGTTTTCTTTTTTTCGAAACAGACTTTTGACTGGGTAAAATTTCTTCTTTTGGAGTAAAAAAAAAAAAAAAAAAGTTTTTTCTTTTTATATAAACCCTTTTTTTTCATTTTTTTTTTCCCCGTCTCTCTTCTTTTCTTTACAAACAAAAACAAAAATATATATATATACCGTAAATAGATGAAGTTTATTTTAAAAACATCGATTATATTACTTTATTGCGCACTATGTAAGCTGTCATATATCCCGTTACAATTTTTTTTTTTTTTTTACTAATATAAAAATGATATAGCTGTTCTTGCTAAAGGTGGTGGAGGTGGAAGAGGTGGTGGAGGCGGAAAAAGCGGTGGAAGCGGTGGAAAAGGCACCGGCAGCGGCGGTGGTGGAGGTAATAGCGGTGGTGGAGGTAATAGCGGTGGTGGAGGTAATAATGGTGGTGGTGGTGGTGGTGGTGGTGGTGGTAGAGGCGCCAGTGGCAGTTCACCTGGTAGCGGTGGTACGGTCAATTATTAAATTTTGAATTATTTTATATATTAACTTTTTATACTTTAGGCAGAAGCACACCTAACAGCGTTTCGTCTAAAGGAGGAACAGGCACGTTCTATAACGGTGCACCTCCTGCGTATTCACAAACTCGAAGTAAATATATATATATATAAAAGGATATATTTGTCATCAGGATTTCTAATGGATTTTCTTTAGCCAATTACAGGAACTATCCTCCAGCTTATTCGGGTGGTTACACGCCCGCTTCTAGACAAGGTTACATGGGAAGTTATAGACCTGGAATGATGTACTTTGCAATTATGCCACCGTTCTTGTTTTTAGGGTATCATTCAGCTTATTACCGTTATAATCAAAACGACGGGTACTACTACGCACCAGCCATTACGGAACAAGGAAGTAACACTCAGCACGTCATGATTAACGGCACGACCAATTCGGGCGAAGACAATAATTACAGATACACTTTTGATATTTCTACCAATAACCAGTTCCCTATTGCAGATCATGCATTCTACTCTTCTTCGGATCCCAATGCTCATCCTGCAGATTTCGCCTATCGCTTGCAAACGACGCAAGTGGTTGAATTCGACGATGTTAATCAAAATGGATTCTACGATGCAAACGAACCTATTTTATCGGTCACTACTCTTCAGGATTTAAAATGGCAAAACTTCCTTGTCTCTAATATCACAGTACCTAATAATGCAGGTCAAAACTACCTTCAAACCAGCACGTTTGCTAATGTCACCTATAATAATACTTCTCCTGCTGGAAGCACCGGTAATCCTAGCTTCGGTGTCCGTATTACGTACAGAGCAAGTAACTTGCAGTTGAATAATACTGCACCTATTGTCATGCAACCTAATTCTTTACAATACGATTTTGCGGTTGAGGGGTTCCCCCGCACCGTTGCCGGCACCCATCCTAATGCTAGACTTGCTTTCACTCAGTTGTTGTCTACATTCGGTGACATACCGACTGTATTTGATGTCAATATGACTACACCTGTCGATGTGGCTAACCAAATTAAGACAAATCAAACATACGGTATATCTATTGGTGAATACACACAAGGCCGTTTAGAATTCCAGAATACGGTTAATATTTCGGACGTTGGTGGAGTCAGTACGTGGACTACAATGGACCCCAATGGTTTAGCCATGATCCCTACTTACTCACAGGACGATTGGATTTGGGGTAACAATCAAGAGGCTAATACTCGCAAAAATACACTGCTCTTTGTTACTGTCCCTGGTTATTCTAACGGTACAGGCCTTATCAATGCTTCTTACTCTAGTTTCGGGTTCTTGGACACGGATGTCATGAATGCGTTGGCTAGTGGAGCAGTAACTGTCCAACATGGCAAACTAACTAGTCTTTTACTGGCTGGATTAGTCTCACTCTATTTTATTATTTAAACAGAATAAAATAGGTTTTTGTATTTCTAAATTATTATTTTTTTTTAAGAAAATAAAACATTTGCATTTTTGTTTATCCAAACAAGTCATTTCGTTTTTTAATTCTATTTCGCATCCCATTTTTTGTCGAGCCAGTCATACTTTCAGTTTTTTATAATACCGAGCAAAACCGCTGGTATTTACCTTGTATAGAAGGTTACACGCCCGCCACAACGTATTTTATCATTTTGTTCTAATCGAAATGACCTTGGAAAACGTGTTAAAATACGTTTGTTTAAAACTCCTGCGTGAAAAAAAAAAAAGCCTTCGCCTCACACCGTACACAAATATATCTCCTCCCAAATTAGGTTTAAGGAAAAAAGGAATAGCATTTTCTTTTTCTTTCTCTTTTTTCTTCTTTCTTTATATATATATATAAAAAAAAAGCTTTCAGTTTAAATTATGTTTCCCGAAGGATTGTTTTATATACTGTCTCGTAAACATGGCTTTGCGCTTGATGTTTACGATGGACAAGTTACAGTGAGTTTTAAATATACTTTTTTTTTTTTTTGCCAAGAATTGACATTATATTAGGAAGGAAGCTACTTAATCGTCTGGCCTCAAAAGTTCGAAGATAGCGATAACCAGTAAAGTGTTCTTTTTTTTTTTTTTACTTACGAAGAGAGAGAGAGAGAGGGAGAGTTTTATACTAACACATTTATGTGTTTTTTCTTTTAGATTGTGGACATATGAAAATGGTCGTTTAGTTAATAAAAAATCTGGTCACGGTAAAGAAAATATAGCGGCACCATATGATGTAATATATTAACTCTTACTGTTTAGTTATGGATATTAGTTCAAGTAAAAGCATTTCAATTCCTATTTATTATTCCATTTAATTTATTATTATTATTATAGGTGCTTTCAAAAAGGATAAGACAATTGTTCAAAAGAAAAGTAAACCCAATAAACAATCACAAGAGGTAAAAAAAAAAAAAAAATGGACTCTGCAAACTGTAAATCAATTCACTAAACCATTTTTCTTTCTTTTTTTTTAGTGGATTTACGATCAAGGATTTATTTGTTCAAAGGAATATCCTAGTCTTGTACTCGATATTAAGGTAACGCCGAAAAAATAAAAATGACGAAATAAGCCTAATTGACATTCAAAAAAAAAAAAAAAAAATAGGGTGATAGTCCTAAAGGTGGCGCACAAGTCTTGTTATATAAACGTAAAGATACCGATAACTTAAATCAACTCTGGCAATTCGAACCTTACCAACTATTTGAAAGTTCTCTTGATTTGGTTACAACTACTTTACCTTTACACAAGAAAGAAACGTTTGGTCAGCCCAGACTTGGTTATGCTGCTGAAGTAGGTATTCCTCCTGAATTGAAAGCAATTCCCGAGAACAATAAGATTGCTGGCGTTGGAAAGAATGCGTCTGCTACGCCCACGTCTAATGCACCGGTGGATAATTCTCGTATTGATCCTTCTTTGGCACAATATGGCTCCTTCTATGGTGGCTCTTCCACTGCCCCTCCCGCTGCTCAACCAGGTCAACAACCTTCAGCTCATAATTATCCTCCTCCTCCAGGTCCCCCTCCCACCCAGTCATCAAACAATAGTTATCCTCCTCCCCCTGCACAAGCTGGACCTACACCCTCAACTAACATCTATCCTCCTCCTCCCGGTCCTCCTCCTGCCAATAATGCTGCTGGATACCCTTCGCCCAGCCCTGGTTACGCTCAACCAAATTCGCCTACTTATCCGCCCGCTCAATCCAGTGGATACCCCGTGCAACCACCCTCTCCTTCTAATTATCAGCAACAAGCTAACAATGTTTATCCTCCTGCTCCTTCTGGCTATTCTCAACCTGTGTCCACTGGCTACCCTCCCAGTAACACGAACACCGGATATCCTCCCGCTCCTCCATCTCCATCTAACTATTTGAATAATAATAATGGTTACCCTCCTGCTCCTAACAATGGCGGCTATCCCGGTTCTCCACCTCTTGTTAATACTGGTTATCCTGCTTCGCCTAACCAATTATCCACTTCTCCTCCTGGTTATCCTTCGGCTTACCCTCCCGCTAACACTGGTTATCCTCCATCCCCTAGTAATCCCACTGGAAACTTCTACCAACAACAGCAACAACAGCAACAACCTGGTCATGAAAACTATGGTTATAACGCACCACCTCCATTACCAAATAACAGACCTCAAGATCAATATGGTTACCCAAGCTATCCTCAATAAATAAAGTAGGGAAGGAGCGATAATACGTTTTTTTTTTTTTAAAAAAAAAAAAAAATCTCTCTTTTACTTTAATAATAATAAAAAAAACAAAAAAAAGAGTAAACATGTTTTATTATATTTTAAGCACCTGTAACTTGAATAGATGCATAGGCAGCATCTGCGACAATACCGGACCATAAAATACCGCCTGTCCATGTATTGCTCTTAAACTTTGACCAACAGCTAGCAGGGTCGTTATAATTGACGGTCTTTAATTGCCATGCTAAATGTGCAGCAGTACCTAATACACTGATAGCATAAAAAGGCAATCCTTGATCGTTCATATAACCTGCTAAAGCAGTCAATCCAACAAATGCAGAAGAGAATCCAGTTAACCATTGTGGTGTCTTTTCTCCAAATCTTAAAGCGGTAGATTTAACGCCAACCTTGACATCATCCTTTTTATCTTGGTGTGCATAAATAGTGTCATAGACAAGTGTCCAACATACACCTCCCAAGTAAAGTGGACCGGCTACGCTTAAATCAAGCGACCCTGTCATAGCGGACCAACCCAACAATGCACCCCAATTAAACGCAAGTCCCAATACTGTTTGAGGCCAGTATGTAACTCGTTTCATCAATGGATATGTCACAACGAGAGAAAGCGAACTTGCACCTAATAAAATACTGTACATGTTGAGCTGTGTTAAAATACCGAGGCCAGCTGTTAATTGTAATCCTAAAAATGCAATTGCTTGCTTTGGTGAAATGGCTCCAGAAGTAATAGGTCGGATTTTTGTACGCTCTACTTTATCATCGATATCTCTGTCCCATAAATCATTGATGGTACATCCTGCGCCTCTCATAATTAATGCACCCGTACCAAACAATCCAATCATGGTAGCTGCGTCCACGACAGACCCTCCAGTTGCATAGGAGGCCATAGAAATACTCCAAGCTTTTTTTTTTTAAAAAAAAAAATGAGATAAATAAAGATATATTCATGTTAAGGAATGCATATATATTATACGTACCACAGGGCCAGAACAATAACCAAGTGCCAATAGGTTTATCTATACGAGTCAAAAATGCATAGGGTGCGACTTTAGCAGGTAAATGGTCGAGCCAATTATTATAGACAATACGTTCTTCCTTCTTTTCAGTGGAAACTGTAGAAGTCCAGTGCTGTTGTTTATAAAAAATAGGTACGGAACGGCTGTGAGACTTCAAGATCTGTCTAATATTGTTGTTGGGACGGAAAAAAACGGCTGGTTTGGTGAATGAGCGGGTTGGTTGAGAAAACAAGCGCAATTGAGTTCGACATGGCGTTTGTCTCAGCAACGAGACAAGAGTGAAATGTGTTGACATTTTTGTTTAAAACTAAAAGGGTGTCCTTGTTTGTTTACAGGTCCCGCTCTCTCTCTCTCTCTTTTTTTTTTTTTTTTTTTTTTTTTTGTGTCAGAAACTCTATCCAATTGGCGGATTTACGAAATCCAAATAGCGTTTTTTCTCACCCCCAAATTCACGTCTACGGTGATACAGCTAGGCTAACATCACGTATAATTGTCGGGGATGTAAATACCGAAAGGCAGCAGGGAAGAAAAAGTCTACTGCTGAAAACATTGGGATATTTATACTAATTGATATAAGTCACGATAAGCTTGGTGACTGAATATTTGATGAAATAATGTGATGATATATGTAATGGCAAGTCTATATGCCTTAACAGGAAAAGTAATACAAATTAGTCTGAATGAAGCACTGTACAGTAAGAAGAACCTTATTTCGCCACAGAATAAAAAATAAATGATGACATCGATTTTTTTTTTTTTTACCAAGAGTGTGGTGAATTTAATTTTACGAAAGTCTGGTGTAACCTGTAGTATACCTTCAAATTTTACAGTAATAAACACTAGTTCTTTCCGTCCTGATACTTTTGGAGACCAAAAGCTTTTTGTAGTATAGAAGCAGAATAAGCTATTTTAGTTGGTATCAACTGAATACTAAAAGGGAAATCCTTGGTACTATTTACACGCACAGGGGAAATTTTTTTGACATATTCGCTTAAGAAGGGTCTTGCATGAATCAAGTTGGAGCACCAAGTACCTACTACGTATATAAAAATGATTAACCAACGTATAAGTACGAGTACATGAAGCGAATAGTGGTATAACTCGACATGATGAGTAAATATATCACACGAGTAAAAGTGGGCTCTATTTTATCGCTTACTAACTTATATCGACTCTTCTTAGAGAAACTGATATCCGTAAAGGTACGTACGTGAAAAGTGATCCGTCACTGAAGGTGTAGTTATACATTGTTACGCGCTGGGTATTTTATACTCCTCAAGCACATCTTTCATGCTGCTGTCTACTGTCACAGCTAAAATAGAATAAGCTGTGTACTACTTCAATTTAGATATAAATTACTTTAAAATATAAACTCAATAAAAGGTCATCTTTTTACCACTATATATTTACAACTAAAAGTATTGTCTATTAAAATAACTCTGACAATTGGTAGCACCAGTAGTTAAAAACACAAATTAACTAAGTATCGTGAATGTCATCAGACGACTGTATTCAGAAAGAAATACTGGATCATCCGACACACATCATTCAAGAAATAATTAAATCAGCAAAAAGAAAGTTAAAACCAGAAGAGCAAAAGGAATTAGTGGAATTTATAACATCCAGAGGAATTTTAATAGATACACCAAAAACATACATAAATTATACAAAATCAGAAAAAGTAACAATATATCAAGGATCAAGAACATTAATAGATCAATTCAAAGTATATAAAAATAAAAATAAAAACACTGTAATAGAAGAAGATATTGAAATGAATACAGAAAATAATTCAACAACAACAAGTAATAAAACTTTCTCTGAAGAAGAAGTTTTACGTTTAATTTCTGCAGCTATACAACAACAGCAGCAACAACCACAACAACATCAACAACAATTCAGTAATCAAGTACGAATTCCTACCCCCCCTACATATGATGGTAGTAGAGATATTACAAAAATAAATAATTGGTACACTTCGGTGGAACATTATTTAAGTTTTTATAATTTTGAAAGAGCGCGTTGGGTATCCTATGCGATATCATTATTAACAGATCATGCTCGATTATGGTACTACCGTATGGCGCAACGATCTTCTCACGATTTATCCGACTGGGAAGTATTTAAAATTAGTATGGATATGGAATTCAAACCAAAGTATACATTACAATCAACAAGAGATAGATTATTTGAGTTAAAACAAACTTCATCTGTACAACATTACATTAAAGAATTTCAAGATGTATTACTCGAATTAGATATCACAGAAGATGAAGCTATGGATAAGTTTGCAAGAGGATTGAAAGATCGTGCTAGGGCACATATATTACTAAAAGACCCCATTGATTTAGAAAGTATGTTTCATTGTGCACGAACGTTTGAGTCTGCCACACAATATGGTAAATCAACAAATAGTTTTAACCCAACAACATCAGCTATCGATGATCCCATGGATTTATCGGTTATTGAAATTAAAAAACAAAATCAACTACTTCTAAATTTATTAAAGCAACAACAAGGTTCTAACAACAATAGTTCTGGACAAAGAAGTAATAATAACTGTTTTTATTGCGATAAGATTGGACATAAAAAGGCTGAATGTAGAAATAAAAAATGGGATGAGGATAGAGGTATTTTTCAATCTAAACGAAATAATCGTAGTGACTATCGTACACAAAAACCTCGCAATAATTATAATAGTAATACTACTAATAATTACAGCACTAATAATAATAATAACTACCGAAAACCTAACAATTTTCGTCAGCAGATCAACGCATTATTAGATAGTTATGATCCATTAAGCAATAACACAAATAGTTATCAAACTAATACTAACAATGATAACGATAATAAAAACCTAATTGATCTATCATCTTGTGATAATCAAGACTACTACTCTTATCCTATATTGTCACCTAACATTGCGCCGGAAACACATACTTTGTCATCTGCTGAAAAGTCATTTTTAAACAATGTTGATAATTCATCCAATGCGTTACCTTTATACAAAACTATGGTGGGTGGATCTAATTTCAAAATATTAATCGACAGTGGTGCCAGTACAAATTATGTACATCCTAAATTACTTTCGCACGCTTTGACAGAAAGGGAAGTTGTCAATCAGGCAGTAGAAACTGCAGATGGTAACAAGACGAACATAAACAAAAAAATTACTTTTAGATTATTTTTAGGAAATAACCATGAACACCAAGAAGTAATCACTGCATATGTTTTTGAATCAAAATTTGATATTATCCTCGGTCGTAACTGGTTGAAAGAAACTAAGCCTAAACCTGACTGGTTTGATGACACATGGGAAGTTACTGATAAAAATACAACTATTGTCACCAAAATATATCCTGTATCACCACCAAAAGCATTACATAATATTAATACAATTAATCCACAATTAAAAACAAAGGAGACAACTAATATTGATTATCTAGCATCAGCTACGCAAGTAGCTAGATGGCTTAAAAAAGACCAAATAACTGAATGTTTTGTAGTAAATTTTATAGATGAAAGTACAGGTAACCACGCAACAATTACACCAATATCACCTATTGATATGAAAGACATTCAACTTGATAAAGAATGGAAAGAAGAATTTGCAAAATTATTTCCTTATGCATTCAAAGGCGAAATAACTGAATTACCACCGAATAGACATACCAGAGATATAATTGTAACTGACCCTAAAGACGCTCCTCCTATTTTTCACCAACCGTATCGAATGAGTCCTCTAGAATTAGCGGAACTCAAAAAGCAATTAATGGATTTAGAAGAAAAAGGGTTGATAGTACCAACTGCATCACCTTATGGGTTCCCTATTTTATTTGTTCGAAAAGCAGGATCAAATAACGCTGATGGAACACCAAAATTAAGAATGTGTTGTGATTTTCGCAGTATTAACAAAATTACCATTGCTCAAAGAATACCAATACCAAGAATAGATGAGTGTCTGGATCAATTGCATAACAGTACTTGTTTCTCACAAATTGATTTAATTGGAGCTTTTAATCAAGTTCGTTTATCTGAATCAGATTCAATGAAAGCAACAATATCGCATCGTTTCGGTCAGCATAGATTTTTAGTTGCCCCTTTTGGATTAAAGAATTCTGGTCCATATTTTCAAGATGTCATCAACAAAGTTCTGAAGTCATTCGTAGATAAATTTGTAATAATATATGTTGATGATTTATTAGTATATTCAAAAAATGAAAGTGAACACAAAGAGCATGTAAAACAGGTTTTACAAAAACTTGATGAAGCTAAATTTGTTATAAATATAAAGAAATCACATTTCAATATGAAAGAACTGACATTTTTAGGTTATCATATATCAAAAAATGGTATCTCTCCTTCGCAACAAAAAACAGAAGCTATTAGTTTATGGCCTATTCCCACTAATGTTCAACAAGTACGTCAATTCCTTGGGCTTACCCAATATTATCGCAGATTCATTCCAAAGTTTGCGCATATTGCGTCTCCCCTTACAGATTTAACGGCGGGTACTGGTTATAAAACACGTGCTATAGAATGGACACCACAATGTCAAAATGCTTTCGATTTATTAAAACAAAAATTGTCCTCTGCTCCAATATTACTTACTCCAGATATGAACAAACCATTCCGAATTGAATGTGATAGCTCTGATTTTGCGGCAGGTGCGGTGTTACTTCAACAAGATCAAGATAATAATTGGAAACCATTGGCTTTTGAAAGTAAAAGATATAGTAAAGAAGAAAGAGTATACCCCGCTCAGGAACGTGAAATGTTAGCCATTCTGATTGCATTAAGAAAATGGAGATGTTTCATTGATGGTAAAGATTATGTTGTATATACTGACCATCTCCCACTTAAATATTACAGAGATCAAAAACATCCAGTACCTCGTTTAGTACGATGGATGTCAGAAATAGAATTATATAACCCTAATATTCAATATAAACCTGGTAAAGAGAATATTATACCCGATTTATTATCTCGTCGCGATGGACCCGATTGCAATCCTGCATCCACATCAGTACAACCAAAATATTTATATAACTCTGAAATTAATAATAACAATAATAATACTAAACATTCTTTAAGTAAACCAGTTCAGTCAATCAGGGATGACCCTATTCAAGACTGGCCCTTACAATATTTTCGTAATGAAAACCAATGGCCTCAACTACTACAGAAAGAACTCCAACAAAACAAAGAAAAATTTATAGTCAAAAATCAACATATATATAAACTAGTCAAAAATTCAAAAACAAATGAAAGCATGGAATTAAAGTTTATACCTTTTCATCAACGTGCTGATTTTATTAACAATTTCCACATAGCATACGGTCATCTTAGTCAACTGTCAATATACCACCAATTAAAAAATAGAATTTGGTGGCCGGGTATACAACAAGATATAATTGAATACTTGAAATCCTGTGCTCAATGTCAACTCGCAAGTCGTTCGGAAAAGAATATTCACCATTCACCAATGAAACCTCTTGATATTCCTCCTGCTTTTTCGCGTTGGCATCTTGATTTTATAGGAGAATTACCAACAACAAAAAATGAAAATAGATGGATACTTGTGGCTGTTGATTATTCGACTAATTGGCCTATTATACGTGCATTAAAAAATGCAACTGGTGATGAAATCGTACGATTTATATATGAAGAAATTGTACTAAAATTTGGTAACCCCGTAGAGATCTTTACAGATAGAGGTGCCAACTTTATGTCTAAAGTATTGAAGCAATACATGAATAAAATCAGGTCAAAGCATACCTTTACGAGTGCTTTTCATCCAAGAAGTAATTCAAAGTGTGAAAGACTTAACCAAGTAATCAAGAATATGTTAAAGAAGTATGTTAATGGTGATGTTCATAGCTGGGACGAATATATTGATACAGTTACGTTTGCTTGCCGTATTCGAAAACATACTACAACGGGATATAGTCCATTTTTCCTCGTATATGGTACTCAGCCAAGGATTCCTGGAGACTTTCATAGACCTTATATGAATGATATAACCGAATTTGATGCCAACCTGATAACTGAAGATGCTTTAACTCGTATTCGTAACCTTAGAGAAGCTAGATTCTTAGCAGAAGAAAATTTACGGAACCAAGGTATAAAGGATAAGGAAAGATGGGATAAAATAATAAAGGGTAAAGAAACACAAGTATTTAGTAAAAACGATTTTGTACTATTACGACATGAATCTAAAAAAGGTCTGGAATACAACTGGATGGGACCTTATCAAATTATTAACTGCAATCTGGATTTCAATGTCTACCAGATCAAAGAATTAGAAGGAAAAGTTTATAACTCATGGGTACATACAGACCGATTAAAACCAATATCAATCAATAATAACAACTTAACAACTAGTTGGTATATTCCACGTATTGCAAGAGCACAATAACAATGAAACAACTATAAAAAAAAAAAAAAAAAAAAAAAAAAAAAAAAAAAAAAAAAAAAAAAAATTCAATTCAGTCAAATTAATTCAATCAAACAGCAATTTATTATCAAAACAATACTCAAAGATTCTTTACTCTTCATTATATTATCACTCTAACCTAATCTTTTGTATTTTTTTTTTTTTTTCCTCTGTTATCCAACACTTGACTTTAGACTAGTAAAACTTTAGGGAGGGGATATTGTCACAGCTAAAATAGAATAAGCTGTGTACTACTTCAATTTAGATATAAATTACTTTAAAATATAAACTCAATAAAAGGTCATCTTTTTACCACTATATATTTACAACTAAAAGTATTGTCTATTAAAATAACTCTGACACTACTTTCAATTTATTAGATGAGTAGTATCTTGTATATCAACACGTCACTTTGTAGTAACACATTGTGTAACGCACTCGAAAAAAGAGCAAAAAATGCGTCGCCTGCAGGATTCGAACCTGCGCGCTCAAAGAGCAATAGCTTAGCAGGCTATCTCGTTAACCACTCCGACAAAGCGACTTCTTGTTTTCCTTTTAAAAAAAAATCTAATATCTTTCAAACGTAAAAATATTTGAATGACTTCTTTAGAACGCTTGATCGAATGTATATAAAGTATATAAATACAAAAAAATCATGAGGAAACTACGTTTTAAAAACTGCTATATTTTTTTCAATTTTTTTTTTTTTTTTTTTTTTGTTCAATTTTAACTATTTTTATGGGTCAACCCCTTTTGCTTTTTTGGATGTTTTTTGTGATTACTCGCGATCTATATTGATTTTCTTTTTAAAAAAACCAATTTTAGTAAAGTAAATTTTTAGGCTGTTTTAATCCATCTAGAATCATATTTTTATTGTAAAAACTGAGTGAGTAATTATTGTTTAAAGGTGGGTTTTTTTTTGGGCTAAAATTTGGATTTATTTCGGACCTTAAAATGTGTTTTCTTCAAAGCGCATTTTACTTGCTCAGCTTTTAGTTGTAGCACTTTCATTTATAATTGAATAAAAAAAAAAGGGGGGGGGGGATATTATTTATTGTTATGATAAACATTAGCAGTAGCATTTTATGTAATTACTGAAATAAAAACTGGTAAAATTGTGTGTGTGTGTGTGTTTTTTTTGTACAGAACATTTTTTTAGTGCTTATTTCAAAAATATTAAGCCAGTTTTTTTTTTTTTTTTTTGGTCGTTCTATTATTGTTTGCAGTAAAGAAGACGTGCAGCTTAGTATCTCAAAAATGTGTGAGTGATCAAATTCTGTACTTTTTAAGGTAGAATATATGAATACGTGTAAAACCCAAGCTTTTTTTTTTTTTTTTTTCCAAATTCCTTAAAAATCACTTTAAAAGGAATAATCTTATTCCCGCTTCTGCGAAACCCACATTCAAATAACAAAAACACAGAATAAAAAATGTGATGTAGGGTAATTATATATCCTATTTATACTTTTTTAACCATTCGACTTTTTGATAACAAACTAGCCTCTTTATTTTAGCGGTTCTCGGTTACCTTGTTTTTTTTTTCGATGATGATGATTTGTTTGGACATTAAAGTACAATATATGTATCGCAATAGTAGACAGAAAAATAGTGAATTGTCAACTAATTGCATATGCGTACGTTAACCTTTGTACGTGTACCTGAAACTTAAATATAGTCTTGATAAAAAAACCCCCTAATGGCCTCTTATAAATTCCGTATAACCTATAATAAATTTATTCGTCCATAAAAGTCAAATTGTAGAGCTTTATCACGAGAAAAAAAAAAGACGATGATTCATAATGCAACAATTGTTGTATTTAATCATCATCCCCTCCCCTATTAATCTAAAAAAGATTATTAAGTGTGAAGCAGGGATATCCATGTAACACATTGAATGAGCCCTTTTTTTTTTTTTTTTTTTTTGTCAACATTTGGTCATACACAACAATTTATATATATTTTCCAAAAACTGGTATTTTTTTTTTCTAAGACCAAGTACGTGCACTTACATGCTATTGTGTTATATAACACACATGAAAACAAAAACAAAAAAAATACCCCATTTTTCTTAAAAGGCACAGTGTTACATTTTGTTTTCAAAATAGATAGCAACTTTTTTTTTAAAAAAAACATGCTATTTCAATTTTATTGCCTGATTTAAAATAAAATAAAAAGGCTATTTTTTTTTTTAATTTTTTTTTTTTTTTTTTTTTTTTTTTTTATATTACAATATTAAAATAATGACACACCTGGGATCACCTCATGATGCGTATGACTTTGTTGAACAAATTGGCGATGGGTCGTTTGGTACAGTTCATAAAGCACAACACAAGATTAGTCACAAACTTGTAAAGTAATTCAAAAAAAAGTAACATGGACACTAAAAGAAGAAGAAAAGAATATACAAATAATAAAAAGTTAACATAAAACTTTATAGGTTGCAGTCAAAGTGATGAAAAAAAAGTATACCACTATTGAAGAATGTCAAGGTCAATTTGAACCAAAGTTGTTAGATTTACTTCCAACACACATCAATATTGTTCAACTGTATGATAGTTACTTGGCACCTAATTGTGAACTTTCTTTCATCATGGAGTATATGGATGGAGGTAATCTGTACCAATTAATGAGAGAACGTAGACATCATAATCTACCATTTAACCATTGTGAATTAAGAAACATATTGTAAGTTAAAAATAATTAGACCTCTCTCCTTATAACATGAACCCCTAACCCCCCTCCCTCCCTCCCTCTCTCTTTCTTTAGGCATCAAATATTGTCTGCTGTATCACATATTCATCATCACCAAATATTTCATAGAGACATGAAGCCAGAGAATTTATTACTCGACTATAAAACCGGTCGACCTATTATTAAATTAGCAGACTTTGGTTTAGCTCGAGAATTAAAAAGTCAACCACCTTATACAGAATATGTTAGTACTCGATGGTAAGGAGATCCTTTGCGTGTAATATATAGTTGGAATCAAACAATTTTTTTATTTTTATAATAGGTACCGAGCGCCTGAAGTATTACTCCGATCTACTGAATACTCTGCGCCAGTTGATTTATGGGCCATTGGAGCGATCTTTGCCGAGCTCATTACGTTGGAACCCTTGTTCCCGGGAGAATCCGAAATCGACCAAATCTATCGTATTTGTGATATCCTGGGAAGTCCCGGGAATAAACTGGGTGTGGATGTGGGTCAGAAAAAGAAGAACATGAGGCCCGAGAAGCGAGCCAGTCCTGGATTTGCGAGAAAGAAAGTCAAGGAGCAACCTATGCCTATTGAATGTGCATCTACTATTTCCTTTTTAGACGGTGGTGGTGAATGGAAAGAAGGTGTTAAATTAGCTTACAAGATTGGTTTTAAATTTCCTCCCGTAAGTTTTTTTTTATTTTTTTTATTTTTTTTTTATAACTGTGTACTAACAAAAAAAATAATTAGCTTTCACCTAAACCGTTAGAGACCGTCATTCCAAATGCAACTGAAAATATGTTGGATTTAATAAGACGGTTCTTGTTCTTTAATCCGAACCAAAGATTGTCTGCAGATGAAGCGCTTGCACACGGGTTCTTTCATGAACAAGAGGAGCCAATGCATCTTACGTCTATGCACGTGGAGCCCATCACACCCCCGGATAAATGTCAACAAGAACTCCAGTCTCGTGTTAGCAAACCGATTACACCGTTGGATTTATTGAGCACGCCTCGTACACCGTACCAAATTTGTCCTGATTGGGAGACTGATCATCCAGTCTCTCGTTACGGCAGACTGTGCTCTGCTATCAAGGACGAGCGGTTAAGTAGCCACGTAGACCGGTTCTTACATGATTCAGAAGACGCTAGCAGCGCTTGGTCGAATCAAAGCAGACCTATTTACAGCTCTCATCAGAAAGTTCATCCTGTTACTGACAGACCGAATTCATCTAATCTATGGAACAAGTATAATTATGCAGCACATCAAAGACCCAGTACACCAGTTGTAGATCATTCGACAATAGAAGGGCATGGCCATGGGCATCATAATCCCGGACCCCCAGTGTCTACGAAACGCTACTCTGATGATTTCATTGCGGATACGCATCGTAGATTAGGAGCTCATCCCGATCATACACACCATCCAAATCAAATTATGACAAAAGCCCCACAACAATATGGAAATCAACTTATAAAATGGGCACCTCCTCATTTTACTCAAAAGAATGCACCGGTCACGCACCATCCTGCACCGGTCGTACAACACTATCGCCAGCCTACAGTGGTACAAGATGCTGAACTCTCGCGTCCTGAAAGTCGTCGTTGTCGATCACCCGCACCGTTTTCGTCACAGTTGATGAAACATAAATACACGACGACGGTTCATACAAACACGACGTCACTAAACCCTACTTCGCCCATTCAGTGTTGGACAGCACCTACGGTAACTACTTCGGTTAATACGGATAAAGTGTTTATGGCACAACAGGAAGAAGTGTATGTACGTAAATCTGATAAACCGCAATCGACGCACCGCAATTCTACGTCGCATCGATTTAATTTATGGGTTCCTGATACTGAAGAAGAAGAAGAAGAAGAGGATACGAAGATGGAACATGATAGGTCTGTTTTCTTACCACTACAATAAATTCTATATACCCTTTTTTTTTTTTTATTCATTTTTTTTTTTTTATTATATATCCTTTTTTTTTTTTTCTATTTTATTAGGTGGTTACAAGTCTTGTAAATAATTTGTACATAGGAAATTTAAAAAAAAAACAAATATGATAGATATAGTATTGTATACATAAAAAAAAAAAATTTACATATATAAAACATTATTTTTCCTCACTCTTTCTCTCTTTTTCTTTTTTTTTTAAAAAAAAAAAAAAAAAAAAATGACGAACGTTTCTTTATTTTATAAACATTATCTCGACTTGAGAAAGATGAGACAAGATAGACTAAAGCGATTACAGCAGTATCAAAAGACGGTTCAAAAGCACGAGCAAAGTTTGTTCAGGATACGAAACCACTTGGCCAAAGCACTAACGGAACAAGCCAAAGTAAATGCGACGTTAAAGAGGTTATCGGACTCCAATGTCTGGGTCACAGCACAAGAGCACGCTAAAATGCATCATGTATTTGAGGTGGTGAAAAAGGAATATGATAGTTGGATACAGATTAAACAGCGTAAGCATGAAGCGATTGCAAAAGTTGCGCAAGACGCTAAACTTCAGGCTTCGCATATTATTGGTATTGAACGCGCATTGATATGTTTGGAAGATCAAATGCGATCGCTTTTAATTTGTCCAAAACAAAGAAGCGTGATACCAGTGGAAACGGAGCATACTTTGTTCTTGCGTAGATCGACGTCAAATTATTCGATAAGGTCGATTTTAAAAGACGCTTCTACTTCTTTAGCGGGCACTTTATTAAACAAGTGGTTTAAACCAGGACCAGTTCTTTTAAAATAAAATAAAAAAAAAAAAAAAAAAAAAAAAAAATGTCGGCTGTTCAATACCAAAAACGTAGAAACCATAGAATTTTTTTTATTTGTTATTGGCTGAGGACCCTTTTATTTTTTTTTTTAAAAAAAAAAGGAGAGGATGGACTTTTTTTTTTTTCCTTTATCTTTCTTCTTTTTTTTTGTTTTTTTTTTGTTCTGTTTAATACTTTGTTATCATGCTTGGACGTACAACAGCAGTAGAAGGAGATCCGGATTGTACAGAGGTTTTGGAAGATAATTCTCGTAGTATCCTTATGGGTATTATCAACCAGCTTCGTAAAGATATGGATTTACAAAGAGTTACTTTACCTACATTTGTACTTGAACCAAGGTCCATGCTAGAAAGAGTAAGTGATTTCTTTAGTCATCCAGATATACTGATAGAGTAAGTTTTTTTTTACATGTATTACTGCACGCACGCACTCATATGATTTCTAGAGCAAGCAATAAAGTAGACCCAGTTGCTAGATTTTTAGATGTAGTACGTTATTTCTTATCTGGCTGGTACATTAAACCCAAGGTAAAAATAAATAAATAAAAAGTTTTGTTTTTGTTTTCTTACAAAAAAAAAAAAATAATAATCAGGGAGTCAAAAAACCTTATAATCCTGTATTGGGTGAAATCTTTCGATGTAAATACAAGTACCCGAATGGATCAGAAGCAATTTATGTTGCAGAGCAAGTATCTCATCATCCACCTATTTCTGCTTATTATTACGGTAGTCCTGACCACGGCGTCTATATCCAAGGTGATCTTCGTCCCAAGTCTAGGTTTCTTGGTAACAGCGCAGCTACGTTAATGGAAGGAGAAAATCATATCATCTTTACGCACTTGCATAATGAACGGTATGATATTACAATGCCTAATGTCTATGCTAGAGGTATCCTGTGTAAGTACAAATTTTATTTTATTTTTTTGCCAAGAGAAAAAAAAAAAAAGGTCTTCTAATTGTGTTGTGCTCCTTTAAGTCGGGAAAATGGTTTTAGAATTGGGCGATAGTTGTGTGGTTCGTTGTCGAACTAGCGATTTGATATGTGAACTGGATTTTAAAACCAAGGTAATACAGAAAAAAAAAACCATTTCATATATGAATATAAAGCCGTAGATTTTTTTTTATATTTATTTTAGGGATTCTTTTCTGGTCAAAACAATTCTGTTTCTGGTAAAGTAAAGAGAGAATCAACAGGTGAAGTTCTTTATGAAATATCAGGTCAATGGTCAAATGAGATATTTATCAAGATGGCAAAGGTGAATATTTATTTTATTACTAATACGTTTTTATTTTTTAAACGCATATATATATATTTTTTAATTGTAGGGTTCAAGTAAAAATATGTTCTTTGATGTCAAGACAGCTGTAATTCATCCTATGATTGTTCAAGATATACCAGATCAACAGGAGATAGAATCAAGAAGGTAATAGCACTCCCTTTTTTATTTTTTTATTTCAATTAATTTACATTATGTTTTAGACTTTGGTCTAAAGTATCTGCAGCTATTGTAAAAGATGATATGGATACAGCTACAGAGGAAAAAACAAGGATAGAAGATAAGCAACGCGAGGATACCAAACAACGTGAAGCCTCTGGTAAAGAGTTTGAATCAAAGTTTTTTAATTTGGTTTATGGTGATCAATATGAATTCAAGGGCATATCCACGTAAGTGGGGGGGGGGGTTTTTTGTTTTTTTTTTTGCTTATATATATATTTTTTTTTTGTAGTATTGATTTCAAGAATAAAGAAAAAGCAAAGTCTGAATTAAAAGAAATGGCATTTACATTAATACCAAAACAATAAATATTCCCCACACACACGATTTCTTCATAATTTAGAATAAAACGTTTTACTCTGTGTGATATTCAAAAAAATGGTGTAACAAATAACACAGTAAAAAGATGATTAAAAGTATTTTTAAAAATGGTTATTTTATTACAAGAGGATATAAAAGAGGGGGGTAATACATCTAGAAAGCAACACGCCATCTATCGTTCTCATCAGGTCCATCACCGAAACAAGCAACTTCATTATCATCATCATTAAGAAGTTCATCGTGACTATGCCTACAGAAAGAAAGAAAAAAAAATTAACAAATTTGGTTAACCAGTTAATGCAGTGAACTTACAATGTCAAACCAGTGGGAACGTGACGAAGGAAGAAAGAACGACCAGTATACCAAGTCTAAAATAATAAGAGTTAATTTACCGAGAAAAAAAAAAAAAAAAAATAGACAAGAAAAACTTACAGCGTCTTCAACGTCAAACTCTTCATTCTCTTCTTCATCATAAGTCCATTGTTCAACAATCCATTCGTCATTCTCATCCATAGTATAGTCATCGCCATAACAAGTAACTTCTTGTTGTCCAGTGACGGGACTTTGGAAACCTTCATGAGAATGGAGGTTTAAACGAGTAGGCAAATGCTTGATACGAATAACATCACCAAAGTTAACATCAGTTCCAGGTTCAGCATCAGAACCAATACGAGGGATAACAATGAAAGTAGTATCTTCAGAGGATTCCCAAGCGCCACAGTAAGCCTTTTGTTGACCACTACCTTCTTCATAGATGTTGCCATCTTGAGCGGTCAAGAAACGACCGGTCATATTGTGCTTTAAACTAATATGGTTACCGTATTGGATAGCACCATCAGCAGGAGAACCGCAGTTGTAATCTTCGTCTAAGATATCATGTTAAAAAAAAACATATTAAATAATAACAAAGTAAAAAGCTTACCAGACATGTTTTAAAATTAGTTTTTAAAAAAAAAGAAAAATAAGAGATAAAGGATTAGAATAAGGAATAGTAACCCTTTTTATATACAGTTCAACAATCAAATAAAACGTGTTTAAGTCGGTGTTGATTCCGACTAAAATAAAGTTTTATTAGCCATTTTATTTTATTTTAAAAACGCATAAAAAGTTGATTAGTTAACAGGCTTTTTTTTTTCCCTATCAGCCGATGAAAGCTTAAATACGTGTCACCCAAAATTCTTTCTTTGTCTTCCTTTTTTAAGGGAAAATAGGCAAACTTTCTCTTTCTTTTAACTTCAGTTATTCACTTTTGAAACGATTTTGCTGTATCTACAAGTATATATGTCCACGTACCAACAATTTAATGTTGTGTTATACAAGCAATTGTCCAAACGGAAGATACCCCGCGACAAATAAATGGTATATACAGTAAAGCTACTGCTCTAGTAATACTTGAGGAGCGCAATTCTATTAGACTTGCCTCGTTACGGAAACGGTAATAGGAAGGTGGCAGGCCTTTCGACAAACCGCGAGGTACTGTTTTTTCTCTGGTAAATTACTCCCCCCAAAAAATTTAAGGGTACGACCTCCAGAAGATTTAACAAGGTTGCGCCTGGAAAAGCTAAACGTCCCTTTTTTGGTAACTCATTATATTTAACTTTAGCACATAAAAATCAGATTTTTTTTTTTTGTTCAAGCAAACTCTTTTTTTTTTATTTTTTATTTTTTTTTTTGGTACCTGAAAAAAGCTTGTTTTTCTGCAATTCATTTTCTGGATTGTTTGGGTATTGGAACCTACTTTTTTTTTTCTCGCGGGAACCAGGTAATTCTATCAAACTAAAGACGTAGATAGTCGTGTGGCGGTAATACGACACTTTTATTACATCATAAAATGAACATGATATGTATTTCCATAAAACCATTTTTTTTAAACCACTGAGATTTAAAATAAAGCCATACCGCGTATTGTTACCACGATGAGGCTAAAAAAGGAGTAATGTGGTGTTAAGGATACCCAACCCGTGTGTTTTATTTTCAAGTGGCTGATGAAATTCTTGGCAACTTTTACCATTACACAAACTCTAAATTATTAATACAGGTATTACGACTTCAAAGCAATTATTTACACTGGTTAAAAAGAGATTTTTTTTTTACGGTGCAAAAAAAAAAAAGTAACTTTCAAGTGCATTTTTTTTTTTTTTTAGAAAAAAAAGACTAGTTCACGTATTACCCTAGTGACCGACAGTAACCAAGAGGTTGGATGTGGCGCAAAGACAGACGAGAGCATCTTTTTTTTTTCTATTAAAAGAAAGAATATTTTCTAATTAATCCCTCATTTGTTGTTGCAACTAAATTTGAGACGTGTTTATTTACTTTATGAAGGAATTGTATGGAAGTGTCTAATTTTCAAGAACAGGCAAAAATATATCACAGTGCTTTTTTTTGAACTTTCTTGCGTGAAACAAGTGTATTAAATAGATGACAAGTAAAAAAAAAAAAAAAAAAAAGAAAAAAAGTGAGCATCCATTTTATCAGTATTTATTCTATCAGAATAAATCTCTTTTCCTATTGCAAGGCATACTACCAGTAAGTATTTTTCTTTATGTACTTTTTAAAAGAGCTTATATTCATTTTTTTTTTTTTTGAGCATTTTTTGTTTTCTTTTTATGCCCGTACAAAAAGGATACAGTCTCCCCGGTAATTCTTGGAGTCTGATAATACGCATAACCAGAATATCTAGAGTCGCTCCCAACAGATAGTGTACATAGGGCTATATTTGGATCGGGTAACCTGAAAGCGCTATGTAAGGTAGGTATTTAGTGAGACCTAATGTTTTTAGATATTTTTTTTTTTTTTGGATAAGATTCAAATCCTTTATGCGACATGCTCTGTAACTACGCATGAGGGGCATTTTTTTTTTTTATATCCGGTCGTCATTAAGTTAATACGGCGGATATTTTTATGCTCTCTACAGGTGAAGCCAATGTTGCATATAGAAAATGATAACATTTATATTGGTTGCTACACTCAAAAGACCCTAAACATTGCGCTTAATCAGAGGAGGTTTAAGACGACAACTTATTTTTTTTTTTTGTATTGTAAATCAGAAGTATTTTATAATTTTTTTTTTTACTGTACTTATTTATTATGTTTATCAAATATAAAAATAAAACCTCAAAAAAAAAAAATACAGTTGGTATATAAATCTAGGAGGTTTTTATATATATATATATATATATATATTAGTATTCTAAAAGAGGAAAAAAAAAACAATATTAAAAGGGAAAGCCCGAAATGAATTTTTTATGCATCCTATTAACAAGCAAAAGTACTAGTGGGTACGGCTGCTTGAGGTTTGAAACCTTGATTTCCGATATAATCACGAACGCATAACATATCGCTCATAATGACATAGGGCCAACCAGCAGCCATAGCACTGTTTTTTTTTTAAAAAAAAAGTCAGTATATATTCTTGCAAAGAAAAAAAATAAATAATCACTTACGGTGTCTCTGGTGTAGCAGGACGAAGAACAAATGTACGATCGTAAGAATAAGGTGGAGTAGACTCTTCTTCCTTAAACTCACCGTGTAAAGTGATGACTAAACCAACAGGTGATTGATGAGCGTCAACTACAAAGTCATTTGTCTTTTGCAAATCGTGAATAGTAGTAGGTAATCTACATATTGTGTTTCCAATCACATCGGGACCAACCAAAAGGCCTTTACCTTCTTGCTCTTTTTTTTTATATAAAATAAGTTTTCCAGCAAGCACAATAATAATAATAAAACTTACTTTTAGCCTTTCCCATCAGGTTTCTACTTAATGTAGTCCAAGTTAATTTTTCTTCATCATCCATCATCTTCTTTTTATCCTTTCTCCTAATCTTTTGTTGAGCACGAAGTTTGATATTGGTAGTAATTGAGAAGATGGCATTTACATCGTACATGACAGCTAAGGCAATTCTATTGGCGTCAAACAATTGATAGTACTTTGAGATAAAGTCAATAGCAGCAGTTTGACTGATTTCATTATCAAAGAAATTAGGCTTTGTATCCACAGGCAAGACACGGCCTGTTTTATGCACAGTGGCCATTTCTTCTTCAGTCAATTGAACAGGCACGCCGTCCAACAAGACCAAGGAAGGAAATCTCTTTACCATATTGCGAATATAAGCTCTATTGTTACCTCTTTGCTTCATTTCTAATTCACATAAGGGATTACCAGCCATTAAAAGCTCTCTTAAATTCTTTAATTTTCCAGTACCGCTCAAGGCTTCCAAATTTGCATAATCCTTGATCAAGTTTTCTTGAAAGGAGATGTTTTGGACGTTGGGGAGATACTGAGCCAAGGTGGAGATTTGTTGTACGTTTTTGAGGTGGTTACGAGCGAAAGAGATGGTGATGATGTCGGCGAACATTTCACCTGCGAGTTTCATCATGGCAGGACCAACAATGGCGTTGGAGCCAGGAGAACCAGGTGGTTTAATAGCGGATTTCTTCAGGATGGGGTCTGAGTGCATGTCGTCCAGGTTCAGGTATTTTAAGTCGCTGTTCCATCTACTTAATAAAAAGTTGCGCAGGATGTCGATTGTTGTCAGCTTCTTGTTGCTCTCGACAACAGGCGTCATGGGAAGCGTAGGGTTGTTGAAGAGTCGGATACGTAATTGCTGCGTGCCAAAGATGTAGCCGTCTAAACGGACTAAGATACGCGCAATAATTGGGTCGTTTACGGTGATTAGCATCTGTCCTTGGTCTAATTTGACGTCCACTGGCTCCCACTTCTTTTTAGATTTTTGGACGAGGAATGGTACTACACCTGCTTCTGTTCCAGCTTCAAATCCTGCAACCTATACATTCGTTAGTATGTATATATATATATATATTTTTTTTTTGCGGGTGTATATATTTACTAGAATATCAACTCTTTTATCAGACGTATCTTCCATCTTTTGTGTAGGTCTAGTTCTTCCTCTACCGCCATAAGGTGTACTTTTTTTTTTTTTTTAATATTAGTTAAAATTCATGGACAGCAAAAAACTTTTTAAAAAAAAAATATATTTACTATCTCTTCTTCTTCTTTCCCATACCGCCCATGGCAACATCCTCGGACTCAAAGTCGGGTACGACCGTCTTGTTTTCAGATACGGTGACGCTTTTACCAAAGGCTCTGGCCTTTAAGGCTAAACCTCGAGCACCTCTCTTCTTGGCAGTCTTCCAAGCACCTCCTCCCGTACTCGGTGCGCTGACAGCTGCGGCAGTAACGGCAGCTAAACTCTTGGCTATCTCGTCTTTTGATTTGATGTCTGCAGCTTTAGTGAATACAGGTGTAAGTTTAGGTGCGGATCCACCAAACATGGCAAACAATCCTTTGTTTTCTGTCATTTTGTGTGTTTAAAAGAATAAAAAGAAAAAATGTTTTTTTTTATTAAAAAAAAAAAAGAAAGGTCATGAAACGAGTCACTTGTACGGTACTTTAAAAAAAAAGAGAATGGGTTATGCAATCCACACTTTAAAAGATGACAGATTTGCGTGTGTGAATAGATGAGGGTAACTTTTTTTTTTTTTTTTTTTTTTATTCAGACATGGAGATAACGGAGAAAATAATAGAAGATATAATTAAAGCCATTGCCATGACAAAATTAATTTTACCCCAGAATGCTTCATACTTATTACGACTTCCTGCGCAGCAACAGGCACCGATAACCCATAAGGGAGGACAAACACTAGATACAAAAAAAAAAAAAGAGTTAATTAAGCCCAATTGATAATAAATATTTTTTTTTTACCATCCAAATAAAAACAGTACGGCAGCTAATGGAAAGGCAGGACGGTCGTTGATCCTTGTGTTTACAGAAGCAGAATAAGGTATTTCGATTGTTTGATATCTAACTTGTTGATTTGGATGATAATTATGTTGAGGGAAATAAGGTTGTTGTTGGTAATGATGAGGCTGTGGAAATACCATGGGTGGAGAAGGAGATATTTGAGGATACAACGGTTGGTTGCCTTCGGTTCTTGGTTGGTGGTTTAGTTCAGGTGTATGTGGAGGAGAGTGAATGGGTGGGTGGTAATTCGGGTTAAATGAAGGTGTTTCGGGTTGAGCATAGTTTGGGTTGAAAGAAGAAGAAGACCGTTCGGAGGGAGGGTTATAGTTTGGGTTGAAAGGTGGAGCAACTTCTTGGTAAGCTGGTGGTGGTGTATCATCTACATCAGGAACGTTATACTGTTTACTCATTTCTCTCTTTTTTTTTTTTAAAGTGATGTAAAAGGGATAAAAAAGAAAAAATAAAAGAACTCTCTCTCTCTCTTTCTTGGCGCTTAGGATATAGTCACATTTCAGATTACTTGTTTGAGACAAAAATCAAATGACATCATGCTTTGGTCAATAGGAGGGAGATACTTACATGGAAAGCGTAATGAAAAAGACATAGAGTATAGAGAGATATAGAGAATGTCAGCAGTCACTGTTACGATAGAATGCACATGGTTTCTTTTTTAATGCGCAAGTATAAAAAGGGTAGAAGATTTTCATTTATTTTCTTCTTTTTCTTTTTTGTACACAAATAAATAAAAAAATGATTCCTCGGCCAGTGATAGTAGTACTCATTTTATTTCCTTTTATTGTATCAGCATCACTATTAGTACCTATATCAGACTCATTATCAAAACATCATAAACTAGTAAATATTATAAAGACATCAAAAGCCAAAAAAAAAAAGAAAAAACTAATCTTTTTTTTTTTATTTTTTTTTTTTTAGTGTGTGGATATCGAAACACACGCAGATCAATGTGCATTTGTTAAAAGTGCTTGTCAGGGTTTTAGTGGAGATTTTCTTCGATTTTATTACTGTTCTAGTTTATGGAAACCACTTTCTGTAGCAATCATGGTAAAAAATAATAATTTATCACAAAAAAAATAATATATATGCGCTCTCATGTACATTTGCCTAACTCTCTCTCTCTCTTTCTACCTTAAAGCTGTGTGGTCTTTTACTTTTATTTGGTGCAGTTAGTGTAGTTGCTGCTGACTTTTTTTGTAAAGTATATATAACAAAGATAAAAAAGAATAATAGTACTAAATATGTATAATAAGGTCCAAATCTTCAAACAATTTCATCAAGTCTTCAATTATCTGAAAGCATGGTTTGTTATATATAATATATATATATATATAAAAAACCCAAAGTTTTATTAATTCTGTTGTGTGTATCTAGGCTGGTGTAACTGTGCTTGCTTTTGGTAACGGAAGCCCTGATTTATTTAGTACTTTTACGTATGTATGAAACGAAGAGGGGGGTGATTTATAAATAAATAGATATACTAACAAAAATTATATAAAAAAAAAAAAGTGCAATGAATAGCGGATCGGGATCGTTAGCAATAGGTGAATTAATTGGAGCAGCATTTTTTATTGTATCTGTAGTATCTGGTTGTATGGGTATTATTCGACCGTTTCAGTCAAAACGAATTACGTTTATGAGAGACGCGTCATTTCTTACGGGAGCAATTATGATACTAACATGGATAGTATATCATCAAAGAATATGCTGGTACCATGGTATCATCTTGATTGGATATTATATAACGTACGTAATTGTTGTTGTTATGGGTGCCTATCGATTTCCAGGGGCAGAATCGCCTGCTTTGCTTGAACACAAACCAGTTGTTATGGATCACGGCAATACAGATGAACTACTTACAGAGACCTCTAGAATACTACGGTCTTCGCCATCTTATTCTGGACCACTTCGTCTGGATATCCCAGCGCACGGATTTCAGTCTCAGGAACACATTGGTCATATTATTAGGCCGGTTTCACCTAATTCATCTCATCTTTCAAGGCGTTCTTCGTTACATATATCCGATTCCTATTTTCCGCGCACTACTAGTACTAATGGATCTATTTCTTCTCGGCTTTATAGACATGCAAGGTCACCTCGTGTTGGTATGAGAACCTCTGTCTTCCGTGCTATTGAGGTAATTTTTAAATAATTATTATTATTATATGTATTTAATAGTTTTTTCTTGTTGTAGTTTGGTGAAGAAGTATCTGGTATTAAGAGAGCAAATAGTACACATTCGTATCAACCACCAGTTAGGACAAGAGAAAATACATCTGAATTAAGACAGAGACATACGCAAGTATCAGTCCCGTGTATGTCTGCAAGAAGACAGGAGAGTGCAGATCATCTCTTGACCGCAAATTATAATAATAATGCGCGTCTTAAAGCAACAACTCCTGAAAGTACAAACAGTACTAATGGTCTTGACGATTACTTTACATATATCTCCGCAAATCAATCCAACCGACAAGCTACAGTTAAAACGAGTGTCACTAATGATGAGAATAGACCTATTCCTAGAATTATACTTGCACCACCTGGTAACTCGTTGGATCAGCAAGAAACAGATGAACCATTTGTTGCAGATAACGTGAGTCTTCATGTGCCTCCTATGGCACCCAAACAACAGAATCATCATGACGATAATATATTAAAAGAATCTGCCTCTACTGCAATGTTATTTGATGATATCCTATGTATATTATTTCCTACCATGATAGGTTGGAGATCAAAATCTTCTTTTTCAAAATTAAGTTCGTTGGTGGCTGTTCCGTTGGTCCTGGTATTTACATTAACATTACCTATTGCGGAACCTGATGATATCAAGGTAGATGATATTGAAGTGATCAATACAATGGCAGAAGATGTTTTAACAACGCCACAAGTAGTTGTTATTGCGTCAAGTGAAGAGCAACAGAACAGCAGCAACAACAGCAATACAAAATGTAGCCATCTTACGGTACCGACATCTGAACGTAGTCTATCAGAATTATTAGTTGTTGAAGAAGATTTTCCAATGACACAAATCGGTTGGTGCAGATGGTTAGTTGCAATACAAGCAATATGCGCAACAACGTTTGTTACAAGTGTGATGGCATGTAAGTAATCATAATATACATATAAAGTTTTTTTTTTTTTTTTTTTTTTTTTTTTACTAAGCGGTGTGTTGCCATAGTAAATGGATTTGTTCCGCCTTTTGCTATACTTATAGGTACATTTATTGGTTGCGTTATGGCAGGATTAGTATTCCACTATACAAAAGTAAACGAAGCACCTGAATGGCATTGGATGCTATCTTTTGTTGGATTTGTTATTGCATTAAATTGGATTTTCTTGTTAGCCAATGAAATGGTTGGTATGTTACAAGCGTTAGGAACAATCTTTGATATCAGTGAAGCGATTATGGGATTAACCATTTTTGCATTGGTTAGTTCAAATTTTTATTGTGGGTGTACATGTATGTTTTAAACTTTTTGTTTGTTTGTAGGGTAATAGTGTAGGTGATTTTGTAGCAAATACTGCTATTGCCAAGATGGGATTTCCTACTATGGCCATTTCGGCATGTTATGCAGGTCCATTATTAAGTAAGGGATTTTTTTTTTTTAAAAAAGAGTATTTTAATTCATTTTGCTGTATAATAGATATGGTACTCGGAGTAGGTATTTCGTCTACGTATCAAACATGGATTTCGGGCAAACCTTATGAACTAGATATTGCACCTACTATTCTTATCTCCTCTGCAGGTCTGATCACAGTGCTATTAAGTACGTTGACGGTTGTCAATATTAATGGGTACAATATAAATAAGGAACTTGGGTGGTGGATGATTATTGTTTACTGTACATGTACTACCGTCAATATCTTGTTGGAATTTCATGTATTCAAATAATTATATAAAAAGTCTGTGACTTTTTCCCCCTTTTTTTCAACTGCACTCAAATTCCTCTCTCTTTTTTTTTTTTCTTTTCTTTCTTCTTTTTTTTTATACCTTTTTGTTTTCAATAAAAATAAAAACGATATAAAGTTCTTCTTAAAAAAAAAAAAGAAAAAAAAAAAGGCAATGAGGTACAAAAAAAAAACCCCCCCACCCCTCCGTTGAGGTTGTCATTTTAACATTATTTTCTTACTCTTTAAAAAAAAAAAAAAGGTCAAGCAATCGTAATTACAAAGTTACTTATGACCCAGAACTCGATTTCAATGTACCAAAACGTAGTAACAGTCTTACGTTACAATACGAAGAAATAATACCAGGAAGGGCGAAAGACCCACGTACCAACACAGATAGAAAAAGTCGTTTATACAATACAAGTTTTAACATTGTTTCGTACAAGGTAAATATAAAAAGCACACTTTTTTTTTTACGGTGAAACTAATTCTCTTTTTTTTTAAAAAAAAAAAAGGATTCTGCAGTGCTTGTATCGAATCTATCTCCTCTTAGCACAGAGTCTCATATTATTACGGTGCTCTCTGTTTATGGAAAAGTAAATCGCGTAGAGATGATAAAAGACGCAGCGACAGGAGGACGGCGAGCGCGAGTGTTTTTCGAGCACGGCGAGTCAGCAAAAGCGGCAGTGAAGAACGGAAACGGTCGACGTGCAGACGCTATTAGGATCGAGTTTGATTTGTCTGGTAAGGAAAAAAAAAAGAGCATGAGCATATTTTATTTTTTGTGTAACTTTGGAAATTTGAGTAGAAGGTCAAAAAATCCCCGAGAAGCGTCCTTCGCGGTGGGGTAAAGCAGAAAAGGGGATGAAATCGTATACAAAGGCAACGATTGCGCGAGACTCTTTGCCGTTTGTGAGAGGCGCGATGGAAGAACTAGACAGGCTGTTTCGGCCGTTTGGGGTGGTGGATATCTACCATGACACGTACCACTGGTACATTTTGTTTGATTCGCCGCAGCGTGCATTCGAAGCGCAGCAGTTTGTACACGATAAAAATCATCGCGTGCTGGGGTACCTGATTGAACTGACGATACCGAGTGTAGACGGTACGCATCTGCCTGTATCACCTAAAGTGTCACAGCTCTCTTTTGTCAGCACCCACCACGCAGCCAAACACATCCTGTACCAGGAATTAGCAGATATTTTCTTGAAGGATATTAAAAATAGGATAGCAGGGCCTTGCATTTACGATTTTCTAAGTCCTTCTACTAAAAAAGTAGAGCCAGTAGACTCGGTGACCAATACGACAGCAGCAGCTCTGGAATCGGATATCGTTGCTCAGGCACTGCTCGATCCGGCAGAGGAAGTTGGGCATGATCATTCGATTTATAAATTACCGCGGTTTAAACGGAAATCTGTACCGGATGCGGCCAACGAGTCTGAAGATGTGGATATTGGTGGTGAAGAGGGAGTGGATTCGAGTGAAGACGACAACGACTTTCTTGGTACAGCTCCTAAAAAACAAAAAGCTTTAAAGAACAAGCAAGTATATGAGGATAGCGATAGTGATGCTATTACCAAAAAACGAAGGGCGGTGTCAAACAAAAGAAAGTTATCGAAACATAGACGGGCTTCGGTTCCTAAAAAGAAGACGGCAACAGAACCTATAAAACAAAGAAGCAAGTCGTTTTGTGTGCCGGCGTTGAATTCACCCTCGAGTTTAGAGGTGGATGTAGACGGTGATGCATCGGATGGCGAGCAGCAGGATGATTTAAGGAGTTTGATGAGCGGTAAAGAAAGTGAAAGGTTTGGGACGAAACAGTCGTACGATCAAGCTACGCTGCAAGATATGTTGGATCGTATAGACGATACAGACGACGAAGTTTGGCATCAGAGTGAGCCTGTCATTGAACTAAATAAAGAATGGGATCCTCTTTATCAAACGAAAGATGTAGAAGATTTAGAGTATTTGCAAGTAGCTATAATTGAAAAAGTTGATCCGAATGTCAACTCAAGCAATAAAGGTAAAAAAAAAAAAATGCATATTAAAAAAAAAAAAAAGTTATTCACTTTATACTTAGCATTAGAAAAACTAGAACGGAATGAAAGGAGAATGTCACAATCGGCAAGAACAAGAGGCTACTACGCTATCCCAGACTCGGTCAAGGCCACCTACTTGCCAAAGAACAAGGCCCTGTTTGAAGCTACGTCTGAAAAGGCGGTGCGGCCCAACCGAGTCAACAAACGTCGTTTGCTTGTCAATATGGTGATGCAAAACAAAGCGATGATCGAACTCGATATGATTAAATTTAATCAACTTAAACAGCGTAAAAAACAATTGCGGTTTTCCAAATCGCCTATTCATGATTGGGGGCTCTATGCAGATGAACACATCGATGCCAACGATATGGTGATTGAGTACGTAGGGGAGATTATACGGCAGCAGGTAGCGGAGGAACGAGAAAGGAGGTACGAGCGGTGCGGTATCGGGAGCAGTTATTTGTTTCGAATTGATGAGGATACTGTTATTGATGCAACGAGAAAAGGTAGTATTGCTCGATTTATTAATCATTGTTGCACTGTAAGTATTTTTTTTTTTTTGAAAGAGGACAAAAAAAGTAACTGATCATTTGTGTAGCCGAATTGCAGTGCGAAAATTATTACGGTGGATAAACAAAAGAAAATTGTGATTTATGCAAACCGCGATATTGAACCAGGTGAAGAAATCACGTATGATTACAAGTTCCCGGTCGAGCCTGATAAAATACCGTGTCTTTGTGGAAGCAAGTTTTGCAAGGGAAGGTAAGAGATCAGATAGCACACATCACGTGCGAGTACTAAAATGATTATCTAATAGTTTGAATTAAAAAATGTAACAAAGCCCTACTGTCAAAAAAAAACTAAGTGGTGAACACAAAAAAAAAAAAACCTGTTGAATATCAAATGTGATTATCAATTACTTGTGAATGTTTTATAGGTTTAAAATGAAGGTTTTGAGCCCATCAGACATTAAATAGGAAATGCATTAATAAAACGTTTTGAAGCTCAACTTTTTTTTTTTTTTAAGCGTGTATTTTTTTTTATTGAAAAAGGGGGGGTAAGTGTTTTGATATATAATTTAAAAAAAAGGGGGGGTAAGGGGGGTTGGGAATGTTGTTGTTTATTTGCTAGCCATACGGTCCAGTTCTTTATAAACGTCCTTTCGGGAAATGCCTGGTCTTCTATAAGACGCAGGCTCTTCACTGCGACCATTGGGCTGACCACCAGGCCCGCCATTTAATAAAGAAGGCGTGCCTGTAGGAGAAGCAGCGCCACCTGAAGACGCCTTTTTTGATAAAAGCGATTGAAAGAAGTTGGCGAGCACTTCGTGAGAAGGGCCGGTTTGACCGTTCATAGTCGAGCTTGGAGAAGTAGCCGCCGCAGCAGCAGGAGCAGTAGAAATAGGAGGAAGAGGATTTAATGTGTTGATCTTTTCTGGTGTAGTTTTCTAAAAAAAAAAAAATTAAAATCATGTAAAAAAAAAAAAAATGTTTTTAAAGCATTACATTTTTAACACCTTTACTATGTCTGTCGTTATCAGATGCGCGCATCATATCCATAGCAGCAGCAGATACACCTAGAGGACCAACCAAGCCAGGCCTTGAAATATGATCAGCACCGGTACCTTGTCTATTAGATTCATGCGTCTTTTGAAGTGTTTCGTAATGACGTTCGAAAAATGATTGTTCATCTTCACAAATAGTTGTTGTGGGAATATGTTGAGGCTAATAATAATAAATATAATATATATATAGATATATTTAGAAATTAGGGCAAGATACACATGTTTTTGAAAGTAAATAACATACTTGTACTTCTGAATCACCGTTCAATATAGAGTCTTCATATATGCCTCTTGCGCCCAACTTACCAGGACTCTGTCGATCGATAACGGCATCCATATCGGCGTCCCAACCATCAGACAAATTTTCACAATCAAATCCTTCTCGTAATACTTTAATCTTGCCCCAAGAATCCCAGCCGGATGGAACGAGGACAGTATCACGTTCAATAACCTGAGCTTTAATATGAAACGGGTATGGTTTTGTAGACGTGGTTAGAACACGATGTAATATATATTCACGAAGGTTGTGATATGTATAAGGATGTAAAGTTGAAGTATAAAATAAAGCTGCACCATCTATATATATATTTACAAGAAGATTATTGAGGTTGGTTTATCATTTTTTTTTTAAAAAAAAAGAGATTATATTAGATTTCTACTTTACATTTCATACAGATACATCGAAGGGTTTGTTGGATAAAATCAAACTGATCATCTTTATAGTCATGCGTCTGTTCCAAGGTATTTAGTGCATCACTCTGCATAAATCAAATATAGAGATGAATTTAGCATATATTTTTTTAAACAACACTTTTTTTTTTTTTTTTTTTTTTACTTTGCAACAAACGATAGTAATGGGCATACCGAGATTATTGGTTAGACAACCTTGAGTTAAAGGTAATACGACTTGATCAACGGAAGTATTTAATACAGGAGCAGGAACAAAGTTACTGGCAGTTGTTGATGGTATAGAACTTGAAGAAGTTGAAGCAGTCATTGTTAAACCGTTATTTGATGGCTCAGTATATGTCTGTAAATAATGCTCCACTAAATAAAAATATTTTTTTTTTTTTTTTTTTTTTTTGTCAGGAATTTTTTTAATAGAAATATAAAGACATACATTTTTCTCGTAGTTCATCTACAATAGCTTTTCCTTTACTCCAAGTAGTTTCAGCGGCAATACCTTCTTTACAAATGTCATCTATTAAATGGTGTAATACGTTAATCCAGCGTTCTAAAGTCTCTAGGAATCTCCAGGGACGCGTCCAATCAATCAGAATTAATACACAAGAATCGGATATGGTTTCGGATCTTATAGCAAATCTTAAAAGAGGTAGAAATTCAGGTGAAGATAAAGCAAGTTGATATAAACCTAGTCTGGCAATAGCTAAAAAACAAAAAACAAAAAAAAAAATTAATAGCTGTAATAAAATGCAATATTTGTATAAAAGTACCCTCGTTCTCTTCATCCTTGACATCGACAAAAGTGTAGCCTAAAGCCAAGTCATTCTTTTCTTCATTCAATTGTGTAGAAGTTTGGGTATAATTATTAGTAGCACTAAAGTGAGGTGAATTGTCGTCGCTTTCAAACTTTGATACTTGTTGAGGTCCAGGATCGTTTTTTAAATAATGAACCAAAGTAGATTTACCTACACCAGGTTCACCTTTTTTTTTTTTTTTTTTTCCTTATGTTAAAAACTTTTTTTTTTTTTTTAAAAAAAAAAAACCTACCTAATATTAAAACGTTTTTTGTTGGTACCATTTTAGAAGAAGCAACTCCTTTTAATATGCCAGACCAAATCTCATCTTTCTCGGGCATAAAAAAATTTTGTTGTTGCAACTGACCATTGTTTGTCATGATTGAATTTGTGGAAACACTTTGTGAAGGTGTTACGGAAGATAATAAACCATTCATATCTTATTTCTCGGGCTCTGATTTATTACGCTCAAAAAAAAAAAAAAAAAAAAAAAAAAAAAACTAAACAGAAAAAAAAGGGACACATAATTGTTTCGAGAGAGAGGAGGAGGAGGAAAAAAATAAAAAAATACTACATACACCTCCTTTTTTTATAAACCAATAAGTGAACAGACAGTTGTATAATTTCTTTATTCTCGTTCCCAAAATGTACAGAAGAAGAGTTGTCAAAAAAGAAGAAAAGCCTCCTATTCCTGATACCATTGAAGGCTTTGGCTATGTTATTAAAGAGAATGGCGAAATAAGACACCCCCGATGCGGTAAAAAAAATATAAAAAAAAACTTTTTTTTTAATCGCGTATAAGATTTAACTCTTTATATAGATGAGCCATATTTATTCGATTTTTTACCAAAGGATAGACCTTACAACGAAGAACGTTATAAAGCGTTTATTAGTAAATAATGAACAAGAGAAAAAAAAAAGGTGGGGGGCTAATAAAAAAAATTATACAGATCTTGTAGGAGATGTAGTGGAAGAAAAGTTACAAGCTGCACCGTATAATTTCCAAAAAGTGATTGTACCTGTTGGAGCAGACCCTGCCAAAGATGTTCACTCATACATTTACATGACGTAATAGAATAGACACGTAAAAAAAAAAAAAAAAAGAAAAAAAATTAGAAACTAATCAATTTATTAGTCCCAACGCCATGACCACCACAGATAAAGTAATTGTGTTTATTCCTGGTAACCACACAAGGTAAATTAACAATTATCATATACTAACGAATCGAGATATTAAGGCTGTTATTAATAGAATCGGTCAATGGAGTAAAAGAGTCATGTGCGATGAAAGTATTGTGGTAATTAAAATAACCGTAAAAGCTCTTTTTTTTTATGATTAAGGTTTTTAAATAGACTGGATCCATGATGCATATTACGGACTTGGTGAGAGAAAAAGGATATGAAGTCATTATCTTGAATCCGAACGGTAATTACTGGTATGACAATAGAGCCTGGGTAAAACAAAATACAAATTAGAGAACTTTAAAAAAAAACATACTAAAGTTACATATTAGGATTCTCCCAAGGCTCATTGTAGTGAGATGACGGTTGTTCCTGGTAAAAAAAAAAGGCTATTTTACTTGCAGATATATGATGAGATCTAATGCAATGCATTTTATTTATTATTAGGAAGCGAGAGTCCTGAAGCCCATTGTCAATACGTATTTCATCACTTTATCAGGTATATATATATATATAAAAGGGGGGTGGGGATAGTATATACTAATACATGTATTATAGAAATGTAAAGGCTGAAAAAGTAGCTGTGTTAGCCATGGGTTGGGGTGGTTATGGTTTTACTCTTGCTTTAAATAATGAATGTAGGATCTCGAACATAACCTTACTTTAATCAAGTTACTCAGTTTTTTTTTTTTTTTTTATATATAGTTGATTTTATTAAAAATCGTATCAAGGCAGTTGCCATGACTAACAGTGTACATGCACGCGACTTGATCGAAGGTGAAGGTAGACGCGCATTTATGTTTGATGTAAGTAGATTTAATATCACTTACTTGCAGTTTTTTTTTTAAAAAAAATGATGAAATCCCTTTTAATAATATAGAATTGCGTTAACTGGGTTGTATCAAATGCTAAAAAAGGAGAAATATTACAAGATCTTCGTTACGGCTGTACTTGTATCTCTTCAGGTAATATAATACACGATCAAAAAAAAAAAAAAAAAGTATTTAATTCACCTTTTTATTAGAACTTGAAATTGCTGATTTCACTTTAAATGCCATGTTGGATGATATCATGAATTTTATTTATATTAAGATGGGTGATATTGAACCACCCCAAGTAGAAGAAGAAGATGATGAAGATGAAAATAGAGAATTGACAAAGGAGGAGTTAGCAGAACTTGAAAATATAGATATACTCAGTGAAAAATAAATAAATAAATCATCACACGCGTTTGTGCTGCTTATTTATCAAACAATTAAGAATGAGAAGGAATTGATTTCTTGGCGAAATCGAATAGAGTGATCATACAACTCTTAATTTACACTCTTTTTATATATAAGTTTGATTATTTATAGCTGAAATAGAAAGATTCTATCTGTTCTTTATTATGATATAAAAGAACTTGGGGGGGGGGGACTTTATAGCTGAGGTCATGTGTGTTTATTTTGAGAGGTGGTGAGGGGAACAACTGAAACAAACAAATGAATTAGTATCTTGTATGCATCATTATGCGGCCTTTTTTTGTTTTTGTTTGGGTCTTCTTTTTATACCGTGATCGTCTTGAAATTATCCCCCTTGATTGTTTATAACGGGAAATCTTGGTTTGTTTACTTTATATATACGGTTCGAATATGTCGAAATGAAAAAAAAAAGAAATAGGTTATTCAAATAATTTAAAGAGTATATTTTGAGTAAAAGAAATATAGAATTGTGTGTGTTTGCAGTGTGGCACCTCGCATTGCAGTTTTTGTTTATCAGTTTGGCCCAAGAAGATATAATACGTACCTGGGGATATTCATGTTACAAAAAAGGCAAGTTGGGGAGGTTTTTTTTTTTTTTACTTTTTCAAACTTTTGTTGTAAATGTCAATTAGTTTTTATTATGTTTAGTACTGAAGGACTTACGATGCGCGTAAATAAACTCTTGACGTTTATATTAAAATGAATGTATTTTACAGATCATATTATACCAAACAACCTAACCGCAAGTACAATGCTGACAGTGTAATTGGACACTGATAGAAGAAAGTGAACGGAAATAAAATATTCTCTGAGGTTACAGTACAAAAAAAAAAAAAAAAATTAGGATCGTCATTTCTTCAAATAGACGTAGCAACCACAAAATAGCATATGTGGGAACATTTTGTGGCCATTTATGCAGGAACGCTTCAACTGTCTCACAAGATTTTCAATACAGTAACTGTATATGCCAATTATTTTTGGGGAACGGTAAAAGCATATCTTTATTTTCTGCTAGAAACGATAGCAACACCAAAGCAGATGTCATGTTTTGATTGAAATTGATTATGCAAACTATAATATGCTTTTTTTTTTACACGTAAAAAAAAAGAAGACTTTTTTAACCTTGGTATTTAGAAATCGATCAACTACTGCATATAAAAAAAAAAAAAAAGTGCTTTGATAGACTCTCTAGTTGAGTAGTTGGCACTGTTTTCTTAAAAAGATCAAAGTAAATTTACTGTAATTTCTTCTTCCTTTTTTTTTTTTTTAATTTATCCTTTTTTAAAATATATCGTCAAAAAATACTAGTTTTCTATTAATATAATAGTGTTGCAATCAAAAGAGTACCAAGTAATATGAAAGGGGATACGGGCGGGTAACGGATTTTTTTAAGTTTCAAGTCACTAGCAATATTCCAGTTATTGATTTAATATGTATACACAGAAGCAGTTGTGTATAAATCTCTGCAGGTCTCTTTATAATTTTAAGTTCTGTCAAAATATATATAAACGACAATTAGTACTCTTGTCTCGATAGACGAATCGTAGAATTTTTTTTTTTCCCATTTTAATATAAACATATCTTTACAATTTTAATAAAGAGAAGGACCAACTTATTTTGTTATTAGCAAACACAATTATTTCACCGCAAATATAAAGTTATTAAAGGGCAGTCTACCCATTTACCCCAAACAATTATCTAACGCGAGGTTCAGAGTGCTAAAGTGCTTAAATGTAATGAGAAACAGGTAGAGACTCTCTCTCTCTCTCTCTCTTTTTTTTCTCTTTATGACAAAGTCACCACCGGGAGTGAGATTGTAAGAGTATCCAACTGATGAAAAAAAAAAAGACGAAAAAAAAAATGCAATGCAAGGTGATGCACTGCAAACATACAATCCTATACTTCTTCCATTCACATGTATACTCTTACATCATTTTTACAGTGTGGAAATAGCAGCTATTATCTATTCCTTTTTGTATGCTTTATTTAGACATGTTAAAAACCAAGGTGATACTAATTAAACTTATAATAATAATAAAAAGACGATCACGGCGAAAAAAACAAAAAGCCAAAAAAAAAAAAAAAAAAGATGCATAGTGATGCATACTAGAAACTAACCTAAATTCAATACATAATGATACTCTTTATATTATTTGTATCAGTTGTTCCCCGAAGCAACCCCGCATCACCTCTCAAAATAATAAAAGAACGACAGTTTCTTCATAATATAAACACACACTCACATGACTATACTATTGGCTTCAGCCCTATTTTTCTGTTAATTGGTTACTCTTGTAATATTTAAAGAGAGAGAGAAAGAAAGAGAGAGAGAGAGAGAAAGAGAGCGTCATTTCTTATTTCTGATAAAAAGGTGGTGTGATTTTACACAAGATCATAACTCAAGACGCACTCATGCAAAAAAAAAAAAAAAAAAAAAAAAAAGAAGGTATCATTATTTCATTAATACTTTAAGGTGTCAAAAATGATTATATATATACATCCATGTGGGCTGGTTGTATTTTAATCACTACGGCATTTTGTATGTTGTTTTGGATAAAGAAGCATTGATTCTATACAAGGAAACAATAAGGGGGTTAACGGAGCGAGGATATAAAAAGAGTTCTGGGGGGAGGGGGGCGTAAAACGAGGAGGAGGAGAGATCATAGATCTGTATTACGACAAATTAGGGTAAGCGCTACTGGATTTTTTTTTTACTTTAAGGAACGAAAAACCCGTTTGAATTGGTCCTCCGATTAATGTGTTTTGGTTGGTTCAATATACAAATATATGCAGGTAAAAGTCAACTGCTTCGCAGCATAAACAGTAAATAGACAGACAATCAATCATTTGAAGCACACACACACACCTTTAGTAGTACATTCCGCCACCCATTAATAAAACCTACACACGATGACCATATATACGAACTCCTCCATCGTGTTGTATTAAAAAGCTTCTTTCAGTTTATTTCTTTTTTAACCTTGCTTCTTTCCTCTTTACTTCTTGCATTTTACATATTATACATTACTTTTTTTTTTTTTATTATTATTACTGCCAATAAGCGTAAGTTTTTAATCGCTTTTAAAAAAAAAATTAATAATAACATACTAAAATCCTTTTTTCTTTTTCTTTTTTTTTTAAAAAAAGTAGCTCAAAAATGGAAGGCATTTATCAAAGCAATTTATACTCTTCACAACAATTACCTTACGCTTTGCCACCCAGTCATCCTGAACAGCACTCTTACTCACATTATGGAAATCCACAACAATATCGATCAAGTGCATTCTCTGATGCTAGATCATCGCCAACATCAAGTTCAACACCCTATCATCATTCGGCTGGACTGAATAATGCATCTTCATCTAATAGTTACGCATCACATGGTGATATGAATCACCCTAATAACCATCATCATCATCATCATCATCATGATACTACAAATAATAACCCTAATGATAATAGTTATCATCATACGAATAGTACCGCTTGGAATTCTTCTTCTCCTAATCTTTCTTGGAACTCTAGTCCTCCACCACCACTTCCTCCACCATCTCGTAATAATAGTTATGGTGGCTATGGTTCTAATAATAATAATAACACACTTCCTCATATGTCTGCTCCTATGCAAAGACCCAAGTTAACTACAACTGTTTGGGAAGATGAGGGAACTCTTTGTTATCAAGTAGATGCAAAAAGCGTCTGTGTTGCTCGTAGACAAGGTATGTACCTTTATATATATATAAAAATATATACAAACAAACAGATAAAATTAATAATACATTTATATATATATAGATAATGATATGATTAATGGTACCAAATTACTTAACGTTGTGGGCATGTCTCGAGGTAAACGTGATGGTATTCTCAAAAATGAAAAAGGTCGTGTTGTTGTCAAAGTAGGTGCAATGCATCTAAAAGGTGTCTGGTAAAGTATTACATATCATGTTTTATTAAGTACATTACATATTAATAATAATAAATCTTTTAGGATCACATTTTCTCGAGCCAAAGATTTAGCTACTAAATTTAAAATTGTGGATATATTATATCCTTTATTCGTCGATGATCCTTCCATTTTCTTATCTATGCCTCCTCCACCTCCTGTTGCTGCTGCCGGAAGTACGGGCGTACCTATCATGTTGCCATCTTCTATTAACACACCTAGAGGATATTATAATAAAAATGAAAACTTTGGTTCTTTTAGTATGCAGTCATGGGAAAAACAACCATATCAATCTCTTCCAAGCCTTGCAAATCAACAACAAGATCAAAGTAAGTTTATATTTTTGTTTGTTTGTTTGTAACAAGTCATTCTTATTCTTATTAGTACTGATGCGATCTCAACAACCGAATCAATTACAAAACAGTGGAAGTTGTAGTCCAGTGCCCGGAACTATTGCGCCTATTCTTTCTAATGACGAAAGTGACATGTATTTACTAAACAATTCTTATGAATATCGTAATAACGGCAATCGTTTTACTAATAATGGTAATTCAACAACATCTGCACCTGCCACCGCCAGTTCAACTGCAACCTCAACATCAACAAATCAGCATTCATACAACATTTATCCTTCTGATCATTCAACCGAACATTTCTCTTCTCCATATGAAAACCACACTAGTCCTTACTTGCAAACAAATCGTAAAGTAATCGAAAAAGAAGAAGACAAGCGTAGTATTGATTTTCCGAGTAGTCCACCACCAGAGTCTTCTTCTACACATGCTTTAAAGTACTCTAATAGCTCTCCATACCAATCACCCCCTTCTTGGTCTGAAACAGATAGAAAGTCTCCATTAGGTAATTTATTTTATAATGTTTTTTTTTTCACGCGTACTAACTTGTCAGTTTAAAAAAGGGTCTTCATCACTTCGTACAGCTGGTCTTGTGATGGTACCAGGACGTCATCCCTTGTCAAGCGAAATCGAGGAAAAATCATTTACAAAAGGACGTAAGCGTGGTCACCAACAAGAAAAATCTATTACAAGTATTCCTGTTATTCAACGCAAGCGTATGAAGCATACTGAAAAAGGTGCTTCGCCTTAAAAAAAAATTATTTCTTTATTTATTGTCATTTACCTTTTTTTTTTCCCCCATCATAATAAAAACAATGTAAAAAAAAAAAAAATGCTTTGACTTATGTGGCGCGGGTTTCAATAATAAAAAAAAAGGGGGGGGGAGATGACGATGGGTGCACAAGCGCAAATACCTTTCTTTCCTCCCCCTTCTTTTTCTCAAAACCAAATATTTTGAGCTCTTTCTTGCGCTATGACAATAGAACAAGCGCAGAAAAAAAATAGATCTAAGTCAATTCGCCACAACGGATAGTAAAACGTATGTTTGTAAGCAATGCGATCAATCTTTTAACCGCGCACATAATCTAAGATCTCATTTGGCGACGCATTCGTCCGCGAGACCATTTCAAGTAATTTTTTTTAAAAAAAAAAACTAAAAAACCAAACCGCATAATCTAGTGTACGACATGTAATCATTTTTTTTTTTTTAGGCGTCAGCATGATCTATAACGCCACCAAAAATTACAAACAGGAGAACGGCCGTATCCGTGCGGTCGTTCATTTGCTAAAGTGAACGCTTTAAATAGGCATCAAAGAGCTAAAGTAGGAAATAATGAGATCAGAAAAACCGATCGTCTAGACGTTCCTATTTCATCGGCATCACCACCCGCATCAACTCATCTACTAACAACCATGGCTCTACCAACTTTAAATGATATGATATCACCTTCATGGTCCTATCCTGGTAAATTATCAACTTTAAATTCTATCACACTTCCGTCACCAGATCAATTACTATTACCGTTACAGGAACAAGTGAGCTGTTTAGCATAAGAAAACAGGTGCTTAAAACCAGAAATTAAACAATGGACAATGGACAGTGCTCGTATGCATGATCTCGAAAAAGAGGTATAAAAAAAGTAATATTTACAATATATTTTATTAAAAGCAAGACTATAGAACAAGTTGTTGAAATCATTGATTTGATCCGCAAAAAAAAAAAAAAAAAAAAAAAAAAAAGTCATTTAAAGTGGACTGTAACCTTCCGAAGCTGAATCTGTGGTCATACAACCTCTTAATAAAGAATAAGCGGCTATGGTAAAAGAAGCAAAAGAAACACCGATCATGGTCATGGCAGGGCCTTGGCTAGCTATTAAATGAGGATACTCTAAATTTAACTGTTCAATTGCATTTTGATACATGATGGAAGATAAAATAACCAATAATAAAGCTAAAACAGTTGCTCCGGACGCTAAAAATCCTCGTGAATGGAATTCGTCCTGGTAAGTATGTGGGCTGCACATACGTAAAAAACAAAGTCCAAGTAAGACAGCCGAACATAATAAACATAGGACGGCTGCAGGGTAAATTTTGGGATCGTGGGCAGGTGAAGGTGTAGAAGCAGGGTTTAATGCTTCGTCCTGAGGAATGGGATCTGTAAATAATTCAGGATAACTTGCATTTAATTGAGTTAGGATGACAACATCTATTTTTTTTTTTTAAATGAATTAAATATTACATGTTTTTTTTTGTTGGTGTTATTATTACCAAAAGGTACAACCATCATACTTCTGTCAGCATAACAGTTTAACTCGGTGTCTTCTACACAGTAACCTTGCCAACCGTAATAAAAAGCAACGCTTGATCCGTCGGCAAATGGAGCAGCATTAGTTAGTTTGGCAAAATAAAGTCCCCGACCACTTGGTTTTAAACAGCCCACGAGGCATAACAAAACAAGCACAAAACCAACGATAGAAAAGAAAAAGCCCACAGTGTTAAAAGGGCCTGGTCTAATGGGGAGTTTCTTCATTTTAAAGAAGGGTTTGTAAAAAAAAAAAAAAAGGCAAAAAAAAGGCAAAAAAAAAAAAGCGGATGGTCAAAAAAATCTTCTATTTTTAATTTTATTGAGTCTTTTTCTTTTGGATCAAAGTAGGTGGTGCGATCCAAGTACGTGTAATGAACTTTAATACTTCGTCAATAAAGATAACTGGTAAAGAGATCCATAAGACGGCAATCCATTCGTCCAAATTAAGTGGAATAATAACGAATAATTTGGTAAAGAAAGGAACGTACAAAATCATAAAGTGTAAAGCCATAGATAAAACAATAGATACAACAAGATAAGGGTTAGCCCACAAAGGCAATGTTAACAAGGATTCGTTTTCACTCAAACTATTTAAGAGCGGGAGGGGGAGATTAGAATATACTATATAATTTTTTTTTTTTTTTTTTTTTTTTTTTTTTTTACCTGTTCATGGCATTCAACATTTCAATTACTACTAAAATAGATAAACTCATAGTGGTAGCCTTCATAGACATATGGTTATTAAACATTTCACAACCAATCTCAGGGAACAAGGTAGAACAGCTATGGAAATGAGATAATTGGTAATAAGAGATTTGGGGTCCGCCAGTATAATACATAAACCACCAAACATAACCAAATACAGTAGCAATACCAACGTAGGTACCAACAGCCATATATCTAAAGAATAACCATCCGCCAACAAGAGGTTCCTTGGAACTACGAGGAGGACGTCTCATAATATCATGATCAGGAGGGTTAAATCCAAGAGCAGTAGCGGGAAGACCATCGGTGACCAAATTAACCCAAAGTAACTGGACAGGAATCAAAGCTTCAGGCAAACCTAAAAGAACAGTCAAGAAAATGGAAACAACCTCACCGATGTTAGAAGAGATCAAGTAACGGATAAACTGCTTCGTGTTGTTGTAAATACTACGGCCTTCCTCAACGGCCTTTTCAATTGTGGCGAAATTATCATCGGCTAAAACCATATCAGCCGCAAGTTTGGCTACGTCGGTACCAGAACCCATGGCAATACCAATATCAGCCTTCTTTAAGGCAGGTGCGTCATTGACACCATCACCGGTCATGGCAACAATCTCACCCGTAGCTCTTAATAAATCGACCAGTTGTTGTTTATGGATAGGCTCAGTACGAGTAAACAAACTTGCACGTTTGACAGCCTCGATCTTTTCGGAATCAGAAAGAGCATCAAATTCACGGCCAGTATAACTCTTTCCGGTCAGGTCCTCGTCTGCGTCAAATACACCAATTTGTCTACAAATTGATTCAGCAGTGTTCTTGTTATCACCAGTGATAACAATGACACGGATGCCAGCAGTCTTACATTGCAAAATTGAGTCGGCGACCTCAGGACGAGGAGGATCCATCATACCAACAAGACCAACAAAAGTCATGTTTTGTTCGTACATGGCGAACTTGGTTTGGTCACGTAAATTGAGTTGGGCAGCATCGATGTTTTCAAGCTTTGCTAAACCGATACAACGGAGCGACATGCCTTGGCCGTATTCAAGAACCTTCTTATTCAAGTTTTCGCGAATAGCAGCCGTCATAGGAACAGGGGCAGAGGATTCAGATAAACGGACAAAAGAACAGCGTTCCAAGATAGATTCAGGCGCACCCTTTACCAATAAGGTGTTATCAACAATAACAGACATGGATTTACGGTCACGAGTGAATTCAAGGGTAGCGGTACGGTTGCATTGCGTACCGTAATAATCGTTACAGGCTGTGGAACGTTGTACCTTGGAAAGAGATTGTAATTGACCGTTAAAGCCGGCATCGACAGTACCGAATTTTTCAACAAGCACCTGGAGAGCGGCTTCAGTAGGTTCGCCAATGCAGGCATAAGTATCGGTAGATTCATCATAGGCGATACGGGCGTCGTTACAAAGAGAACATACCATAGCAATATCGTGTAATACAGAGTCCTTTACGGGAGTGACAGGTAATCCAGTGCTATACTTTACGGAACCAGTAGGTTCATAGCTCGTACCGTCGATACACAATTCAGTTAAATCACCGGATCCATTTGAGACCAATGCAACTCTAGCAACGCTCATCTGATTCGTAGTCAAGGTACCTGTCTTATCTGAACAAATGACACTAGTACAACCTAAAGTTTCTACACTGGGTAAACTACGAACGATAGCACCGCGCTTGGCCATCTTTTTGGTACCAAGAGCAAGACAAGCAGTAATGACAGCGGCCAAACCTTCAGGAATGGCAGCGACAGCTAAAGCAACGGCAATCTTAAAGTAGTAAACAGCACCTCCTAACCAACCGTTATGAGATGGATGGTTAAAGTTACGAACGTTGACAATCCAAACCAAAATACAGATAACAGTAATGACCTTGGCCAACATATCCCCGAAATCATCCAATTTACGCTTCAGAGGAGTCTTTTCCGAGATTTGAGAAGAGATGGAGGTATGGATATCGCCAATAGCAGTGGAAACACCGGTCTTGACAACGATGGCTCTGGCCTTACCAAGCACACAGGTCGTGCCGGAAAACAACATGTTGCATTGATCTTGCTTCACAGCATCCTCGTCGTAGATAGGCTCTACTTGCTTATCAACACTCACTGACTCACCGGTCAAGAGAGCTTGGTCAATACGGAATACACTGCTGGAGATGGAAAGCACACGAGCATCAGCAGGCACTTTGTCACCGACAGCCAAATCAATAATATCACCAGGTACAAGCTCCTCTGAACGCAATTTGCGTAAAATACCGTTATCACGGACAACTTTGGCCTCATCGGGGGAATATTCTTTTAATGCGTCAATAGCCTTTTCGGCACTGGACTCTTGTAAAACACCAACGGTGGCATTGGCAATAAGGATGATCAAAATAACAATAGGTTCGACAAATGCAGTGGAAGTGTCTTGATCTTCAAAAATGGCAAGGACAAAAGAGACTACGGCAGCACCGAGTAAGATAAGAACAAGTTGATCTTGGAACTGTTCCAAGATTAGTTTATAGAGAGGTGTTGATTCTTCTTCAGGTAGCTCTATTTTAATATATTAGCATTTTTTTTTTTTTTTGGGCATAGTTTTTTTTTTTTCTTTTTTTACCGTTTTTTCCGAATTTTGCTTGTTGCTGCTTCACTTGAGCAGGGTCTAAACCTTTAGAACTATCTACATTAAAAAATTGACACACCTCTTGCGGTGTTTTGACAAATGAATTGTCCATGTCCTTCTTTTTTTTTTAAATAATCTAGTAAGAGAGAAGAAAAAAAAAGAGGGGAAGATAATGGGAAAAAAAAAAAAAAAGAAAAAAAGTTAATTGCACTTAGCGTTTGTTTAATTTTAACTCTCAGTGTTTACAATGGTGGAGCCACGTACGCATACGTGTATTATTGGTCGCTTGTTTTTTTAAAAAAAAATGGATCTAATTAGGCCAAATTTATAATGGAAAAAGTAAAAAAAAAAAAAAAAAAGGGAGGGGGGGATTTTCTATCTTGAAGTGTAGATGACTAATACACTTTCCGCGGGGAACACCTGTACTCCAAATTTTTAAAAAGAAGACGTTTATTGCTAAATTGAGAATACTGTCTAATGTATAAGAGATAGGAAGAAATGCCACAATAAGTTAAATCAACTCTAAATGATACTTTTTTTATTTTTTATACCTTGGTTAACTGATGTAATCTAGAAATATAATGTTTCATTTGTTAAGTTGTAGTAAAACGCACCTAAAGACAGTTAAAAGATCTTTAGTAGTTACGTCTGCATAATCAATGACGTAAAGTCGTACGTTCTCAGACTGGAAGTAATCGAAACACGTCTGACATAGTAGTAATAATGTCAATATAGAGCTGTACTGTGTAATGATCCGTACCTCGCGTATTTCGGTCGTAATATATCGCTTGCTTTCTTTTTTTTAAAAAAAAAAGTCTCGTCTCTGGATTGGCTCGCTCGCCTGCGAACAAGATGATACAGCAGCATTTTTTAATCGTTTTCAATGCGATTATATTTAATAAATGATCTCTTGATTCTTTCTGGAGGTGATTTTCTTTGGCTGGTTTGTTGCTATGACTTTTAAAACAGTGCGTTAAAAATACCTAATAAAAAGGTTTTGAACCGTGGACAGTCTTCTTTCATTGCATATCGTTACTTTGTCAGTTTTTTTTTTCTTGGTTTCGATGCGCGTTCTATTACAGGTTTAGAAAAGAAAAAAGTGCAACGTGTTACTTTTCACTCGCCTTCTATGCACGGCAACTACTCTAAGAAAAACTGTATAATTTGTACGAACATTAGGAGAAAAAAAAAAAGTAAAAAAGAAAAAGAAGAAAAGGCCTTGCAAAAAGATAGTTATTTTAGCTGTGAAAAAAATGGGGAGTCGATTTAATCATATGTGCTACGTGCTCATCATGGCGTATTATATCTACTTCATAATACTCGTATTTATACGTTAGCTAATCATTTTTATGTATGTTGATTCATGCAAGTTCCTTTTTATGCGGGTAAAACCAAGTTGAGTGAGCGCATGAAAAAAGTAAATTCGTAGATTGTTATAAAATAAAAAGACACTGAGATACTTCAAAATATTGGGGGGGGGGTTTATTTTATCAAAAGAAAAAAAATACATCTTATTTGTGATTATTCAAAGAAAACAAAAGTCTGTGTATTTTTATTTGCTTTATCGTTTTCTTCTTTCTTTTCACTTCTTCGAGAAGCTGAAGAGTTAATCCAAAACAAAAAAACAACGCGGGTTAGATGAACAAGAAGGTAACCAAGAAGAAAGTTCAACAAGTTCTTCTGTCTAAAGAAAGAGCGGGCTTAAATATATTTATACAATACTCAAATAAGAGACTTTTACTCATACCCCCCCTTTTTTTTGGTAGTTAGGGTGTCAAGTAAAAGATTTATCGAAAGAGAGAAGGACAACCTCACCCGTTTTTTCTTTTACCGAGCCCGAGACTTCAATGATTCCTACAGGTAAATTTTTTTTGATCCCCCCCCCCCCCTAAATATGAATTAATTCTACCTTCAGTTTATCCAAAAAAGGTATACTAAGCATCTGCACATTTGTTTTCTTACGCTCGGAAACACTGAAATGATCAAGAAACAGATCGAATAATAACCTCACAAAAAAACAAATGGGAAATTTTCATGCCGAATAAGAAATTCTTGTCAATACAGAAAATATATTTTTTTTTCCAAAGTAAAATAAATACCAAGCTCTCTTGTTTTAATAATAAAAAAAAAAAAGAGACGTATTATACAACATAAAGATCTAATTACATTCGATTAGTATACTATAAACCATTTTATTTACTGCGGTCCCAAATCTATTTTAAAAAGGAAAAGGGGTGCACCTATTGCTTATAATACCGGAAATTCTGTAGACATTGGTCTGATGAAACGTGTATTAACGTATTTCGGGACACATTTTTGTAATATTAATATTGGTACAACGCACAGTTTTTTTTTTTTGCGTTATTTTTGCCTTTCGAAGAAAAGATTTAACTACTAAATTTAGGTTCCCGGTTTGCCTAGCAACCAAAAAAGATAAGGTGGGGGAGGCGGGAGCTTTTCTTGTGTCGGTATTCTATTTTCAGATCTAAAAAAGACATTTGGAAGGACAGCACCGTATAAATGATATTAACAAAAAGGAAAACAAAGCGCCACATGATGAGAGTATATATATATTTTTTTTTGTAGAGGTAGAGCTGTAAAGGTTATATCAAAGGAAAGAAACGGTATACCAAAGTGTTACTAGCCACAGTGGTTTAGATCCCTATTAACCATTCATGTCAAGTTAAAATTTTGTGTAATATAATTTAAACGCCTCTATTATTACTTGAACGGAAACACATGAAAAATAAACTATTTTATCTACTGCGGCGAAACTAAATTTAATATAAAAACTCACTTTCACAGCACTTGTCAACTTTTTATTATTTTTTCTCTGTCTTACACAAAAAAAAAAAAAAAATGTCTAGTGGTCAACTTATTGAAAGCTTACCTGTAGGTACAGGCCGTATAGCAACTTTCCTCGAACAACTTTTCTCATTACTTGAAAAGATCTCTGATGAGGCCTTCTGGAACTCATTGTTTGGAGACCGAGTTTTGAACCTTTTAAAAAGATATTTCGGTAGTGACGTTGTCTTTTTAGGTTTTATCTTGTATCTTGCACGTAAGTAGTACATATATACTATATAAAAAAGATGAATTAAATTTTTTTTTTTTATATATATGCGTGATCAGCCATTGTTTCATTTCATTTAAATAATATATTTTTCTCTATCTCCAGTTATGTTAGAGAAAGAATGTATGTTTCTATTGAAATTGGGAAAAATGAATCTGGATATGAAGCGATTCAACAATTCGTAGCTTCCAAAACTACACAAGTTCAAAATTTACGTAAAGTAGAAGGTCGATGTTTCTTTGAGGATGATCAAAATCATGATATGCAAGGTCCTTCTCCACCACCTAAAATCCGATTATTTCCTTGTAAGTTAAATTTAAAAATGTATATATGTATTACAAACTAATTTTTTTTTTTTAGTGGATGAAAGTACACATCGAATTAAATATAAGGGTCGTACACTTTGGTTAACCAAAAAGAAGAACGGTGGAGTAGACAAAGATACGGAAAACTACTACAGCAATAATATTAAAGATTTATTGGGCATGATGAGCACCAACCCTTGTATTGAAATTACCATGTACGGTCGTGATATGCAACTCTTGAAAACGTTTATTCAAGAATGGATTGATTCACATTACGAAAAGGAATCGGGCAAACTTACAATTTATAAATGTATGCCTGCTCGATATGATGGATTTGAATGGAAGCAAGTTGGATCCAAGGAATTGAGATCTTTTGGTAGTGTTATTCTTAAAGAAGGGCAAAAGGAACATATCTTGAAGGATATTCAAACATTCCGTCGTCGCGAACATTGGTATTCTATTCGAGGCATTCCTTACCGTCGCGGTTATTTGTTATATGGGCCTCCTGGTACGGGTAAGACATCGTTGGTGCAATCTGTTGCGAGTAAAGTCAAGATGAATGTAGCCATTATTAGTTTATCTGGATCCATGGATGATGAAAAGTTCAATGTGATGTTGCAAGAAGTTCCCCGTAATAGTATTTTGGTGATGGAAGATATCGATCATTGTATTATCAAGGATCCCAATTCTGAAAACGATACTAGCAGTGGTAAGATTACAATGAGTGGGTTATTAAATGCATTGGACGGTGTCGTAGCACAAGAAGGATCGATGGTATTTATGACATGTAACGACGTAAACCGTTTACAACCTGCTTTACTTCGTCCTGGTCGTATAGATATGAAGATGGAATTAGGCTACGCTAATAAATCACAAATCATCAAGATGTTCTTACGTTTTATGGGCGAAGATGATATTATTGAAGACGAAGAAGATAGTGAGAACGAAAAGACGGTTGTTATCTCCGATAGCTTTAAAGAACTAGCACAAAAGTTTACAGACTTGGTACCCGATTTATATGTTACTCCTGCCGAATTACAAAACTTTTTCATTATGAATTTAATTGACAATGACAATTTGCAAGTTGAAAAATTACCGGATTATACCTATTTATTAGATCATGTCCCTGCATTTTTAGAATCTGTGAAACGTGATCGTGAACAAGCCGCTGAGCATAAATTAAAGTCGTCAAAGACAGTTATTGCGCCTCCTGCTAACGATAGTACCACTCTATCGGATGACGAAACTTCTGATGCTTCTGAGGATGCTACTGATGATACACAATACCGCTATTGCAGATAACTGAAATACCTGCCAAGGGCATCCAGAAAAAAAAACATTATCCCCCCCCCCTCTTTTATTTTATGTATATTAAAATAAAATATATCTTTTTTTTTTTATTGTAAACATGAAACTTATTTATTTTATAAACAATAACAACAATCTAACAAGTTGTGATATAATGAGTGGTATCAGCAGTTTCATTATCACCTATTAATTTTTCATTTGGTAAATAATTAGATACTAGAGAGTAAGGTGTTTGTTGATCAGAGGAATTACTAGTGGATACAGAAGAAGGAGAAGAAGGAGTAAACTGATTCAAGTTGACAGCGGCAATGGCGGCAGCTGCAACGACCGCAGCAGCTGCAGCTGCAGATGGTGCAGTAGTATTTGTGTTATTTAAGACATAAGAATTAGGTGGAGGTGGGGACCTGTTATTACCAGAGAAAGGCAAGTATTGATAAGGAGTTGAGCTATTATTAGTAAACAAATTAGGTTTAGAAGATTCCTGACAACAATCTTTTGTTGTTGTAGTTGTAGTATTAGTGGTTTGAGAATAATAAAAATCGAATTGGGATTCATCTGTAGTTGGAGAAGTAGGTGTATGAAAAGTAGATGCGGCGGCAACGGCGACAGCAGCAGCAGAGGTAGCTACATTTGCAGCCATAGAATAGTTGCCATATGTACTCCAATAAGGTGTTGGAGAAGAATGCCTTCTTTCTATTGGTGACGATAAAGATTTTACTATTGAACAAGATAATGGAATATATTGAAAACTGTTTTTCAAAGAAGATTGACAACCATTTCTTCTAGAGATACAAAATGGGCAATGTCGTACGAATCTAGCAATTAATTCTTTCGGAATCCAAGAATAATTTTTACGTACCTGAAATAAAAGGGGGTAATGAGTAAGCGATAAATATAATAATAATAAAACAAACGTACCAAGGCAGAAGTTTTATCTCTACCACCATGATGTGCTTCAGTATGAGCAATTACCAATATACTATAAATGTTTTCACGTATAGCAACAGGTTTATTGTCATGACAAACAAATTCTTCGAATTCAAATGTAACCAATTTAAACATTTTTTTCACCCAAAATCTAAACTGAGCTGTTGAAATGGCAGTGTTTCTTGGATCTTTTAAAACTTGTAAAATCAGTTTATAACGAGTACTATCTACCAATGCTTTATCTCTTTTTTTGGAAGAGAGGTTTTGTAAATAATCATTGACGATAGCGTTAAATTCTTCAAGCGCAGGGTATTGTTCGTGCATCATTGTATCATAACCAGATGGTGGTGGTGGTGGTGGTGGTGTAAAATAAAATGGCAACTTTTCTGTTGATTTTTCTGAGGTATGAGAAGGTGTAGGACTTTGTCTATTTGACATTTTTATTTTATTTTTTTATAAGTCTAGAATAATACACGAGAAAATATATAATAGGGGAAGATGATTGAAAATATACAGTAATAATACTACAAACAAAATATATGTATATATATTATATAAAGAAAAAGAAAAAGAAAGAGAAAGAAAGCAAAAAAAAAAAGAGGCAAAATATAAACTTTTTTTTTTTTAATATTACTATATATACTTTTTATTTATGGCGGGAAAGTACCCATTTCATGTAGAATGTTGTAAACTTGTTATTATTTGTTATGCACCAGCAACATTCATATCTCGTATCACTATACCACTTTTTTTTTTTTTTTTTTTTTTTTTTTTTTTTTTCCGTTTGGTAACAACGTTCAAGACTTTTATATATATATATATATATATAAAAAAAGTCTTGTTGTCTGTGCGCAAATATATTATATGTGTGTATAAATATATATATTTCCTTATTTATTTCTTTTTTTTGTTTTTTGTTTTCTGTTTTCTCTCTTTTTTTTTTGTTTTTTTTTGTTTTGTTTTTATGAGTGATTTCCAAAGCCAGGAATTGAAGTTAGTAAATTTTGAGCACGATTTTTTAAACTAGTTTTTACAATAGCATCATGTTCCAATGTCATATTGATGAGATCCTGCTCAGAGTGACTACGTTTAGAAGATCCTAGAAAAAAAAAACAAGAATTTTTAATATAAGCATAATGATTATACAACAAACAACAAATAACATACCTTCAGTAAACTTTCTTCCTCTTACTCCCGAAGTCTTTTTAAAATTGGTATTGATATTACTGTTTAATAAATCTTGAGCACTTCTTCTTCTACTGATACCATTGACGATACCTTCAGAGAATTCACGAATTACATTTGATTTAGAAGGAGAAGGTATAACGTTATTATGTTGACTACTTTGTGAAGAAGAGCTGGTAGAAGCAGATTTGGTATGAAATAAAAGTTTTCTTGTGGGTGATGATGACGATGATGATGATGTTGTTGTTGTTATAAATGTTGATATATTATTATTATTGTTATTATTATTATTGTTATTGTTATTTGGTAAGGTATTTGTTGTGTTGGCGACAGTGGATGATGATGATATATTTGAATCGTTAAATAATAATTTCCATCCTTTTTCGACCAAATTAGTAAATATCCCTTCTCTAGCTCTATTCATTGGTGAGGCAAATTTGGGAGATTTGAATGCGGCATATTCGGCATTAACCACTAATTTATAAAAAAAAAAGTTAAACATTTTGGGCATTCTTAAAGAAAAAAACACTTACATTTTGCCAGTAAAAATTGTTCCAATTCTTTTTCGTTATAAAATACAGCAGAATTTTCAGGTAAATTTGGACCAAAATCAGGTACATCTTTAACAGAAACTATTTCAACTCTCCATAATTTGACCTTATTTGATACTTCTTGATGAACCACAATAAATACGTGTAAGAATTGGGATTTAATAGCAGTAGGATTAAATGGTTGATTTCCTTCAACAAATACGATACAAACAATATCTAATAATGACGTTATTATTTATGAAATAATATTGTTATTTTTTTTTTTTTTTTTAATTACCATTTCCTATATGTCTCTTTCTTTGGATTTGTTGTTTATCACCAGGTCTAGAAGGTATTAAAGTTGATACATGATAAGCAAGTATGTTTTCATTCCAAACATTTGTATATGTATAATCTCCCGAGTCACCACCTAATTTTAGATATATAATTTAGTAACAAGAAATGTGTTATCATTAATTTTTTTTTTTTTTTTTTTTTTTTTTTTACTTTTTGTATCAAGTCCAGCAGCCCAACCGGTGTAGCCTTTCAATTTTACAGGTTTTCCAATAATATTTAAAAATTGATTAAAAGGTTCAGAATCATGATGATTTGAAAACCATTCTTCTTCCCGAGTCTGACCTTCTTTAATTAATAAAACACCAAACTTGTACCTCGTGTGCAACTAAAATAAAATGTTATATAAATTAATTTAGGCAAATATATATATATATAAAAAAAAAAAAAAAAAAAAGACTTACTGAATTTTCATCTAGTCTTAATAGTTCATCTTGAATACCACTTGATATCATTAAATCTTGATTCATTAAAATCAAGTTATGAAAAGGTATATTAAAATTAGTTTCAATAAGTGATTTCCAAGTAGTTTCCGGAATAATATCATATTCTTCTGCTGTAGTAGGTGGACAATTTAATAAAAATGAATCTAGAATAACTCTTCTTTGATCTTTTTCCTGTAAATAATATATAAAAATATTAGTAAACACATGTATAAAAAAAAAAAAAAAAAGTCTATTACCTTTTTTGTTCTATATATAATTCTGAATTGTCTATTTGTAATCGTTTCTTTGTTTTCTTCTACTTTAACAGATAACAAGATTGGATCTCCGTCGTCATGGTAACCAAAGAAAGTGTAAACATGTGTAGAATTGAAAAAATAAGTACGGTACCAATGTGCTTCCTTATCCATATGATCGACAGTATAATTTTGATTGATTTGTGATTTTGGTATTTGAGATAAAATTGAGTTATTACCGTACTTGTTAATTCCTTCAATTTTATAACCTTTTGAGGGTATAATCATTGCTTTTTCTACAACTTTATAATATTGACAAATACATTGATTCATTATTTGTTTTATACTTGAAATCTAATAAAATTTAAAAAAAACTATTGATATTAGATTAGAAAACGTTTTTTAGCAGGCATTTACTTACAAAATCTTTTACAGATATAATTGTTAAATCTTGATTTAATACAGCATTTTCAATAAATGATATAGTTGTCTTGATTTCCTTTTTTTTATCATTTTGATTTTCCCAGTTTACCATTTCTGTCATTTTATAAAGATCAGAAATAATTGACAATAATTGTTCCTGAGGTGGTGTATGATGATCAACCAATAAAATGATGGATAATACTCTATCACATTCATTTGTTAATCTTGTATGTAAAGTTGTTAATGTCGTTGTCACTAATCCTTTAAATAGTGGGAAATCATTCGCCATCATTTTATTGTTACTCTTGTAAGGGATACTGTCATTTTCTGGTAAATCTACAACCAATCTATTTGAAGAGCCTTTATTAGCTAATTGATGTAACAAGGGTGCCTTGTTTTCCTAATAAAATAAAAAATTATTATTATTATATAATCCCTCTACAATATATATATTTTATGAGTATGTATATTTACTTGACACGATTTTGCTCTTTGTCTAACCCAAGGTTCCTCTTTTTTTGGCTTAATGACTTTTTCACTTTTAGAATCAGATTCATGATGAACAAAGTTTTCTGATTCAGGTTGATCTTCATAGACAATAATATTTTCTTCTTCTTCTTCTTCTTGATCACCTAAAGTGCTAGTTGATATAGTTGATTGATCTCGTTTATATAAAAATCGAGAAGCTAAATTAACTACACTATTTCTTCTTTTTGCTTTATTATTAGTAACATTGTCGTTATCGGTTTGTTTATATCCAAATAAGGTTGAACTTGTAGTTGTAGTAGGTATAATATCTTGTTCTGTTTGGTGTTTTTTATTATTACGTGACGATGAATTAAACAAGTTACCAAAACTGATAGAAGAAGAAGTATGTCTTTTAACCTTTGAAGAAAGTGTTTCAGACTCTGTTGTTTCGTTATGGATCGTTTTATTCTTTCGTCTCACCAGGTATTTTACTGACGATTTTACTGCATTGGGTATCTTACTCATTCTACTAGACGTACTAAACATGGAACTGGTGGTAGAGTGACTAGAATAAATAGATTCATCATCTCTTTTTTGGTTATTAAATTTCATATCCAATGTTGATTCATCACAAGCACTATCATGAGAGTATCTCTTTTTATGTAGTGGCATCTTTATACACACAACAACGACAAATAGAAAAAAAAATTAAAGAAGAAGAAGAAGAGAGAGAGAAAGAGAGAGAGAGAGAGAGGAAAAAAAAAAAAAAAGTTTTTTCTTTCAAAGAGGGGATTTTGACCCTCCAAAAAAGGAAGATTTCCATTCATAATGGTACAAGAACCAACTTTTTTTTTGACCACGTACAGGGCCAAACTGTATTCGGCACTTGAATACAAGTAATTGAGCCGTTTCATTGGACAATGAGATTTGATTTAATAAACAATCCAAGTGTATTCACGCTTTTTCACCTTTTTTTTTTTCTTTAGTTTAACATGGTTTTATATTAATTAATGATAAAAAACGGTTTCTGGCTTTAAAATATACAAGTTTCAATTCATGCCACTAGAAAAAAAAAAAGTAACACGAAGCACTGTCAATCAAAATGAATCACATGTATAACAGTGTGTATGCTAGTTATTTCTTTACAATACATACTACTTGCTTAAAAGTATAAATAGAGACCAACTTTTTTTTTTTGAAGACATCTATATTTATTGTTTATTATGGTTTGCATAAACTGCTATATTACCTCGGTCCGTGTAGTATACAAACTGTACCTCTTGTACTGTATTAAAAACCCTTGTTTGGAACACGGGGTTATAGGCTGTTGCACTTGTACTAGCTTTTCCTCCCGCAAAAAAAAAAAAAAAAAATATTAACTCAAATATTCTCCGTTGATAAATAAGGCATTATCTATTTCATGCTTGAGTCTACGATACGCATCAAGAACTAAATAGCCTTTTTTTTTTTTTTGTAACGAGTATATATATTTGTACACAAACCATATGTTATAATCAAAATGACTTTTTGTACTTGACTCTAAACCTTTACCACAGATAAGGTAATTGGGTTTAATATATAAATTGGTGTGACATAGTGGAACTGAGTCAGGTCCGAGTTATTTATACCTTTGTCGTATTTTTAATTCCAAATAGCAGTTTTTTTTTTATGAAAATCACGTAGCAGATTTTTTTTTTTAATCAATTAATGTTTTGGGGTTCACAGGCTGCTTACTTTGAGAAACTCTAAGGCCTATATTGATAACTCCTGTTACTGATATTGTACCTAGAATAGAGCGAGTTTCTGTTTTGGTAAGAGGAGTTATAGTAATTATTATTTGAGGGAGACGGGTTTCACAATAAATAAATCAATTTATTTGATGTTATGTGTTCTACAAATACAATAGTAACGCTTGCTACATCATTCTATATTATTCTCATGTATAAGTACCACGTTTCTTAAAAGCAAAAGCTTCTCAGATTCCTGTGTTTCTGAACGATTCGAAAACGAAGTACTTGAACAAGAAGTAGTTGCAAGTAAAATTCATAGTTCTCTAAAGTAATACATATTGAATGGTTCCTTATTTGAACATTAAATCTGTGGAGGTAGTACCAAAAGTTGAAACTGTACAATCAAAAGAAAAGCAGGTATGAAAAGGCAAGATACTTATTCATGTCATACGCTAGGAGAGCCTATATATATATTCTCTACGTTGCGAGTGCTTGTTAAAAATAGTTGTGAGAAAACTAAAGGTTAAAAACTATTGCTTACGATTATCACGGCTAAAATAAAAGAGAACCTTTCTTTGTTTGTCGATCTTTTTTTTTTCTTTTTTTTTTTTTTAATAACTGTTGATTTATAGTCCGCTTTTACAAGTCAATAAAATAAAAAAATGAATCCAGGTACAATTATAAAAAGTTAGACGTTTACAATAAATAGATATTTTATCAGTAATCAAGTCTTACTCCTTTTCTTTTTTTTTTTTACTAAGAAAGTGGTATTCTGCCGCTAGTGTTGATATATTTGTGTATATGATTACACTAAAGTCACAAACAATAAACATAATTAAAAAGAAGTTGTTACGTTTTAAGGGGTAGAGAGCTCTGATGATCTTTATTCCGTATCTCAGATATGCTTTTCACTCAATTGGCCCTAAAAAAAAAGAAAAAAACCAGATTGCTGATGTATACATTAAGTCTTTCTTTACGAAAAAACATAGCGGGAAATAAAGTGTGCGCCTCTTTAATTCGGAACTATTGTACGTCATGGCAACCGAAATAAGATGTAGTTTTTTTGACATTTTTAAATCGAGACCATCGAATAAAAAAAGATTTTAATGCAACCATGACCAATTTTTTTTTTCTTTTTTTCTTTTTTTTTTTAGAAAGAAAAATAAAATATCCTTGCAAGTTTAAACAAGCAAAATAATATTCCTGTTTAATTGTTGTTGTTTTTTTTTTAAAAGAAAGAAAGAAAGAAGCAATCATGATAAAAGGCTTTAAAGTTGCTGTAAGTTTTTTTTTTTTTTTTTTTTTTTTTTTTTTCCATCTGCCAACAATAAAAAATAACCAATTTATAGTTTTCAAGAAATAAATCTGAAAAGCAAGATTCCTCAAAATCAAACACTAATAATAATAACAATAGTACCGACAATACTCCAAGCCCACCACCTTCTTCACCTACAAATAGTTTAACCAGTAATTCAACAAAGAAAACTACAACGAAACCAAATAATAGTGTGAAATCTAAAGAAATAATCAGCAATATCGCTAGTGGTAGCAACAATAACAATAAAGCAAACAATAAACCTTCCATCTTATCTCGAGCTTCTATTCAAAGTATGTTGCCAACAACAACTGTAGATACGCCTACTATATCTGTTGATCCTGTTATAGCTGTAAGTTTCTTTTATATACAAAAAAAAAAAAAAAAAAAAAAAATAACGCGCTCTAAAATATACATGTATTGCAGCCTCCTGTACAAAAACATTCATTTTTATCAACAAAAACAACAAATAAAGAAGTACCCAAACAACCCAGTAATAGTGCCATGGCCTGGTTAAAAGGAGCTTCAAAGGATACAGTACCTATTGGTAAAGCACCTCGAAGACAAAAATCGTCTAGATTTCATACCCATGAAAAAGTCGAATTAGAAAGGTTACCATCGTTTAAAGAAGTTACACCTAACAAAAGACCCGAATTGTTTCTAAAAAAGTTATCACAATGTCAAGTCTTGTTTGATTTTAGTGATCCTTCTTCTGATTTAAGTGGAAAAGAAATTAAAAGACAAGCTTTACAAGATATGTTGGAATATGTAGCAACTACAAAAGGTGCATTAGCTGATGTTGTATATCCTGATGTAGTTAAAATGGTAAGTCTTTTTTTTTCGTATAAAAAGGAGAGAGAGAGAGAGTGTGTGTGTGTGTATGTGGATGATTAAATTTCTTTTTATACATGTATATATAGTTTTCGGTTAATTTATTTCGTACCATACCCCCACCTATCGATAGAGAAGAAGGTTATGATCCTGAAGAGGATGAACCTACGTTAGAATCAGCTTGGCCTCATCTTCAATTGGTGTATGAGTTCTTTTTAAGATTTGTTGAATCACCTGATTTTAACGTTCATGAAGCAAAGAAATATATTGATCAAAAGTTCATTTTGCATGTAAGGAATTTCAATTGCTATATAATAATAATATTTAACTCTTTATTTTTAGTTGCTGGAATTGTTTGATAGTGAGGATCCAAGAGAAAGAGACTTTTTAAAGACAACTTTACATCGTTTATATGGAAAGTTTTTAAACCTTCGAGCATATATACGAAAATCAATCAACCATATATTCTTCCAATTTATTTATGAGTCTGAAAACTTTAATGGTATAGCTGAATTATTAGAAATCTTGGGAAGGTATTTTTTTTTTTTTTTTTTTTTTGCTGGTAAAGGAGAGAAGGAGAGAGAGAGAGAATCTAACTTTTTGTATGTAGTATCATTAATGGTTTTGCGCTTCCGTTAAAAGACGAACACAAGTCATTTTTACTTAAAGTGCTTATGCCACTTCACAAACCGTCTTCATTATCAACCTATCACCCACAATTAACATACTGCGTAGTTCAATTTTTAGAAAAGGACCCATCATTAACTCAAAAAGTAGTTGATTGTTTATTACGTTATTGGCCCAAAGTCAATAGTGCAAAGGAAGTGATGTTTTTAAACGAAATTGAGGAAATTTTGGATGTTGTAGATAATATTGAATTTTGCAAGGTGATGGTACCCATCTTTCAAAAGATTGCTCAGTGTATATCTAGTTCTCATTTTCAAGTTGCAGAGCGGGCTCTTTATCTTTGGAATAACGAATATATTTTAAACTTGATGCATGAAAATATTAAGCATATTATGCCAATCATGTTTAAACCTCTTTACACTTACTCTCAACAACACTGGAACAGGTAATTTTTATATAATCCTATTCATCACACATGTTTATATTAACATATGTAAAAAGGACGATACATGGATTAGTATATAACGCATTAAAAATATTCATGGAAATGGATCCCGAGTTATTTGAACAGTGTACACATCAGTACAAGGACAACGAGAAAAAGTAAATTCTTATTTTATTTTTTTGCAAGCGTGAAAAACTAATTTTTTTATTAGAGAGAAAAGTGTAAAAAAAGAACGAGAAAACAATTGGGATCAATTGAAAGAAGCAGCAGATAGAAACCAAGCTTTATTAAAACAGAAAGGTACAAAATTTTACTCTTTGTTTTATACTCTTTTTGTATTTACTCTTTTCTTATATGTGTATAGACTTACCTACACCATCATCATCATCATCATCATCATCACCAGCATAAATAATTTACTAGACGGCAATTTCATATAATAATAATAATAATAAAAAAAGCTTTTTTTTTTTTTTTGTACACTCCTTTAATCTAAATTTGTGTATGAGGAATTAACCATAGTTATTGGTCATACTTCAAATTATAGCAATTGATAACTCCTATTTTTTTTTTATGTGGCACTAAAATACATGAAAGCAGGGAAAATGCAGTTGTACTTGCAACAACAAGCAGCTTGCTCCAACTTGGTTGTTCATATGAGGTATTAAAAACAAGTCTCTTTATTAAAGAGAAAACTCTTTTATTATTATTACTATTAGGCGTTAAAGTTACAAACAACAGCATATGTTTGATCATCAATAACTGCCTCTACACGAAGTTCAACTTCACCAAAATACATCTACAAGAAATAAAAAAATAAAATTAATATAATTAAAATAAAAATAAAAATACTTTGACTTTACTTTAATTGTTAAGGGTACAGGGTCACCTTGTTTGACATTGGGTAACGGAGGCATAGGAATTTCAAAATCAAATACTTTTCGAATACTTGTAATGTTGTTAGAGATGGTATATCTAGGCTCCATATCACTTTCAGAAGCAAAGAAAGTACATGCGGTATGACTAGGATAATAAGTGATGTAATTACGAGAAATACAACTATCGATATCTATTAAAAAAGTCCTGCTAAATATTTCAAGTTATATATGTATATATATGTATATAATTTACCAAGAGGTTTTCCTCGTTCCACATAGGTAGAAAATCTATTATCACAGCGAACACTTCCATCAGGTCTAGTAATTTTGTATTCCTGAGGATCGACCAAAGGATCAAAAATATTGGTGATTTCAATACCGTACCAAAATCTAGGTATACGTGTAGCGATCTTTGTAGGATGCATACCAAAATAGACAGCACCGCGCGAAACAGCCATCTCAGGACGATCGGGTTGTACAATACGAATACGTTCAGCGGAAAACTCCTTTTCCATTTGACTGTAAAGATAAGAAGAAGAACCAAATCCACCCACCATAAAGATTGCCTTTAGGTTTCCAGTTTCCTTTTGAAGGTTTCGGCAGAGTTGAACGACTTCATTTACAACAGGATCAAATACATGTTTTTTTAATTCTTCTTTTGTAAATGTCATGCTGCCTTCGTCTAAGCCAATGGATGGTTCGGTTTTTGTGACTAGGTCGAAGCCCATTGAAATATCTGAATACAAGTCGTCTGTACCATCAAATAGAGGCTTTAAATTATCTATAAAACTTTTTTTTTTAGTGAGAGTGATTATATTGTTATGATTGCTTTTACCAACAAATATATCCATCATATGATCTAACGGGGCATCAGGAATCTCAATAGATCCATTAGGAGATCTACGAATGACCTTTTTCAACTTCTTTCTTAAATGCTTTCTAAAGTTTCGATCGATAAACGTAGACCCACAAGATTTACCTACACCTTTTGTACTTTCTCTAAACTTTCTATTACCACTTGCATCCATTTCAACACGAAATACAATTAAATCCACAGTACCTCCACCCGCATCGCAAATCATAAACTCTTCTCCATTCAACATGTTAAATTTATCACAGGTTCTTTCACAATAAAGTGCAGCTGCCTCTGGTTCTGAAATCAACATTAAACGATCACGGTGGTCTGTTGCGTTGATTAATCCTGCTTGAATTGCTGCTTCTCTCATAATTTGTTTAGATTTATCTGACCACATAGCTGGTACCTTTTTTTTTTATTATTATTATTATTAATTTTTTTTATTTTTAAACTTTTTTTTTTTTTGATACACTTACTGTTAAACAAAATCTGACTTGCTTTTCAAAGTTACTATGGAAACCTTTCTTTGTCATATCAGTTTTGATATATCCAAAGAATTTTTCCAAATAATCTAACATCCCAAGTTACTAAAAAAAAGGGGGGGGGGCGGTTTATGTGCATCTTTTTAAAAATACCTGAAATGATATCTGTCACAGTTAAATCTAAAGGTAATTGTCTAACAACACCTTCCAAGTTATCATCAAGGTATAATTTAAATTGTTGTAAAATAGTGATATTGGGGAACTTGGATTTTCCTGCTTTTGCTGATCGACCCCATTGAATCAATTGCTAATATATATGTATTTAAGTATTTTTTTAATCGTTTTTTTTTTTTTTTTTTTTTTTTTTTGTATTTTACGTTATTATCTCTGTTATACAACTAATTATATGTAAAAATAAAAAGAAAGAGTTAATACTATACAAGGTATTTATAAGAGTAATAGAGTTTACACAGATGGTTGGACACTATTTTTAAAAAAAAAATTTAATGTCAGTATCTTTTTCTTTAAAAAAAAAACCGCCCCTCCCCCCAAAGTACCTTGGGATAACTATAATCTGGTTGACCAGGCCTACACACATAACAAAAAATTAGTGTTATTGAATAGCTTTATTTTACTTTGCTCTTATACCATTTACTAATATCAGTCACTTCTTTATCCGTCATAAACGCATAAGAACTTCCACTATACGTTGTACCTGAAAAAAAGAAAAAGAAAGAAAAAGTCAGCGGCGCGTTGCGTGTTTCATTTTTTTTTTCTACTTTACCGAAATCGATACCAATAACTATAGGGAAATCTCTGTCAGGAAATGGAGTTGTCATTAGTTCAAAAGGAAGAAAGAGAAGAAAAAAAAAAGGTTTGTACTTTTTTGTTTACTTTATTTTAGGCACAGCCCGAGATAAAACTAAGCCTTTGCAGCACAACTTTTTTTTTTTTTTTTTGTGGAACTGAGCAGATATTGGTATCTTTACTTCTAGATTAAAATTATTTGTAATAAAGGGAGGATTTTTTTTTTTATGTCTAACAACCATGTGCCATCCGAGTACATAAAATTTACTTCCGAATCATTGTCACTGCCCATTGTGGGAAACCAATAGAAGTTGAGAACTAATAGGTAAACTTATACGATACTTTTGGTGATTTAAAAATCAATTATTTCTAAATATTCGTATTAACGTTTATTATTGCTGTGTATAACTTCAATTTGATCCCACGATACCCAGAGCTGTTTGAAATAAATGAATTAAAAGCTATGAATGAAAGCGATTATATTGTCAAGCTCTGGCGTCGTTTAATTGAGCTAACATTCTTTATATTCTCATTGGGGGAGATACAGTGTCTGAGGTATGCATGGAAAACAACAATAAAATAAAAATGAGCCTCCGTATACTTTGTACTGTTATCAATGGAAATATTGATGATACAAGTCATGGGTAACATGCTGAGATTTTTAAAAATTATCTCTTACTAATCACTCCGTTAATAATATATTCATTTAGGAATGTAAGCAGAGCTACTGTCTTTTTCGTTTATTCGTAAACGCACCAACAACACTGATATCATAACTGACACAGATGAGCGATATTATTGACAGACTTTCCAGTTTCAAAGTAAAATTAAATCCATACCAGAGATCGTACTACTAATACTACTTTGAACTATTTCAGGAATTGTCTTTACTAGCAAAATACGCGTCAGATGAAGCAAGGACAAATTTGCTAGCAGATAAAAGCCGCTATTTCCAATGTACAAGGAAGCTATGTAACTTACTCGATTATGACAGTAGGGAATAAAAAACAACGATATTTCTTAGTTTTTTCGTTACCACATAAATAGTCTTTTTTTTTTAAAAAAAAAAAAAAAAAAAAAAATTGATGTCCTTAGAGTATCACGTATCATTCATTAAAATGCTATACTGACACGCATCAAAATACTATGATATCATCTGTAACGATTAACGTGTATAATTAGCAATGTTTTCCATAAACAATTACTAAAAAGAAAAGGGTTCTAGAGAGGATAGTAATGCAATGTCGAAATAATAACAAGATAAAACCATGTAAAGGATATTGTTGATGTTTTTATTATGTATACTTAATATACTTACTTAATTCAATAGTATGTTACATAAAAAGTGCGTCTTTAACTTACACAGCATACAGTAAAAAAAAAAAAAAAGTAACATGTTGACATTATAAAATGACACAGGGGCGTGCATATCAATCAATCCCGTCAAGTATATGTATTTCTGCGTACGTTTTTTTCTTATTCTTTCGTAGATTACCAAAGTGAATACTTATGGTCTTTTTTTTTTAAAGAAAGAAAAGAAAAGGGACTCTTTTTTTTTTTCAACAGCTCACAATTTTACTGTAAATATCTCCATATTAGTGAAACAATGAGTTGCACGTGCTTATAAGCACCCGAGGGAAACCTGGGTTTCAAAGGAATTGTTTAAAATAAAGGGCGTTTTAAAGAACCTAAATAAAAAAGGACTTCTTTTCCATTAAAGTAACTTCTTTTTTTTTTTACACTGTCTACATTAGTCAATAAGAAACCAGTGGATTCCGATCTACTTCATAGTCCGGACCCCGATGAAGGATTTGCTTCTTCTTCTTCATTAGAAGATCAAATATTTGAAGTGATTCAAAGAAAGAGAAATAGCAATTTACATGCGCCGTTAGATTTCAAGTCGAATCCGTTAGGTACCAGTAGAAAAATGTTGGAAGAAAAGATATCGATGGCTCCTTTAGAAGCTATACTTTGGACGGGTTCCTTTATTTGGGTATTTTTTCAACTATATAAAGATGGTCCAAGCTCATTTAATGATAATATTATTGCCGGTAAAAATATAATATAAATATATCTGTGTACATAGTAGTTTATAACTTTTTTATGTGTGTAGGCTGGATTGGTATTATTTGGCTTGGTGTTCTTTTAGTCAACGTATCGAGAAAGACTGCACGAATTGAGATGAGTGAATCATCAGCTACTTCGTCTGATGATTTGATCGATACACCAAAAAAGTATGATGATGATAAGAAGAAAGTGATATATCCGTCAATTGAATCCGTCAATAGAATTTTTGGTGCCAGTAAAGCTTCATTTAGGTAATATACATATATATATTGGTGCTAAACTAGTAAAAGTTGGTCTAATTTGTTTTTTTTGGTAGAGCAAATGCAGATGATGGATTATTATGTGGTGTATTATTATTACCAATGGTTGCAGCAGCTAAACTAGCAGACGCTTCAAGAAAGGATCTTGATCAATTTCACACAGGTAAAAAGTTGATGAAAAAAGTGTTAAAAAATATATATTCACATTTTTATATATTTATATATATCAGCGTACATACAAGTAAGATTGGAATTGGTATTATTTATGAGCGTCATTTTACTTTTATTGGTATTTACAAATGAATATTTACACCCTTTGAAACGAGTGATCCGTAAACGAGGATTGTTTGTATCGAGCATTTTGGTATCTGCATTATTTACTACATTAATTACAAGAGTATCACCACTGACCCCAATTTTGGCTGAAACACCAATTACAATGACAATTATATCGATCACCATGTTTCAATGGTTTCTTTATATATGTGTAGTCACTTTAAAAAAGTGCTTTACTCTGGGCGAGATGTGTGTTATATCGCAAGCTTCTGCTGCTGTAGTCCATGGTGCTGCTGAATACATTTGTACTGCTGTAAAGTTTTTTTTTTTTTTCCTTTATCGATTTTTTTTCTTACCCCTTTTTATATATGTAGTATTACCCTGATAGTACACCTACCTATTTACATTATAGCGATATTTCACCTAGCATGGTATTGATTCATGCGTTAGTGGTTGGCATGGTTTTTATAGGAGTGGTCACATACCCATTGTTACGTCAATCCCGTCGTCTTGCTCAAAGACCTTATTGGCGATCTTTACCTACTTCCGAAAACGCATCTATTTTTCAAAACAAGAAACTTCTTATCGCGGTTGCTTTTTATATCTTTTCAGCGATTATTGTACTCTTTATCATTGAACCTATTTGTAAAGCGATTACAGGAGAAAACCCATTTATGTGGTAATATATATATAAATATATAAAAAATGAAAAAATAGGGAAATAGTATTTTAATTTTATATAGGACACTTGATTTTCTTTACATGTCACCGTCTCGTATGTTTTTATGTCTGTATTGGGCGTTAACAGTTATCACTACAGTTGTCGTCTGGGTACTTATTTTGGATTTTAACCCATCTACGCAATCAGATCGACCGTTCTTTGGATCACATAATGGAGCAGAAGGAAAAGCACTCACTAGTTCGTTAAACAAAAAGAGAAAATTGTTTCATGCTTTAGCAGTAATTATGTTTGTTCCTGGTGTTTTGTTTGAATTGTCTTTTCTTCAATTGGCTTTTGGTGTAGCACTTTCGGGATTTATTTATTTAGAGTATTTGCGTTATTTTGCAGTTTGGCCTTGGGGAAAGAGTTTGCATGTGTTCCTGACCGAGTTTATTGATAATCGTGATTTGGGACCTGTTATCCTTAGTCATATTTATCTTTTGTTGGGGTGTGCTAGTCCTGTTTGGCTAGGATGGTAAAGAGAGAGAGAGAGAGAGAGATTGAAAAGATCACGGTATACTTACTTTTTTTTTAAAAAAAAAAAATTAGCTCAAATGTCTTGGCTAGTCTTTCAGGTATTTTATCTTTAGGATTTGGAGACGCAGCGGCGTCATTAATTGGAAAGAGATATGGGCGATGGCACTGGCCCGGTACTAAAAAGACAGTGGAAGGAACACTTGCATTTATTGTAGCTGTGTTCTTGAGTTCTTTATTGATCGTATACAGTGCAGCATTACTCGGTGTAGATGACGCTACTCGATTTGCAGCTTCGGCTGGCCCGGGTGAATGGTTAAATTATTCCTTTGTTATTACTTTAACAGGTAAAAAAGTTTTTTTGACGAATTTAATTTTTAAATTTTAACTCTGTATATTTATTTAGCATTACTCGAGGCATTTTCTACTCAAAACGATAATATTATTATACCGCTCTATATGTACGCCCTAGTCGTTTTGGGACACACAATGTAAGAAAATAGAAAAAAAGAAAAAAAAAAAAAAGAGCCGCAATGGAAACATATTATTATTTTCTTTTTAATACAGTATATATACACACAAAAACAAAATAAAATATAATTTAGAAATTAAGTAGCTTTTGCCTTGACCATTTTTGAATTTCATTCGGAGACATATTAATATCCATGGAAGAAGTATCGTCTGTATTGACTTCGTGGTCTTCAGATTGTGCCACAATTAACCGATTATTAAGTTTCAAGTAAGCTACTTTCTTGTCGTAAATAGAGTCTACAAGTCTTAGGGTATTTGTAGGGTAGATATCGAGTACCATATTTCGTACGTTGTAAGGGTCGCTACTGCTAGGTACCACACGCAATGTTTCGTATAATGACCGTCTGTGAATAGGACTCGTCACCAAAGTCGTTACAACATAAAGTACGATACACAAAAATACGGAAGCAAGGACGATCACAATGACAGGAATGCCAATTAGAATACCTATATCGTTCTGATAATACGTTGCATTGACTAAAAATCCACCGACAGTAATAGTAGAGCTTAATTGCCAAATATTGGTTGCAATTGAATTGATAGAAGCTGTATCTACCTGACCCAGACTGTCTCTAGCACAATCGTTTATCCAAGACTGCATCGTTTGTGTCTGAAAGTTCCAACTAGCATCACATTGACCTTTGCTTCTTATTTGAAAAACAGGTACAATAGGAAAATAAGTTCGATTGTTGGATAGTTGCGGGGGTGGGAAAAGCGGGAACGGAGACCCATTTGTGGCTAAATCTTCAGTGTTTTGTACATCATAACTGGATATGATCTCGTAAGGATTTTGAGTATGTGAGACGCTCCAAATTTGAGAATAAGTATGTAAACAGTAATACGAAACGCCTTCTGTTGTTGGATGAAATTGTATTAAACAAAGTGTGGTGGAGAGTCTTACTTGGTTATCAACATAAGAGTGTACCACAAATGTATGAGTGTTGTTTGTTTCAGATGATAAAATTAAATTTTCTTGCATACTTGTTGCCTGCGCTGATCCCGGACTGATATCTAATAAACTACAGAAAAAACATGAAGTTTGCCATTCAGCACCAATTGTACCTTGATGTGCGTTTACGGTTTGCCATAAGAGACTGGAGAGCGTCACGTTTCGATGGACTGCTACCCATCGCTCGGCACGATCTACGCCACCATCTGTTGGCATATACATACTGTTTCCTTTGCCTTGATGTAACATATCGGCTAGATCAGGTGTGACCATTGGGAAGATTTGATCGGCCTGTAAAAAATCGAAAGGGAGAATAGCAGTCGTACTGGACGTTGTATAAAATCCACTAAGACTATTATTTTTCCATTGTCCAGTCGAATAGTTACCGGAAAAGGGAGATGTACTATTAAACACTTGTCTGGCAATAAACATGTATTGCTGTGTGGTACCAAATGCTTCATCTATACTTACAGTTAAATCATTAGGTGTATCACTGTCGTTATGATAAAATGCAATGGGTTCTAATTCTACAGGATCCCAATTGATTTGTGCAATAGGTGTGTTTTGAGCGTCCAGACAACCATCGCGTAGATAGGTACATAGGAATTTATTGGTTGCATTTCTGGAAGTGAGCATATCAGATAATCCCGGTAAATTAATATCTGTTAATGTAGGGATAAATATATTGGAAACTGGCGAAAGTGTTGAATTGGTTTCATATATATTGGCTTGGATTGAAATGGGACTCAGTTTACTGAGAAATGTAGGTAAGATATTAAGTGCAAGTGCTAGTAGTGTACAAATCATAGCAATAGCGTTTGTAGTCTTGATACCTCGTTTTCCTGTTGGTCCAAACGGATCAAATAAAGACGTAATTTTTGATACTAGGCTCGGTTGCTCATACCAGAACCTTGCAGCAGATCCACCGGGAAGTGTATTGAATAATATTAAAACAAGGTATCCTAACACTGAACTGTAAAAAAGCCGGGTTAATGTAAAGATTGCCACCGCAGCAGTTTGAGATACTATATAAACCATTTTTATTTTATTTCTGCAGAAGAAAAGAAAAAAGATACATATATAAATGTGTTTTTTTTTAGAAAAAAACCTCCCCTTTTGATTTTGTGCTTTATGTAACAAGCCTCAAAATGATTCTAAGCCTAATAATACTAAATTTATCCATCTCAGCCAAAAAGTATCAACACTTTTTTGGTTTTTTTAAGAAGCTGTATTTTGATACAGCGGAGTCAAACAAATATAGATTTCATTTGACAAAGGTATAAAGGTTGATTGGTCGGTCTGCATTGGAGATAATGCTTGTTCTAGTAACTTGTGTTATTTCGATATTTCATACCGCTACTCTCCGATTGTATATCAAGTGTTCGTTTAGATGACGATAACAAGCCGAAAGTTAGTCATTCAATTTTAAGCCAAATGGCAAAATAAAAATATTTCTATCAAGCCTCTTAGTAGAGTAATTTCGTTTCCTTGATTTTTAGCACAATTAGCTAATAACATTGTAGCTAAACTACAATTTTTTTTGTACTACTCGATAGAGGCATCCTTGATTACAACTGTATTTTATCGCGACCCATACGAAAATTAATCGTTTATATAAAGTATAACAAACATTAGTATCAGCCAATTTCATTAAGCTTTACTAAAGTTTTATCTAAGGCCTCGTAATATCTGATCATTTTTTGAGCAGTGCAATTACTTACAGAAAGTAAATGGTAGTTATTTTTTTATAGCCGCAAAGACTATTATGTTTTAATCAGTTGTTTCTTTGCCTTTCATAGTAATTTATGGCACTTCCAAGATATCAAAGAGTGTGTAGTATCTACTTCCTATCATGATCATTATAGATGAAAAAACACCGAAAGCGGACTGCTTTTAAAAAATATGGTTGCTTTTAAGGTGAGAAAACCAGTAAATTATGGGGAGGGAGCCTAGAAAAAAATAGAAAAAAAAAAAAACTCAGGGAGATTTTTTTTTCTTTTTTCTTTTTCAGTTATAAAATAAGATGGTAATGAAGCGAGTTATGCATTTAAGATAACAATAATATTGACATTATGCATTTTTTTTTCAACTATTAGTCAACAGCTGTTGTTATTGGTTTTGCCGTTGCTGGCGCAGCTACTGCTGGTCGTCTCGGTATCAAGGCTTTCCAAGAGTATCAAAAATTACCAAAGACACCTAGAATGTCAAAGTTTTATAAGGGTGGTTTTGACGCAAAGATGAATAAGAGAGAAGCTGCATTGATTCTTGGTATCAGGTAATGAAAAGAAAAACTAAGAATACGTGGATAAAGTATAGATGGACTAATAGTGAAAGTATATATAGAGAGTCTCAAGCAACTAAACAAAAGATCAAGGAAGCACATAGACGTATCATGTTACTCAACCATCCTGATCGTGGAGGCTCACCATTTTTAGCATTAAAAATTAACGAGGCAAAGGAATTTTTAGAGACAAAAGTGAAGAAGTAGAAAGAGATTTTTTTTCCCGCAACATTATATATAAACCCTATCTCTCGCTTTCGCTCATTTTTTTTTTCATAGACTACCCCCCTCACAAATTGCTTTTTTTATAACTGCTTTCTATATATACAAATAATAAAACTTCGATATGTCAAAAAAAGGGATACTTTTGGTTTATTATAGATATTAAATTTTTGTGAAACATGGAGAGAAACCCATATGTTTTTTTATGCTGTTTGTAATATATATATAAAGGATTCGTTTTATATGTACGTTCTTTCAAAAAAAAAAAAACGATTGTATATTTTGGAATTTTATGCTTGGGACTTGGTCAAAGCACGTTCGAAATTTCACACTTTAGAAAAAAAAAAAACTAAGATCATTGAGAACGACTCGTAAAAAATTCGTTATCAAAATGTAAAAGCAGTTTAAAAGTAATATATGTATAGTGGTATTAATTTTCAGAAAAAAACAAAAGATTTTAATATTCTTTCATCGTTTTTGAACGGTGAACAAAAAGTTGTAAAGTTTGGAAAAAGATTATTAAAAGTGTATAAAACAACAGATAATATGAAAGTAATAAAAGTAGTGAGCACCAGACTATTAGTTGTCAACTTAGAAAGACTTGTAGGTTATTTATTTATTTATTAAAAGCGATATTCAACGACGAGTCTTCAAAAAAGTATAATCAAAACAAAATATAATTTTACTGCGGGACTTATATCAGTTCAAAGAGTGTGGGGATATATAAGTAGATTCACAAAGAATAAAAGAAATGAGGTTTACTTTGACGTATGGTAATGAAATATCTGCAATTAATCCTAGATCTGTTGTTCTCCAAGAAATGTATTAAAACAAATGGGAGTCAATCAGTGAGGAATTATAGAGGTATATTTAAGAAAACCAAGTAGTGAAGTTACTAAACTTAGTTTACCAAGAACTTTCGTTCCATTTTATTAAATAAAAGGAAAGGGTATATATATAAAAATTAATAGTTTGTGTTACCCTTATTTTTAAAAGAGCGTAACAACGGTTATTGTTAATGGCCTTTACTCTGGGATATATTATACCATTGTAAAGGTTCATTAATGTAATGTTATTTGTATTGAGCTGTCTAGTTGAAATCAACTCAACCAGAAGTCTCTTTGATTTCGATAATCTTCTTTCTTTTGTGATTTTCAACTGTTCCAGTCTCGCTAGGATATCTTCTTTGGCTACAATATCTTCGAAACCAAGGTTCTTCCAGTATTCGAGCCTGGTTATCTTATTTTCTAAAGCCAAGTATTCTACCTCGCTTAATTCTTCATAAATAGCTAGATACAATAACTTTGAGCAAACTGATACGTAGTTATCTGGCTCCTGCTCGTAGTTTTAATTGATTCGACGTTGTAAAGCCTAAATCAGAGAAAAGAGAGGACTTAAAGCACCATTTTTTCAATCTTGCACTTTTTTTTTGTAATTTCTCAGCATTCTGATACAAGACAAAGTATTTGGCGGTATGCAAGGTGAAAACAAAATGGGATTTATTTCTTTTCCTATGAATCTAGGTATTGTGGCTCCGAGAAAGGCACCTAACTTACCTGTACTGTTTTCGTAATTGTAATAACCGCCAGTTACTACAATTTCGAGCTTTTGGCACCAAAAGCAAAGTTCATACCACAATCTTCTACCTTCTTGGCATCTTTCCATGTTAGCTGTTAATATATCTGAATAATCATTCTTTTCATCAACCTGAGCAACGTCACCAATTCTTCTATCGTGATAGTATACCTCAACTTGGGTAATAAAAATCCAATTATTATTTTGAGTTTGCACAATTGCAAATATTAACAAATCCTTTAATTGGTTGACTGCAGCTTCTATTTCGGCTGCGGAGGGATTGTTCATGGCTTCTTGGTTAAGTGGTGCGGTATCGATAACAGCTCTATACACAGTGTTTAAACCAAAATATCGCAAAGCAAATTCCGTACCAAGTGTCTACCAAGTGAAACACATTTGACATACATTCGATATGTATCGATATAATTTTTTTTTTCGTTTTTCTACCTACTTCCTACCAAGTGTTTGGCTATTGGTAAAAGCCAGATTTAGGTTGTTCGTGCGTTTTTTTTTTGTGCATCATATCATACTGTTTTTTATGTAATGCTAGTACTGTGATAATGCGTGTATATTAAACCTTTCATCCAATATAATATGCCCAATATATGTATAACTCTATATAAATACTATTTTATGATGATATCGGAACGAAAAAGAAGGAATATATACATATATATAGCTATATCCGAACGGATTTATTCCGTCGACGTATCAAAAACGACATATAAAACAAATTATCATAAAAAAACGATATAAAAAACGATATAAAAAACGATATAAAAGGCGATATAAAAAATACCTGCTTTTATGATTCAAGTGTTTGGTATAATTGTCTAAATATAGGTATTCTAAGATAACGAATGTAAAACTGCACATTTCTTCTCACACTTAAAGTAAGAAGGTAATAACCACTTCTAACTAGCCATAAGTTCGTCTAACTGTGTAGATAAAGGATAACGTGTTTCAGAATATAAACAACCTTGATTAATAAAGGGATAACCTTAAGGCACATCCGTCCCTAATTCTCTTACATCTGACGGAAGAGTAATACTTGAAAGTGTTTTTTTTTCAAGGTAATAGAGAGATATAAATAAAATAACGCGATTTAAGACAAAAAAACAAAACGAAAAAAAAAGATAGAAAAAACTAATAACGTTTATTTAATTCTGAAATATACTTTTCTTAGCTTCTCAAAATGAAGACATTTTGATACTGACAGGACTAACCAACGAGAAGGTGAAAGTACTACTAGTCCCAAAAAACAAGAGTCCTTTGGCTGCTCTCACCGGCATTTCCCCCAACATACCGAACCATGCCTTGTTTCATGCATGGGGAAGCACTTGCTCGTAAGATTCACCAAACTAGGACGGTTTAAAGACTACGACTAAAGAGACTCTCCCCCAGATCCAGAAATCCAACTAAAGTTGAATGTTAAGGGAAAAAAAGAGAAGGTCGATGGATACCCTTCAAATAAACAAAATATCTTTACGGTCACAAAGGCGATATTAAACGTCCGGATTTTAAGAATTACTATGGTTTACTATGGTGTCATACAATTACTCACTTTATAATTAATACTAACTACTGAAGTATTTTTACTTTTATATCACTTTTTAAAGGGACATGACTAAATGCTTCAGCTATTCTTTGTATGTGCGTTTCAGACTCCGTAAATTGGCTAACTACGCTTTAGCTATAGCCTAGAATTGCTCAATTGATTCCAATATGGAGAGTACGAAAGAATATATACACATTTAGTATTTGTTTCTAAATTGGAACCGTCAATAAATCCCCAAAAATAAGTAATGTTTATTTCAATTCTGAAATGTACTTTTCTTAACTCCTCAAAACGAAGGTATTCCTCCCAACATATTCAACTTGACTATTAGTCCTCTGGCCGCTGTCCATGTTAATAAACTTGAAACTCTTCAAGATATGTGTATTCGACGTATCTTTGGCGGTCATTCGTGGCCTTCTACCGAAGCTATGAACCACTTGGCTAACTTTTTTCTCTCCCTCTTTCTTTTTTTGCGCTTTCGACCGGTAGGAGGGCTTTATCCTTACTAACTAGTCCATTACCTTTATATCCAATTTTCATTATATAAAGTTTCCTGTAACGCTTATTAGACCCTCTGCTCTTTTTTTTTTTTTTTTTTTTCTTGGCAAATACCGCATCATGAAATTAAACTTTCTTTCTTTTTTACACAGGCAGTTAGTTTTTGACATAATCGTATTTATTTTCTACTTCTTGAATAGCTTTACACTTCTATTGCTTTATGATGGTGAAGTATTTTCAAATAGCAATGATTTGATTCGCGGAAAAAAGAGTGTGACCTTTTTCACGCAAAACTCAGTTCTTTGGGGAGGGGAGAATAAAAGGAAACAAATTTTTTTCTGGCCTTTTCTCTTTTTATACAAAAAATTAAAAATGGCCGATACTAAGACTACCAAGCCTACTGAGACCAAGAAGGTCGCTGAGCCCGTCGTTCTCGATGTCTCTGACAGCAACGTTCAAACCAAGTATAAGGATGCCGGAAAGATCGCTGACGGTAAAAAAAAGAAAAAAAAAAAAAGGATATAAAACACTTTTTACGCGATTTTTTTTGACTAAACAACCATAATTTAATTATATAGCTGTCATCGACCAAGTTATCAAGCTTTGTGTTCCTGGTGCTAAGGTTATTGATATCTGTACTGCTGGTGACAAGGCTCTTGTTGAAGCTACTAGTGCTATCTATAACAAGAAGGGAAAGAACAAGGTCACCAACAAGGGTAATATATTAAAAAAAATTATTGTTAGCCCATTCAAAGTGGCTGAGTCCATAAAATTTTTTTACTGAAAAAAAAACAACTCAATAGGTATTGGTTTCCCCACCACTATTTCCGTCAACAACTGTGTTGCTCATTTCTCTCCTCTTCCCTCTGACGCTGAGTCTTCTCTTGCCTTGAAGGAAGGTGATGTTGCCAAGATGTAAGTACCTTAAAAAAAATCAGGGCAAATAATAAGAATGGGGCCTAATATATATTTTAGTCAATTGGGTGCTCAAATCGATGGTTATTGTGCCACCGTTGCCACCACCGTTGTTGTCGGTGCTAAGGAACCCGTTACTGGTTCCAAGGCTGATGTTATCAAGGCCGCTGAGACTGCTATGGAAGCTGCTCTCCGTTTGATCCGTCCTGGTAACAAGGTAAAAAAATATATATATACTAAAAATTGTTAAGGAAAGGAAAAAAAAATAGTAATATATATATATATAAATAATTAGAACATGGAAATCACCAAGACTGTTGATAAGATCACTGAAGCCTACGGTGTCAAGGCCGTTGAAGGTATGTTGTCTCACAACCAACTCAAGGATAAGACCGATGGTGAGAAGCAAATTATTTTGAACCCCTCCGATAACCATCTCCGTGATTTCAAGCGTATTGAATTCGCTGAAAACGAAGTTTATGCTGTCGATATTCTTATCTCCACTGGTGAAGGTAAGGTCCGTCCCTTGAAGACCCGTACCACCATCTACAAGAAGACTGGTATCCGTTATCAACTCAAGATGGCCGCTTCTCGTGCTGTTTTAAGCGAAATTCAAACCAAGGCTGGTGCTTTCCCTTTCACTCTTCGTGATCTTGAGGATGAGCGTAAGGCTCGTATGGGTATTGTTGAGGCTGCTAAGCATCAAACTGTTTTGCCTTACGATGTCATGTACGAACGTGATGAAGCTGTTGTTGCTCAATACTTGTCTACCGTTATGGTCACCAAGAACGGTAACACTTTGCTCACCAACCCTCGTTACGATGCTGCTAACGTCAAGTCTGATAAGGCTGTCAAGGATGAGGAAATCCTCAAGCTCCTTGCCACTTCTTATGCTGTCCCCAAGAAGGAGAAGAAGGAAAAGAAGTAAATTTTAATATTTCCTTAGATCTCACACACCTTTTGTACAAAAAAAAAAACACAAGAAAATAGTTAACATATAAAAATAAAAACTGTTCATTTTATAAAAAAAAAAAATGCTATTCCTTGTATCTACGAGACAAGCCTAAAAATGACCTATTATTTATGCACAACATAAAAGGAAGGGGGGGAGTTAGAAAAATAAGATGCATAAAATCTATTATATATTTACAGTTTAGATCCGTGATTAAAATTTGACAAGAAGGCATCTTCCATAGCAGATTGTGTTACAGATGATTCGGATATATCACTAAACGAAGATGTGCTTGAATTAATCGCACTTTCATTGTTTGATCCAGGCGCAGTAGATTGTGGCGATAGAGCCTTTTTTGGTGAGGCTGGTTCACTTTCGCTTTTGGTTTTTCTTAAGTTTTGTATAGACTTTGAAATTTGTATACGACTCGCTGCTAAACTACCTTCTAACTGTTTAGGTAAAAATGCTGGTTCTTCTACTTGACCTCTCATACGTTCAAAATGACTACTAAATTCTTCTTCATCATCATCCTCTTCTTCATCCTCTTCTTCTCCTTCATTCTCTTCGTCGTTTTCTTCTTCTTCTTCTTCTTCTTTACTATTTTCTATATTTAAACGACTCGAAGAACTCTTGTGTAAACTTTGTGAGGACGATCGGCCAAGTGCTTCAACAACCGATTCGTTGTTTTTACTTTCTTGTATAACTTCTTGTTGATGAAATGTATCCGAGTATCTGACAGAAGCTATATATTATTATTATTATTATTATTATGTTTATATGCATTTTCATTTATTTCTTACTTGGTCTTTTAAGTGATGGCGTAGGACTTTTGGCACTATTACGACTCATACTCGTATTATTTACATTAATCCTCAGTTGTTGTTGGATACCACGAAGCTGAGTTTCATAAATAAAGGCTGCATGGCGAACGATATAAGAAGTAGGCACACCTAGTTGTTCAGCAATAACATTCCCTATAATATTTTTGAGTATAACAATTAAAAAAAAAATGCACACTGTCTTACAATCTGTATTCTTTTGACTAATATATTGCCACAGTTTATGTTCCATTTCATTCGTCCAGACAATCTAATAGGGATTAGATGAATATATATTTTCGCCTTTGGTTAGTTATTAACTTTACCGAAGGCGGCTCAACAAATCCTTTTGGTCTTTTGCTTGCGATTCTAATGACAACGTGAAAGTTTTCTTCAGGACTCATTGTGTATATTTTTGTTATTGAAAAAAAGAAAAAAAAAAAGAAACACTTTTTTATTTTAGATAAAATAAGGGTGTCAAGTGACCTGCGATTAACCATTGGGTAACTCACTGAAAGGATAAATAAATACTAAGAAAGTAAACATAGCACGATGTCTTTTTTTTTTATTTATTTATTTTATATATACATTTTTCTGTTTTTTTTTGTTTGTTTACTCGGCACCAAACATTTTCTTGAGATGTTCAGTGGAGTAAGACTTGGGACGTTCAAGAGGTAATCCAAGTGCACGGTCCCAGATTAATTGTGAAGTAACACCAAGTGCACGAGAGACACCAAACAAAACAGTGTAGTAATCTTGTTCAGTCAAACCGTAGTATTGCAAAAGTACACCAGAGTGAGCATCAACATTAGGCCAAGGATTCTTGGTCTTTCCGTGTTCTGTCAATACTCCAGGAATAATGTGATACAGCTTGGATACCAGACCAAACAAGGGGTCATCAGGTAAATGCTTCAAAGCAAATTCACGTTGAGCAGTGTAACGAGGATCAGTCTTACGCAAAACTGCATGGCCGAAACCAGGTACTACTTGACCACCGTTCAAAGTATCCCAGAGATACTTCTTGATCTTTTCTTCGTCTGCGTCACTACCAATAGTATCCTTCATCTTTAAAGTCCAACGAAGTACTTCTTGGTTGGCTAAACCATGAAGTGGGCCAGCTAAACCGTTCAAACCAGCTGCGAAAGAGAGATAAGGATCAGATAATGCAGAACCGACCAAATGAGTTCTATATAATAAGAAAATATATCAGAATATATACATATTGTTTAAACAGTATATTTCGACTTACGTATGAGCAGAAACGTTACCACCTTCATGATCAGAATGAATAGTCAAGTACAAGCGCATCAATTCTACAAACTCCTTGTTGTCTTCATAACCCAAAAGTTTAGAAAAGTTGTAAGAGTAGTCCTTATCAGCGTCAATAGAAGGAAGTTTACCGTCCTTGTAAATGTTACGATAGATACGAGCAGCAACATTAGGTAACTTGGCAATTAAGTTCATGGTATCCTCGAAAGTAGGATCCCAGTATTGAGACTTGTGAATACCATCAGAGTAAGCCTTAGAAAACAAAGAGTCGTGTTGTAAAGCATTCACAGCCAAGGAGAATTGAGACATGGGATGAAGTGTCTTGGGACATCTATCGATAAGCTCCTCAACAAATTCAGGAATAGTAGCGCGAGCAGCCCATTCTTCAGAGAGGAGCTTCACTTGTTCATGTGTAGGTACTTCTCCGGTAACCAATAGCCAGAACAAAGATTCAGGAAGGGGTTCCCCACCAGGGTGAGCAGCAGGCAAAGCCTTTTGACATTCAGGGATTGTCATGCCACGGAAACGAATACCTTCTTCTGAATCCAAGACGGATCCTTCCCAGATCAGACCCTTGATACCACGCATACCACCATATGCTTGATCTACTGTAACTTCTCCGAGAACTTTTGAGCCATACTCTTTCTTGAAAGCCTTTACTTCGGCTTGCTTTTCAGGAATAATTTCAGATAAACGTTCCTTCAAGCTCTATGTATAGAAAATTAGAAAGTAAGATAACTGCATATGTATATAAAAAGGCCGCTTGTATATATATATATATATATATTACCTTGGCTTTTGTAGCATATGTGCGAGTAGCACCAATAGCCACAGCTGGAGTCATGCGAGCACCTTGGAAGGCAGTCAACTAGCGTGATACCACGTACGTGAGTTTTCAAATAAAACCTTTTTTTGTTTGTTTGTTTAACTTACCTTGGTCAATGAACGGATTAGCGACATATTTTTTAGGGAAAAAAAATTTCTTAAAAAAAAAAAAGAAGAGATATGCCTCAAACCTTTATTTAAATAGAAAAGGTCCGGGATTTCAAATGATATGTGTTGGGTAGAAGGTCTTTTGTTTCATACCGTTTTTTTTTTGTATGGGGGTTTTGCAGGAAAAAAGAAAATTTCCTTCTTTTGGATAAAAGCCCTTTTTTTGAGCCCTCTTTTTTTTTTTTTTTTTTTTTTTTTTTTAAGTTTTATTATTATTAAAAAAAACAAGGCTTTAGATGAAGATGACTTTATAATTATACCACAGATATACACTTTGAGTCACTTTGAATAGTGTAGCATGATTTTATCAAGAGATACCAAGTATTTTAATGGTCACAAAAACTCTATATTTTTTATTTATTTTTAATTATAAAATTGTTATCTTTCCCCCTTTTTGTTTTTCTTTCCTTATTTATACAAAAAAAAAGCCATGTCTTCTATTCCATCAATTGAACAATTAAACAAGGAGTCACCCGAGAAGTTTATCGAGGCTGTTAATACACTTTTCGAAACTGCACCTCCTTTAGCTAAACATCTTTTAGATGCCCGTCCTTATACCTCTTACTTGCAATTGATCGATTATGCCGAAAAGGTTTGTCTTGGAGACGATTTAAGTAAGGAAGAAAAGCTAGAAGTTATGAATGCTCATCCTCGTATTGGTGCATCCAAGGTTGGATTATCAGCCAACTCGTTAAAGGAACAAGGGTATACATCCACCAAGGGTAGTGTTTCTACCGAAGATGAAAGGGTTAACGCTGAATTAGCAAAATTAAATCAAGAATATGAGGACCAGTACGGGTTCAAGTTTGTCGTCTTTGTCGCTGGTCGTCCACGTCATCAAATTATTCCTATCATCAAGGAACGTATGTCAGCTAATGATCGCGAAAAGGAACTTTATACTGGTATCACAGATATGATGTTGATCGCAAAGGACCGTTTAAAGAAGGCAACTGAAAGTAAAATTTAAAAAATATATAGTCTATATTGAAAAATAGAAAATATACCTTTCCGATAAAACCTTTTTTTTTTTAAGTAACCGCCATGTTTTTATTGGGTGTATTTGTGATAAGTTCAATTTTGTTTCAAAATAAAGTTAAGGATACTTATAATAGTGAAAGAGTCTATTTATTACAGAGTATGCTACTTTAGTAGTCTAATTTGATGTATTATTAATTAAAAAGGGTATTACGAGTAATTAATTTTTTTTTTAAAAATAAAAAATAAAATAACGGGATCTATCGTCTTCCCTTTCTCTTCCAGTATACAAGAACAATAAACAACAAAATATTAAAGATGTAAAAGGCAACAAGAATACCGAAATTACGCCACTTGTTGGATGCGCTCCAACTCATTTGAGTTTCATAGAATTCGGGTCCGGACTTGTAAGTACAATAACCACATTGTTCAGGTGCAACAGCATCAGGATTATCAATGTAACCAGTAGCATTTAAAGCAAAGAAGGACTGAGTATATTCACTACAGGTTTGGCCTGGAGGAGGAGTGAATCGAAACAGATCTTGTTGTGTGCATACAATTTCAGTATTCTCCATTTCGTTAACAGTAAGACCTTCGACATAGTAATGGAAAGGATCAATCCAATACATCCAGGAGCTCCAGAAAGTAGGCATAGCTTTGAAAGGTTGCATCAAACCACAGAAAAGTATTAAAATAGACAAAACCATAGGATTGATCAAGGCTGCCATCGTGGGCGATTCGGCAACTGAAGCAATAACAAAACCTAAAGAGACAGCCCAACATACAATGGCAATAAATGTAATATAGAAATAACCACAAGCAGATGCAGTATTTTGCATACCGACAGTCCAATAGAAGCCAAACATAAAGGTAGAAGCAAAGAAAATAATATAAGGGAGTTCAACTAGAATAGCAGCGACAGACCATGGGAACCAACTGTAATATCTAGAGGCATACTCTCGTCTGAAATAAACTCGCTCAGTCATAAATTTAGGTTGAGCTAAAATAATCATAGTGAAGCACATAATAAAAGTACCGAAGAGAGCAAATATCTTATACAACATATCAGAGGAAGAATACCCTAATTTCCAGAAAGTGAAACCAGTAAACAATGAGGTAAACATAAGATTGAGGAAACGACCAATATTATACTCGGGTGAACGCCAATAAGCAATTGACATACGAGTAAATACGAGACGGAATTGAGTGGACATAGAGGTAGCATAAGTGTGAGCGACACGAGTAGGATTTTCGATAGAATTACGACTAATTGCATCCAATTCAGCATCAAGAACCTTACTTTCTTTAGATTCTCGCCAAATATCAGCCCAGTCTCTGGTGGCTTTACCAGCAGTACCAGCACCAACGACTTCAAGAATATACTCCGCAGGATTAGCATTAGGGGAACACTTGGGCCCACCGTTAGACTCAAAGTAATCAATCATTGTACGTGAATCTTCACCAATTTCACCATAGTAAGCAGTTTTACCACCACGAACAAGCAATAAAAGATGATCAAAATATCCAAACAAAATAGAAGAAGGTTGATGAATAGTACAAAGTACAGGCCAACCAGCATCAGCCAATTTACGAATAAATCGAATAATGTTATAAGAGCTTTGAGCATCAAGACCAGAAGTAGGTTCATCCAAAAACAAAAGTTGAGGCTTTCCAACTAATTCCATACCGATAGTTAAACGTTTACGTTCTTCAATAGAGATACCGTAACCACTTTCAACTTCGCCAATTTGAGCATCACCAATATCTTCCATTTCTAAAAGTTGAATAATTTGTTCGACATATGCGTTCTTTTCTTCTAATAAAACTTCGGAAGGTTGACGTAATTGAGCAGAGAATCGAAGGGCTTCGCGAACTGTAACGGCAGGTTGATGAACATCCATTTGTTCACAGTAACCAGTAATACGTTCGAAATCGTTCATGAGAGCTTCACCATTTAAAAATACGTCACCTTTAACGATACCAACTGTCTTTCTACGAGCAAGGACATCCAAGAGAGTAGTTTTACCAGCACCAGAAGAACCCATCAAAGCAGTTAAATGACCAGGTTTGACAATACCATTGATGTCATTCAAAAGGGAAAGTTGGCCGCCCTTAACTGGGACACTATAATGAACGTTTTGCCAAGAGAAGGTAGTACCAGAGGAAATCTTATCCATATTGCCAGAAATTGAGTTTTGTTTGCGACGACGTTCATCTTCTTCTTCAGTAGTACGTTTCTTGGGAGCTTTACCAGGAAGGTAAAGTTTAGTAAGAGTAGTAGACTTATAAATCTTGAGCCATTCCATGGACATAGCAGTAATAATAGTGAAAAAAATAAAGAAAGCAAGAATGACAACAACATTAGGAGCCCATAAATCGTCAGGGTTATACGAAAATGCAGTGCGAAGGTAATCATCACCACGAACAAAAGGCTCACCAGGAATACCACCCTCCATAATACAGACTTTGTGATCCCAATTTTGATAATCTGGGCCGTAAGGAACAGCATTTCCAACACCTTCACAAGAATAGACTTGGCCAGACATCTCATTAGAAATCAAGGCCTTGTAACCATACGTAATAGGATTAATATAATACACCCAAGATAACCAAGGACGCATTTTATTGAAAGGAATAGTATAACCGGTGTAACTAGTAGTGGCAATCAACAAGATACCAGTGATTTGTGTGGCCAAAAAAAAACTTGTAGTAATAGAACCAAAGAATCTGAAAAAGCCAGTCATACACATAGTTAAAAGGAAAAGAATAAGAAAGGAGGTAAAAAATTTACCAGCTGTCAAATTAAGACCCATCATAAAGTAAGAACATATTTGATAAAGCATAACTTGAGCTAAACAATAAGGCACATCCATTACTACTTGAGCAATATAATAGGCAGAGGGACGATAAAGAGCAAATTGCTTGTGTTTCTCAAGAATAGGGCGACCCATCAAGAAACGAACAAGTTCAGATTGAGAGATAAAGACGTTAAACATAGCATTAAAGAAAATAGCACCTGCGCGAGAGAAAGCACCAGCACCGTTCATAGGGGGTAAGTAAAAGCATGAGGCGGTAATTAAACCTTGAACAAACATGGTACCATAACGAGAAATAATAGCTTCTGTGTCCTTAATTAAAAGTTGATGTTCACGAATCGTTAAAGCTTTGACTTGTTGAAAGAAAGAGGCAATATAAGGGCCGCTTTTACCAGCTCGCTTTTGATGCTCTTCACGAATAGCATCTTCGAACTTAGTTGGTTGATTCTCTTGCTCAATAGTACGCTCATAATCTTCAAGGTCTTGCAACATCATTTTGTAGACATCAGACTCAAGATATCTCTTTTGGAACTCAGAAGCATGTTGTGGGGCACGGTCTTCATATCCAGGCTTATATTCACGCTCGATATTGTTACAGAGGCCAGTCAAGAAATCGGGAATAGATTTACGGGCAGGACAATGAAAACCAAGGTCCTCAAAATAGGCTTTAGCATCACTAGCAGGGCCAAAATAAATACAATGGCCTTCATCTAAAAGAAGAAGCTTGTCAAACAAATTGAAAATGCTGTTGGAAGCTTGATAGAGCGTAGCAATCGTAGTAATTTCAAAAACGTCAGTCATAATTCTAAGAGATCGAACATAATCAAGAGCAGAAGCTGCATCGAGACCACGGGTAGAACAATCCCAACAATTGACAGCGCTGTTCGTAGTCATTTGTTCAGCAATTGAAAGACGTTTACGTTCGCCACCGGAGAGACCACGGATAGCTGCGTTACCGACAAGTGTATTCATTTGTTTAGTTAAACCCAACATGTTTCCAAGCATATACAAAATACGGTCAACAAAATCTTGCTTAGTTTCTTCGCCAGTACGTTTACCGGGAGTTTTGGTACGAAGTGCGAATTGAAGGGTTTGTTGAGTGGTGAGAGTAGGGTAATGAAGATCTTCTTCTCCATTGTAACAAACTTGACCTTGGTATCTTTCGGAAAAAGTCTTGTGATCAATGCCGCCATAGCTGATATCACCGCTAATATGGGTGTACGATTCTCTCATGTTGGAAATTACTTTTAAAAATGACGTACAACCAGCGCCAGGACGACCTAGTACCAAAAGCATCTCGCCGTCTCTACAACATCCAGTGAGATCATCGATAATGTACTTGGTACTAGTAGTTTTCTTCTGAAAGAACTTCCAAAATTTTAATAACGATACGACACTACTAATGACAGTAGGAATTGTATAGGCATCAGCACCTAAACCCTATATAAAAAAAGATGGTATTTTAGATCTTAATTTTTTTTTAGACTCAAAGCAAGTATAAAGTACCTCAACGTGCAGATTTCTCCAAGAGACGCCGATATGCTTCTTCTTATGCCCGCCATCATCTTGTTTTCTGGAAATACCATGCAAAAATTCGTCAAGGTTGAAATCTTCGCTATCGGCTTGGCCTTCTTCCGCTTTTGAGTGCGATGTACGTTGACTTCTTCGACTAAGTTCTCGGCGAAGGTCCTCATACTCAATTTTGGCATCTTTATTTATGTTATTCGGTTTAATAAAATTAATTGAAAAAAATAAAACAGGGGTTTTAAGCTCTGTTACCTTCTACAGATACTTGATTTGCGTTTGACTCGCCATAAGTATCTTGGTATCCATATTGACTTTTATGAACACCAGAAAGGGTACTTTCTGATGAAGTATGTGTATGGTTCGGCTGTTTCATCGGTGTACTCTCTATTTGTTCAATATAGGCTTTATCTTCCATATAGTAGAGAAAAATGTAGACAAAAAAGTAAAGAAAGTTTTTTTTTAGGTTTTTTTTATGGAATTAACGGAAATCAATCAATTAAACTCTGAAAGAAAAATTTCTCGATTAGATTGCCGCGAACCGCAGTATTTTTTTTTACTTTTAAGTAGTAACCTGCCGCAGTTTTTGAAAGACTAAGCTATAAACCTAGTTAAAGCAAGTTATTTTAAATGTAGTACAAACGCATCTACGATATATACGTGGATCTTTTTACACAAATACTTTTCTTTCGTTCTATCGAACACGAGTAACAGTTTAAGACATTAGTTACGTGATATACGTAGACTGGGAACACATATCATCGGACACAACGTTGTCATGACAGAATAGATTGAGATCAAACATAATGTTTTTAATCGTCACAAGTATTTTCTGCAAACATGTTTCTATTCCATTTTCGATAGTGTACTTTATTTTTGGAAAAAAAAAATGTTTATAAGTTGTAAGATGATAAGTATAATATAATACAACGTATTCCACTGATTATTATAATTCGATATCCCAAAGCGTAACAGATCAATCAATCATTAAATCCAGACTTCAGAAATTCGGATATCAAGAATGCACTCATTAACTTGTTTGATTCGTGCTTTGAATGAGCTGATCTTCCACGTTCTGGCATTAATACCCCAAAATACTAATTGCTGCGGTGTATACTAAAGAAAATATATTCCCAGCTTGGTTTTTCTGTACCGATATTCAACTTTTATTTTTAGTTACTTCAAAAAGAAATAACTCCCAGACCATCAACAATGTATTGTACTTTTTTACGCGTTTACCAAGTAGATAATATTGACTTTAAATACCCCACTTTCTTAGTTTCTATAGCATCGTATGATATAAGTCACCAGACTAAGGTCTTTATTCTGTTTACAGTGACGATATAAAAATTGGCCTATAATATGGAATAAAAATTACGAAACATTTTTTTACGTGTTACCCATAAAAAAAACACCTTCATATAATATTGTGGGTAAAGTAACACGATTTCATGTAAATAACAACAAATAATGTAATTGAATTTAATGATCAATGGTTCGTATTGAACAGTTTTAAGTCCTGAATAAGACTAGTATGGCTCTCTTTTTTAAGACCTATTTATGTGTTGGTAGTGAATCAATTTATTTTCACATTATTTAAATAAGCAGCCAATTCTTGTCCTGCTGGTACGAGAGAACTTTATTGATAGAGTACGTGAAAATGCTTCTAAAAGAGGTTTAGCTATCCCATGCACAACATACTTATCGTTACTAATCAGAAAAAAAAACATACACATAAACTAAAAGTATCACGAGTGATATGGACACTATTAAAGAGAAGGCAAATTTGTTACCTCTACTTAAAATGGGGGGGGGGGTTACAGTTAAAAAGCAGATCGCTTTTAAGGCGATTATTGAGTTGAGATTTGGGATCCAAAGCCTTCCACTAAATTATCCACGTCAAACTGAAGTGTGATTGTCCGCTATTTTTTTTTTATCCCTAGTTCTCTTCAGAACTGGCTAGTGAGCCTCTTAAACTTAAACTATTTTTTTTTCGGTCACGCCTGAGCTATCTTCTGTGTTATTTCTACTGTAGATACCATAATTGTACTAACTTTTATATATATAAAAAAGTGCTACAGTTTATGTAACTAAACAAAGAAAATTAGTCTATTCCATTTGTACAATTTGCATAAATACAGTGATTTGTGTTTAACAGCTATTTTATCTATGCAGTAGACGCAAAAATAAACTTTATTATGAACTTAGTATTGATACAGTTTAAAATAAAAAGTATAAATCTTGGAGAGATTATTATGAAGGTAAACAACAGATAATAAGAGAAGTAGTAAGAGTAATGAGCACCAGGCTGCTAGTAGTTAGCTAATTAAAGACTTATAAGTTATTTATTAATTTGTAGAATGGGGTATTCAACTACTAGTTAGTCTTCGATAAAGTACGAATCAAGCGACGCGTTAATTACAATGGGACTAATATCAATTCAGAGAGAGCGCTGAATACAAAATAGATGAGTTTGGCTATTTCTGTGGGGAATTTGCACGGGTTGCATCACATATACAGCCAAATAAAAGAATGTCGTTTCATTTTTTTCCTGTCAAAACTTTGTGAATATCTGTAAAAAAAAAAAAAAAAAAAAAAAAAGACAGGTGTAAAGATAAAAAATTATATTTTGTATTTAGATGACAAAAGAGTAATAAGCTGTTACTTTATAGACACCACTTTCGAGTTATTCCGGAATGCTGTACTTCCTTTTGTGTTAGTAGAAAACGCTAATTGTTCTAAAAATGCATTCGATACTATCTTAGTCCAATAATATAAAGAGTACGCAATAGATATAGTCGACCTTCGTTGTTTTTTTATAATGAAATATTCATATTAGAACAACCCTGTGACATTTATTTACAAAAAAAGAAAAAAGAAAGAAAGCTATTATATGTACAATATACTCTAATATTTTAGTCTTATTTAATGGCAGTTAGCCATTGAATTGAGCTTGATTCGCTACTTTCACTGTTAGCACCAAACAAAACAATACCTGGGCATTGTCTCAATAGTAATGACTCTTCAATTAAAGAAGACCAGCCTTCTTGTACACGAGGGAATCGATTTTGGCTGACGATGAATTTAACAGCAGGTATAGGAGCAGGAAATTTTTCAGAAGTCCAAACTGGTTTGTTGGAATTACTATTAAATATAGACCAAATACGTACGTATCCGTCACTTCCAGATGCCATCAATAGATTATTTTGCAAGTCAATATCGAAGCCTAAATTATGGTTAGTTTCATTGACATGACCCCTTAATTTTCTAATGGGTTCCGGTAGATTTATTTGTTTTTTATGCTGATAATTCCTTGGTTTACGTGTATCCCAAATATCAATCGACCCATCTAGCCCTAAAGTCACTAACTCAAAACCAACTAGACTTTGAATCTTATTCACTGAAGAAGATTGTCGAAATTCAGGATTCATATTTATGCTTTTTTGTCGAAAGTCCGTAAGATGGATTAACCCGTTTCTTGAACCAGTCCAACACACATTATATTGGTCTTTTGGTATATGGGTAGAGAAAATAGTCGATTTTACTTTACGAGAACTAATGAGGTCCAAGTTGCTAGATAAATGATATAGTGCTTGATCTCCTCCTACAGCAATTTGGTCATATTCATCACATACTGCTGACGACCAAAACAAATCTTTTTTCTTTACAAATAGTTTATCTAGTGATGATTCTGTATGGTCTGCATAAGATAGTACAGGTATTCCAATAATACTATTATCGTCTCGAATGGATCCATTAGCCGAAATAAATTGTTGTCTTAAATCGTGATCTACTAAAGCAGGTAGTTTTGGTAAAGAATGTCGCCAGAGACTTCCACCACTTGTACCTACAATTGTACGATGCTCTAGACCGTTTAATATGTAACTATATGAACCGCAATGAAGAGATGAAGCATTATTTTGTTCAATTTCCCAGGATAGACCTGCTTTCCATATTTGAAATCCAGGGTTCACTTGGTATCCAAATCGTTTTAATTTTCCAGCTCTGTGAGACATGATAAGCTCACCATAATCAGGATCGGCGGTCATATCAACTAGCATATTGTCATACGCTTGCTTTGGACCTTCTAGTTCTACTTTAGTTCGAAGCTTAAGTTGGGTCATGAGAAAGGACATGTCAGACTGGTAATGAAATGCTGCGTTATTGATTAGAGAACTGTTTTGTGAACCCATAGTAGCTCTTTGTCGTAAAAATTGGGTAATATTGTTGGGTACATTTTGAGTAAGAGAATGACCTGTCTTTTTCGAACTGGTACCGCTGGTAGCAGCAGCAGCTTCCTGTTCTTCTGCTTCAAGTCTCTTTTTTAATTCTTTTAAACTGAAAGGTCCATGAGGTGTAATTTTAAACAACTTTTTTGTTTTCTGATCGAGAAAGTATCCAGGAATATTAAACGACATTGAAATAGATTACTGCAAATACTTTTTTTCTAAAAAAATTTGCTTTTAAAAAAAAGAAAAGTTGCGAAACAATACTTAATATATGATTGGTCGTATTTCGAAATCGCGTAAAATAGGGACGTGTTTTGTAAACCCTTTTTTTTTTCCCCTCCTCTTTTTCTTTATCAGATGTCACCTACAAAAACGATAAATTGTTACAAAGTCTTGGGCCTTGAAAAGAACACAGCAACTATCACCGATGTAAAGAAAGCATATCGTAAACTTGCGCTTCAATTCCATCCAGATAAGCAACCTCAGAATGCCACTGACAAAGAAAAACAAAATGCCAATGAGGCCTTTCAAAACTTGGGTGTTGCCTATGCCGTACTAAGCGATCCTAAGCGTAAGGAACGTTATGATCAAACTGGACGAATTGAAGAAGGTGAATTTGAGGGTAATAAAGACTGGAATGCATATTTTAAAGAATTATGGACTGGTGTAGTAACTGCTGAAACAATCGAGGCACAAAAGTTAAAATACCAAGGTAATAGAAATAGATAGGTTTTAAATGTCTTGTATCTAGTATACTAAAGACTTTTTTTTTTAATTGAATAGGGTCAAACGAGGAAGAGGAAGATATAATTAAAGCTTATAAGAAGTTTAAAGGAAATATGGATAAAATGCTTCAGGTTATCGAGTGTTCGTCACCTATCGATGGCGAACGCTTTGAAAAATTGATTCGAAAAGCAATTAAAGAAAAAACTGTGACACAACTTAAACATTTCGAAACGACAACAACTGCTGAAGCACATGAAAAACGTATGAAAGTAGAGCAAAAAGCAGAAGCATCATTCAAGGCTAAAAAGAATAAGGAAGACTCATCTGATTCTCTTATGGAATTAATAAAACAAAGATCAAAGGAAAGACATACAAATATGAATAACATTATTAATTCTATTGAGGCCTCGGCAAAGGAAACTGAAGGAAAAGGCAAAAAAAGAAAACAAGAAGCTGATAGTATGCCAACAGAAGAAGAGTTCTTAAAGCTTCAACAAAGCATGTTTAAGAAATCAAAGAAAAATTAAATATATATAAATAAAAATAAATGTAAATATTAGTGCCATGATCGAACATTACTTATTCTGAACTGTTATTCTCGTGGTAATATAACTTTCTCTGCTAGTTGCGGTCTTTAGACACTTTGCGATCTAATACAAATGTTTATAAAAATATCAATAAAAGGGTTGATTTTAATCAGAAACTATTTGATCATTGTTAAATCTCGAAATCCGCGCAATCTTACATTATCCGTTAATTGCTAACAACAATTTATATCATACGTACTCTTTTTTATGTATATTTTATTCATCTTTTTTTTTTTTACGTTTGTTTGAGTGATTTTTTTAAGCGTCAGTATCCATTGGGTCAGCAGCTTCGAATAAGACAGCAGCAGCAGGTTCGGCGTTTTCTCTCTCTTGGTCAGTAGGGGCAGTGGAGCTAGTAGCAGTAGCACTTCCTCCTGGTAATCTTGTTCTACCTGTATCCTCACCAAGTAAATCTAAATATTTTTGCAATGCTTCACCTTCGATAATAGCAAAAGATTGGCCTTCACCTACAATACCAAGAGATGTGTTGTGAATATTAAGATCCTTATCCTGTTGCAATGTATCACGAAGTGCTTGAAGACCATGACGAACAAGTTCTTCCAAAGAGGCTGTATTTGCGTATTAATATATGCTCCATTTTTTTTTATACCTTATATTATATTATATTTATTTACCTGTTGAGAAATCATCGTGATGTTTTTCGAGATATGTCTTGGCGGATTGAGATCTAGCACCAATAGACATGGCGTAATATTCAAAACTGGTACCAGAAGGGGAACATTCAAAAAGATGAGGCCCAGTTTCCTACATATAATATAAAAATTGTTAACTCTTTTGTTGTTGTTGTCGCGCTTTTTTTCTCTCTTTTATATCACTTACGTCGTGGCCAATAACAAGAAGACCAACACCATAAGGTCTACGTCCATATTGTTGAGTGTTTACTTGTGCCTCTATATAAAAAAAACAAAGTTGCATATAAGTTGCTGAAATAATTAACAAGCTGGTTTCTTTACTACTTACTATCGGCAATGGTATTAACAATTCTTTGAACAGGTAAAGGTCTATCGTACAACATCTTTGACTTCATTGCTTCTGAACGCATAAAGTTACTGTAAAAAAAAATTGTGTCGGTATAATGTCAAAATTCAACAAATAAAAAAAAGGGGGGATTACCTTAAAACACGAGCATCAGAGGTTAAACCTGCAATACCAATTCCCATATGATCGTCAATCTTAATCAACTTCTTTTGATATGAAGCAAGTTCACCTGAAGAACGCTACAAAAAAAAATCAGTTAGTACCTTAGTGTATAATTATATCTGTTTTCAAGATGGATTACCTTGAGAGCAAGTAAAACAGCAAACTTATCACTTCTTAAACCAATGGCAGCAGAACCTTGCTTTACAGCTTCAACGGCATATTCAACTTGATGAATACGACCTTGAGGTGACCAAGTCGAGACATCGTTATCGTATTGGTTTCTAAACTGTTTTAAAAGGGTCACTGTGTTAAATATAAATCCAGAATAGTTGTGTCGATTTCATCTTTTTACCATTTTTTATATAACAAAAAAAAAGAGAGAGAAATATAAGTGTCCTGCAGTGTATTCGCGTCCCTTCTAAATATCCAGGCGAGAGAGAAAAAAAAAGTGACTTTTCTGAACTAGAACGCGCGGCCGCGAAGCCAATCAGCCACGTCATCAAATTTTCCTGCAAGAAAGCTCAGATGAAATGTATACACTAAGAAGCCAGTTTACCTACCTTATATGTTTCTATAGTATAATGGATACCAGTTATCGGAGGCCTTATTAAAGACTTTCTTATCGTACTGTATAATTATAACTTGTCTAGTTATTGAGTATATTAACTATAACAAAATTTGATTTTAATATACGGCTATTATTTTCATACATAGGGGAAAAAAAATAAAAAAAATAAGCGCAACCAAAGAATCCGTTAGTAGTTGAAACTGAAACGCTGGCCCAGTAGGCAGGAACAAGTTATTATGTTTTTCCCTTGCAAAAAATGTTTATTTCATTTATATTCCGCCTAACTAAGTAGTAATCAAACGGCTTTAATGAGTAGGGAAAATTTTGGTTACGCATTCTTCCAAAATAGGTTGTTTTATGCCAACAATTATATATATGAAATCAATTCTATGCGCGTATTCAATGCCGATCTAGGTTTACATTCAAATACTAACAAGAAAGAGAAATCCCAGTACGCGTTAGCGACATAAAAAAAAAAGGGTGGTAAGTGTACTCCCCCTCTTAATTAGAACATTATAAAAGACTTGATACTCTAAAAAGCAGCTTTTGTAAAAAGGAAATATGTAGAAGAAAAAAAAGTTTATAATTTTTTTTTTATTATCATTAAATTTTTTTAATACTAATCTGAGAGATGTATCTCTTAATGGAATAAGTTAAGTGTGAAAAAAAAGTAGATAGACATCGATTTAAAAAATTCTACTGAGATAAATTAAGGGCCGGAAGAGCTGGAGCTGCTTGATGCGGAACTAGAAGAGTCGGAACTGGAGGAAGAAGAAGAAGCAGAGCTGGAAGAGTCAGAGCTGGAAGAGTCAGAGCTGGAAGAGTCAGAGCTGGAAGAGTCAGAAGAAGAGGATGAAGAAGAAGAGTCTGAAGAAGAAGAAGAAGAAGGTCCTGCGGGGTCAATGATTCCAGAAAGACCCTTTTGAAGTCTGCTAATAATACCGGCGGTATCAGTACCAGAGTAAGCATCTAATGAAAAATTAAAAAGTGTTATCTATACTGCTTTTTTATGCGATCTCTTATGTATATATACTTACAAATATAGGAAACATCTGTATGGGTTTGCGTAACAGTGTCAACAAGAGTGGTGGTATCGGTTTTAACAGAAGTGTACAAGTTAATAACTTCGTAATAGGTTGATCCATCCTTAACAATGGTATTGGTAGCGATGATAGAACGCTTGGCCAAGCTATTCAATATAAATGTTGTTTAGTAAACACTGATATATGGTTTATAAATGTGTAGATACTTACTCCATGTGTCCAGCGGGAACGGCAGAAGCACAAGCAACGAGAGCGAGAATAGCAGAGATAGTGAAGAACTTCATTTTATTGAGTAAGGATATAATGTTTTTATAAAATTTATAAAGATAATATACCAAATTATTAGCCTATTTATACTCGAATGAAGAATGTCAGCCATAACAACACACCAGCTCTTTGTAAAATATTTTTTTACTTGGTATGTTACGAATAAAATACAAGTTGGTCTATTTTTTTACACATCAAAAAGTATCCGGTAGTTTGTTTCATACATATTTCTATCGCTAACGTAACAGCTTAAGTAATTTGATTTGATTTGATTTTTTTCGATTATACGCAAAAACAAGCCACTTTTCAAATTTACCTTTGTTTTTTCTTACATATTTTTTTTTTTTATTGCTTTACATAACTTCCAACAATGGCTAATAATAACTCATTACAGACCTTACAGCAAACAAATAGACTTGACTTTTTATTCACGGCAGGTTTTGAAATGTTTTCAACCGTACCTTCACTTAGTCGATATTATATAAATGAATTTCAACATACACTTAATGAATTTGAATTAACTGCTCAAAAGAATATTGAACGTTTAGCCTGTAAAAGTTGTGGACAAATATCAGTTCCTGGACTTAGTAGCAGAGTAGAAATCGTGCAAAAGAAGGCTGAAAAGAAAAGAAAACAAAGAAAAAATAAAATTCAAACTACTTGTTTAACGTGTAGTCGAATAACGTTGTATCATGGATCGTATAAGAAAAAGTTGCCTAAACCTTTAAGTGATACACCTGCTGTCGTGCCCGTGGCACCTACTGTGGATTCGAAAAAGAAGAAGAATAAGGGAAAAAAGAATAATCTCAAGGCATTATTATCTAAATCTAGTACTCAAGCAAAGAATAATAATAATGGTGGTGGATTAGGTGACTTTCTGTCATCTTTGTAATACAAAATCACTGTATATATACAATATGTATATATGTATACATATATTGTGTAAGGGATATTATTACATATTACCTAGAAAAAAAAAAAGGATAAAAAGAATAGGCATTATCATCATTCTTGTTATTAAATATGTTCTTACACCCATGCATTTTATCATATATAAAAAAAGTAGCTATAGACTATTTTATATATTACCTAATAAACTTTAAAAAATAATAATGCAGTTTTCGGTAGAGAATTTCTGTTCATAAGGTTCATTTGGTGTTGTTTAATTAAGTGAGAATTACAACAATTGAAAACAAAACAAATAGGTGCATTTAGTAATGCGATAAAAGGCCGGAATGTATATTTGTTTATTTTTAAACAATATTATACGTACAGGAATTATTTTAAAATAAAAAATAACTCTTTGTGTTTAACCATACTGATAATAAAATTTCATTTTAAAACAAATTCGTCTTGATAAAGCGCACAATTCTAATAACGACAATATACGATATTGAAAAAGACGTTTATTTTTTTTTCAAAACAGACAAAATTTACCAGCAATACTATATATAATTTACAATTTTATTTTCAAAAAAAAAGAAAGAGTTTAACGTTTCTTGTATCCGCTCTTCTTTTGTTCACCCTTATACTTTCTCTTTCCTTGAGCGCCAGTTCTTTCTTCTTGATCAAGATCAGCATCGTCATCATCATCCTTACGACTACCACGCTTTGACTTTTTACCATTATCAGTCTCTCTTAATTCTATAGTTGCAATACGTTGAGCTTCATCAACACGTTCCTGTAACATCATAACTTCATCCTTTTCACAAGGGAAAGGATCCAACTTGTGGTCTAAATCTTTTTCGATACGTTGGATTAATTCTACATCGTATTGAGTAACAAAAGTTACTGACTTTCCGGATCTACCAGCTCTTGCTGTACGACCAACACGATGAATATAATCCTTTGATGATTGAGGTACATCGTAATTGATAACAACATCGACCATAGGGATATCAATACCTCTACTAGCAACATCAGTAGCAACTAAAATATTACGTGCACCAGCCTTGAATTTATTAAGAGCACCTAAACGCTTAGCTTGAGGCAATTGCCCATGAAGAGGAACAGCAGCAAAACCAAGATTTCTTAACATGATGGCAATCTTTTGTGTATCATGACATGTACGTGTGAAGATAATAGTAGAATTACCGGCAAGTTCATTTAAAAGATAAACCATATAACAATCCTTGTGCTTGAGAGGGAAAAAAAGATAGTATTGTAAAAGAGTCTTTACAGTAGAGTATTTACTGGCAACTTCAACCTTGACAGGTTTGTTTAAACTTGCTCTTTGAAGTTTAGCAACCTTTGTTGTCATAGTAGCAGAGAACAAGAACGTGTTTCTTTCACGAGGAATTACCTTGAGAATTTGATCAATCTTGGGTCCAAAATCCATATCTAATAAACGATCGGCTTCATCCATAACTAAATATTTCAAATTCTTTAAACTAAAACCCTTCGTGTTCTCCAAATGATCTTGGAGACGACCAGGTGTACAGACAATGACGTGAGGGCGTTTGGAAAGTGCAATTGATTGAGACATCATATCCATACCACCAACAATGACTGCTGATCGAACACCAATAACTGTACCGAGTGATTCAAAAGTTTCTGCAATTTGATATGCTAATTCTCTATTTATTTATCACACGCATAAGTAAAAAAAAAAACAATTCCCTTTCTCCAATTTTTTTTTATCATTGAATTAAATGAACTTACCTTGTAGGTGCTAAGACACAAGCAAAGAATGCTTGAGGGTTATCCCAAAGTCTTTGAATAATAGGGATAGCAAAAGCAGCGGTTTTACCAGAACCAGTTTGAGCAAGGCCAATAATATCACGGCCTTCAATAGCCCAAGGAATAGACTCCTTTTGGATCTCGGTAGGATGTGTAAACTTCATTTTTTCAATAGCTTCACATAATTGAGAAGAAACACCCTATTTTTTTTTTAAAAAAAAAAAAGGTAAGCAATGCAGATCTAAAAAAAAAGTAGATCTAGTTACTGATTTATACTTACAAGTTCCGCAAAGGTTGTTTCCTCTGGCTTCTTCTTGGAAAGCAATTCCATATCAACACTAGGTTTAGCTTCTTTATCTACTGCAGTGGACATGATCGGTATAATGAGTAATAGAAAAAAAAAACTACTATGCCTTTTTTTCTTTTTTTTTTTACATAGAAATAATTAAATGTCAGTTACAAGACATACATAAGCCACTTCTGTTACTAGATGATTAACGGTCCAGTGACTGCAGTTGCTATTTTGACGTGAAAACGTTTTTTCTTTTCCTTTTTTTTTTGCATATTATTTTTTAACTTGCAATTGTAATAATATGGCTACAGTTGAAACTAAACAGAAGCAAGCATCAGCTGATGACTTTGAGGATGATTTCCAAGAAGAAGAGGCTATTTTTTCAGACAATGAACCAGCTATTGAGGATGACGAAGCACCAGTTTTAAAACGTAAAGCACCCGAATCCGAAGAACCTAAAAAGAAGAAGAAGAAGCAACAAAAGAAAAAGAGGGCTCTCAACCCTTTCGATACTATCAACATTTGGGGAGAAGAGCCTTCAGTACAAGCAGAGTATTTAGCCGATCGTCAAAAGATTTCTTTACCAAAGTTATCTTCTGTTGAGTTGGAAGAACAAAATTTACCAGAGTCAGGACTTGTCAATAATAAGAATTTTAAACAAGAACATGTTTTAGAAGCTTTACCTAATTTTATCAAATTTGGTGTTGCTGGTCATAAGAAGCTGGCAAAGAAGCCTACAGTTCTTGCTAGTCCTGTTGCTTTAATTATTACTCACTCTGCTATTCGTGCAGTTGACCTTGGACGGTAAAGTATATATTTTTTTTTAAAAAAAAAAAAAGTGTATATGTAAACTAATTTATCGAGGGAATAATATAGTGCATTAAAGGAATTTAGTACAACAGCCAAGGTAGCAAAGTTATTTGCAAAGCATTTCAAGATTGAGGATCAAATTTACTTTTTAGAACACGAAGCAATTCATATGGGTATTGGTACACCTAATCGTCTCCAAGCACTTGTTGATCAAGGCCATTTGAAATTAGATAATTTGGAATTAGTTGTTATTGATACCGAGAGAAATGCAAAGAAATTCAATATCTTTGATCTTCAAGAAGTTCGTACTGATCTCTTTACTTTCCTTGGTGCTCATATCGCTCCTTTAGTAAAGGAAGGTAAAACCAAGATTGGTTTATTCTAAAAAAAAAAAAATTACGTATATATAATGTAAAATTTGTATTTTATCCCCCCATACTTCATCAAACCCCTCCTCTTTTTTGTTAATTGTTCATTAAATCTTTTTTAAAAAATATTATGTCATTGCACATCTTTTCCCGGTAAATTCTAGCATTTGAGGTTACTATGTTGGTTGCTATTACAATACTTGATTGTAATTGATGTTTTTATTTTTGACGGTTTTCTTGTCCTACATACAAAAAAGTATTCCAAATTTGCTCTAATTTCACCGTATTCAGTCTGAAAAAAAAACAGCGGGAAATTTCATATGCTATGCCCTGCTGTCCCTACGTCTTTTTGCCCTGTATGACGTTTTATTAAAATTAGAATAGAAAAACGTATCGGTTGATGAAAAATAAGATGGGAGCGGGACATTTGTTTTACCCATAACCGTGCATGTTATCCTTTATTGTATCAATATCACACGTTTGCTATCAAGACAATTAAACTTCTCCAAAATGCAAACTTTTTTGTCGTTTGTATCACAATAACAACAACGAAGAAAAAAACAATGGAGAAATCGGCCCTTTCCTTTTTTTAAAAAAAAAACCATAATGTGACGAATTGGTGAGACGCATTAGTGTTCAAATATTATGGAATATAAAAGAACAATGATATATATATATATATATACACTTATGGATTTTCTAGTCCATCGAATCACAATTCGTAAAACATATACCTTTTTGTATTATAGAAAAAAAGAAAGTAAACAATATTCGGATATTCAATCTAACAGCCTCACATTTGGTCTATAAGGTTTAGTGCCTCTTTTTTCATATATATATCCTTGTTTTAATTCTCTCTTTCTCTCTCTCTCTCTTTTTTTTTTTTTTTTTTGTAGCATCATCCTTTTTTCCTTATATTATCATCAGAACTACGTCATAACCCATTGTTGCGATAATATATAAGAAGGGGAAAAAAATGCCTGACAAAAATTTAACTCTTTCTTCTCATTCACTTCATCGCCAACCAAACGATTCCGCCCTCATTAGTTCAACAAAGTCTTTACCTCTAGTAAAACGTAGATTCTCAGCAGCAAAAATGTTGAATAAAGCAAAAGATTCGACGATATCTCTAGTAAATCGTCACAGCCTAGAATCCAAACGTTTGTCCGATGAGAATTTAACTGTGCAACCAGCATTAGAAGAGGATAAAAGGTCGTCTTCACTCACGTCACTTGAACAACTTAAAGTACCTTCTAATGAGTCTTTACAAAATGATGATTCGACTATCAGTAGAACATTATCAACTAAAAAGAAACACTATAGCTTACCAATTCGAAGACCTTTCACAATTAAAAAAGATTGCGCAGATTCTTCGCTATCTTCATTCACTACGAATTCATCTAATACTACGGCGCCGGCGACAGCAACTGAGTCTAGTGCGGCGACGGCGGCGGCAGCAGCGGCAGCTGAAGCTGATATACTCTCTGGAAGTGAAAGGCCCGGTAGTTTTGCCACTGCTTGTGATTTCCGATTGGCTAAAAACAAACGAAATGAAGAATTTCACGCGCTTTTCAAAAGTGTACGAGAAAATGATTTGTTAATTCAAGGTAAAAAAAGCTAAAATTTCCCCCTATTTTGGGATTAAAAATGATATAACTGTAGATTACAAGTGTGCTTTATCAAAAGATATTCTTTTACAAGGACATCTGTTTATATCTGAACACCATGTTTGCTTTAAATCAAATATATTTGGTTGGGTCACCAATGTAAGCTTAAATTCCTTTATGTATATTTCATTTAGATTAATTTTTTTTTTTCTTAGTTGGTAATCAATTTTGATGAAATTACACAAGTTGAAAAAAAAATGACGGCTCGAATTATTCCTAATGGTATTACCATAGTAACAAGTACATCTAAAGTAATATCACTGTCAAAAATATTATATTATGTGTATATTCAACTTTTTTTAATTTAGCATGTTTTCGCTTCTTTCCTTTTGCGTGATCAGGCATATGATCAAATTGTAAAAATCTGGGACCTTAGCAAGAAAGTCAATTCTGTCATACCAACTTCATTTGACGACGATGATGATAATAACTCTTTATATGGAGACACTGAGGACGAAGATAGTTTGAATTCGGATGACTCTGCAATTCTTTTGAGTGACCCATCATCATTAACCCAAGATAAAAAAGAATTAACCATACCTATTGCGTCGGTTAAACCGGCCTTGACACCCGATTCTACTACAATCAAAGATACCCCTACTAAACTACGACCAAGATCAGTTTCAGATTCAAATTATAGAGGGCGTCGTGAACTTGCTATTCAGCCTGAATCTAGCTTGAAACGAGAAATAACATATCCGTCTACAATTACACCTATTAAAAAAACAAGAGTTTGTCCTTGTACTGTTCAAGGTGAACAATATTCTCGTATCGCTATAAATGAAACTTTTCCTGGCACTGTTGAGGCCATGTTTAAATTATTATTTGATAGTAGTTTTGTCAAAGGCTTTTTAGAACGTTACGAAAACTTTGAGAATGTACAGACAAGCGTTTGGCAACATGGAGCACGTGAAATCGTAGGACAGCGAAGAATCAAGAGCACTACCTCCGGTAAGTTTTCTCCTTTTTTTTTTTAGTATTATTTTTTAAACAAATAATTACATAGGAACCAAAGTTGTGAAAACCCTGTTTCAAGAAAAAAAAATTCATCGCAAGTACCCATACTATGCTTGTGTTACAACTAAAAAATCGATGCCAGATATGCCAATGGGTGCTGTTTACTATATTCAACTGCGTACCTGCATTACTCGTGTGAGTAAAAATAAGGTCCATCTTCTTGTGACATTTCAAATTGTATTTTCCAAGAGCGGTCTAGTCAGTTGTAAGTTGACCCTCAAAAAAAAAAAAAAAAAAAAAAAAAAAAAAAAAAAAAAAAAACGCGTTGCAAATACTCATACATATTTTCTATAGCTATTATAGAAAAGAATGCAGCAGATGATCAGATAAGACTCTATAGTCACTTAAATTCTATCCTAAATAAGCCATATTTAGTTCAGGAACTTGTTGACAATGTACAATTATTACAAGACTTAGATTTAAACGATAAAGATATTCCAAAACAAATATCAGAGATAGATTCTAAAAAAGAACGTAAATCTTTCCTTATCGTTATTTATATCTGCTTCTTTTTAATCTTATTAACGCATTGCATTATGGCTTTACGATTAAAAAATATCACTCATCACCTTGCTTTGGTGCAACAGAAACCCCAGCACAAGGATATTCATTGGGTTGATCAAAATATGGACCGTATTCATCATCAATTAAATCAAATACAAGGTGAAACACAAGAATACCATCAACGTATAAAAAAATTAAATAGTTTACAGTAAGAAAAAAACCAACTATTTGTACATACTTTAACTCTACATATCATATATTTTTATCAATCGTGAAAAATAAATCACTACTTTTATATATATATATAAAACCCAAAATTTTGTAAGAAAAAAAAGTTTATTATGAAGTAATATGAAATATAAGTTTGTTTTGGAGAGGGGGTGATATGGTACTAATGAAGAAAGAGGATATATATATATATGTGGAAAAAAAGAAGGAAAAGGAGGAGGGGGGAGGGGAGAGAGAATACAAATTGTTTTATGAAATACCACGAAGTATTTCGAGTGCTTTTTCAGAACGACGAACAACTAAATTGTTATCATTCAATACAGTATCAGCTGGTTCAAAATCAGAACATTCACAAGCAGAATCAACTTCATCGCCTTGGTTAGATACATACGAACATAACCTAGTGAGACGTTCAACTATAGCTTGGTTCGTTCTTAAACCATCAAGTGAATGATGACGAATCATACGACGTAAATTTAAACTAGAGTGACGCACTTGCTCAGTCATGGTATTTTCCCAAGCTTCGCTTTGTTCAGCCAGCGCAGGAGCTAAACCCCAAGCAGAGATCCAAGCTTCCAAACCAGTAACGGCGGTAACAAATTCAGCTAATGCTAATACAGAGCTTTCTAAATCTTGAGAACCGTTTTTTTTAGTACGTATCTTTTTCATGTTTTCTTTAATTTGTTCAGCCTTCCATAACTCTTCTACACCTTGACGTTGTTGTTCATGACCTTGTTTTAATAAAGTAGAGCCAATCAAAATATGAATCATGCTCTTTTTTGTCAATTCGTCCAATTGATTCATACGATCCTTATGGCCAACCAAGTCCCGACTATTGCCGCCAGTGATCTCGCGTGATACAAGTGAACGTGGCACTTTTTGAATTAATATATTAATCAGGCTTTCAGCGGTTTCTGTATCACTCTTCCAGAGAGCTTCTACAGTAGCGCCAACGGCAGCTAACCAATGAGCTAAACGATGATAATCGTCCATTTTTTCATTATTGTCAATTGGGTCGGTGATATCCAATAATTGAGCAAATGCAGTCTCGCTAAAGTCAGATTGTTCTTGTTTATCAGCAGAAGGTTTGGCAGTAATAGAAATAATTAAACGACCAAATTGAGTTTGTAAATTGTCAAGCAAATGAAGTGTAGATAAAATACCGACAGGTAAAAGAACAGGTGCGGTCATGGAAAGAGAAAGGCCACGAGCTTCAGAGTTTCCAAAATGTTCAAGTTGTTGATTCATCACTTCAACTGTTTCGTACCATGCTCTTGATTTTAACATAACTTCAATACGGTCTTCACCATCATCTTCGTGGCAATCAAAAATTAAGGCACGCATTAATGTATCGTCTTCAAGACCGGATTCATACATGGCCAATCTCCAAAAGTAACGAGAAAGTAATTCAGAGATACCATGGTGAGGAATAACGAGGGCCATTTGTAAAGCAGCCGTAGCATAAACACGAGAACGAGATTGCTCCACGTACTCATTTTCGTCATCTTCCATTAACTCAATTAAGTTCATCATATGAAAGCAAGAATAAAGCATGGAACATCTAGTGACCTGTGGATTACCACCTAAACATTCTACTTCATTTAACTTTATCCATTTACATGCTTGCACCCATTGTTCTTGCGGAGTTACGTTTTGATCATCGTACAAGATTTCATAACCAAGCCAATGACGAGATATAAATCGAATGATTTCTTTTACAAGTAAAATATAGAATGCAATACGGCTATAGTGCTTTTGTGGTAATATGGTATCTCTCTTGGTATGAGGCTCGTTTTCAAGTGACTTGACAAGTATGGTGTAGATTTGCATACACTTTTGATCACCTGGGGTCAATGGTGTCACATGCGCAGCTAGATTACCATTTAAACTCGATTTGTTGCTGGTTGTCGTACGTGTTTTCTTGTTCACTCGGCGTACTTTGATAAAGCCGTATGAGAACCAGAAACGAAACATGGGGAGAAGGAGTTGGATAAGGCATATGGCAAATACCGTAGATCGAATTGCGGACCTAAACAAATTGAAAGTTTAGTTTTTTTTAAAAAGTATATATCATATATTTATATCTTACCAACCATCAGAAAGCGGGAATAAAGAACCAAAATATGATGTAGTTGAACTACCATTTGAAAAGTTGGCAAGTTCTTCTGCAGTACGAGAGATATGGTTATGGTTTTCGAATTGTTCTTTGGAGGTAGGACCGGCAGATAGAGGAGAAGCAGAGAATAAACTGATGGCCATGAAGACAGCCATAAAAATGCGATTAGAAACAGAAGTATTATTATTATTATTATTATTATTGTGATCTAGCTTTTGTCGAATAGCTACAGGAGATGATAATCTATCTTTTGTAAAATAAATATCTTCTTCTTCTTCTTCTTCTTCTTCATTACGAGACCTCTTTTTAGAGTCTTTACGATGCTTCCGTTCCTGATGCTTTTGTACAGCACGTTCTTGTAAGCACTGTCTTTTAAATTCTTGTTCACGTTGATTCTTTTGCACCAAGTATCTAGCCAATACATCTTGTCCACCAGGTAATTGACTTAATAGATGTTGTAATGTACTGTTTTCAACAGATAGTTCATGTTCTGTTCTTTTCAAGTATAAGATATATTCGGTTGCTTTACGTAATATGGTTGCTTTATTGAGTTTTTTGGCAATAGCTACACCGTCAAGAAATTCGGCACCGTCTTCTTCATCGTCGTCGGAAGGTTTGGTGCTAGTCTTGATTTTGGCATGGACTAAAGCCGGAACAGCATTTTTTAATTCGGTAATACAGTCGTTGATATTGTTACGGTAACGACGTTCAATTACGTTATGCGCCTTCTTTTTTAGCAGTGGAGGAGGTTTGGTATCTATCACTTTTGATGTTTTTCTAGCTAAAGGTTGAATAATAACCTTGTCTAATTTTATGTAAAACGGAATACAATTAAAAACAAACTATTATTATGTAAGCTTTTTATTTTATTTTTACCTTGGTATGGTGGGTTTTTTTTAATAGGATGGTTTATTGGAGTAGAATAGATATCAGCTTTAGGTGAATTTGTTGGAGTTTCGGAAGGTGTATGGTAAGCAGAAATAGGAGAAGGATGTGGATAGAATAATTTATCTGAAGGTTCATGTAAAGAGTCTGGACTTCCAAATGGTTGTGGTGGTGAGTGAGGACTAGTTTGTTGATTTATTTGGTTTGTTTCAGCAGTATCCCATTGATTATACAAGGCAGTGTTGTTGGGTTGAGACACATTGATGTTTGGTGGGTTCACCATACCAACCATTTGATTATTACCAATCACAGGTGTAGAATAATAACTAACTGGCGGTAAGTAATTCTCAAAATCTTTCCATGCTTCCATTTCTTGTTCTAGGGCTAATTGAGCCTGCCGCTGTAGTTCTTCATCAAACTGTGATAGTGATTGATAGGAATCTGTTTGGTTATGAGGAGGTCTATTAAATGACTCCATTTTTCTTTAATAAAGGTTTAATAGAAAAAAAAAGGAATATATAAAGAAGGAAAGGAATAAGAAACTAAAATAAAAAAATATTTGATACAACTTCGGGGTGAAATGATTATGGGCTGATTTTATTTTATTTTATTATAGTCAGGCTTATGGAAATTGGCGTTTTCTAAAAAACAATTGGCCGAAAGTCAAAAATAAATATCGGAATTATAAAAAAAAATATCACAAAGTTAAATTATTTTTGTCGGAAAGATTGGATTTATTTGGCAGATGTTTTTGGCGGTTTTTTTTTTTTTGTACTTTTTGCTTCTTAACTAAATGTAAATTATTGTTAAAGAAAAGTTTATTTAAAAGAAATATATATATATATATATATTAGAACGGTGTTTTATTATAGCAGTTAAAAATTCGATGCTTAGAAAGATTACAGAAACCATAAAGGTTACTGATGAGTATATCATTACAAGCATCAATAATTCTGCTAGACAGATTTTCTTCATTCATAAGTCTGTCACGCTTCATCTTCCCTTTAACTACTACCCAATATTGCTCAATAGGATCCAATTCAGGCGATTAGGGAGGCAGATACATAACTTTATAACCTTTACTTTCAATTTTTCTTATCATTGGCTTGGACTTATGGATAGAAGAATAACACCTATTGGCTATTGCCGTCATCATTGTCATCAACTTCATCTTCTTCCTCCTTACTACAGAAAGGGTCAATCCAAATAGTTTTTTGAAGGGGCTTGTTGATGGTGCTTTTTTCTTATTAATTCTTCTCATGCTTCTTTTTGTTTGTTTATTATCATGTATCGTATTCTTAATTGACATACATATATTCTAAGTTAAAAGAGGTTTAGTCAATACACAAACATAAAATACATCTAGCGAGAATATAAACCTTGAAATATTTTAAAGTTTTTAAAAGCTCCTCCACTCTTCCTTCTTTCACTTCTTTTATACTACAAGGAACATCTACGTCTTTCAATTTTCCTACGACTGTCCATTCTTCAGAAATCACTCGAATTGTATAAATATCCGACTCCAGTCTTTCGCACAAAATAAAGGGTATTCGTAGTTGTTTTGCCTCTTCGATTGAGAGGTTTCCATTGTTAATTGTTTCTTTTAAATGAATTAAACTGACTATAACCGCTTTTTTCTTGTAATAGTATTTTGATGGAGCAGGTCTTTTCGCAAATTCAGACAAAGGTAAATATGGAGTTTTTGCATATCGAGATATTATTCTTAGATCTTTTCAAACATGCTGGGCTTTTTGTGTCACCCCTATCAGAGCAAATATGTAAGATAAGATTCTTACGTCTTAAAATAGCTGCTTCTGTTATCCTTGGATTTGTAACTTCTTACATATCGACCAACTATGGTTCCAAAGGGTTCTCTGTATCCGTCAATATAAGCTGTATCATTGGATATAAACTAAAAAGAAGGTTAATTCTTGGCACACCACCATTTACACCACCAGCGCCAATTTAGCGAAATTCCTGCATCGATACCACCATATCATAAGGAAATATTTAGTCATTTGATAATATAAAAGGTACTTGCTTGTATATGAATTCATTGTTAAAAAAAAGGAAAAGGAAAGGAAAAAAAAAAATTGGAATAAAAAATAGGCGATTTTAATCATGATAAAAAGGGTTTTATTTAACTATAATAAAATTGGGGAAAATAAGCTATATTTTGGTCAAAAAGAAAAGGCGTTTGGTTGATAATATAGTCCTATTATGTAATATATTCATAGTATCCTGTAAGTGGTAGAAAGTATGGTATGATAATAGGACGGTTTGTGTTTAATCCTTTTGGGTTTTAATTAAAAAAAAATCGCTATGAGACATTTTACTGAGACATCATATTAATAATTAAAAGTGATACGACATGTTTGTTTACGCAGTTGATCGTAGGCATAAGAAGTTTTGCTAATTGTTCTAAACACTTGTTTAATTTGATATTCTTTATTATGGTGATTTGATTCCTTATCACCACACAGGTTTAATATTGCCTGTAAAGTTTTGACTTCTTCAACACTCGATTGGCATTTTTTTTTTTCTTTTTTTTTTTTTTTTTTTTTTTTTTTTTTGTAAACATAGCTTTGATTGACTAGATTCTGTAGAGTTTGCTATGGTAAAAAATTCTGGTACTTGGTCTGACGTATTGAGTAGAATATCATGTAAATCGGTGTTTATTTCTATTGCCTTTTCATCTTCTTTTCTTGGGAACAATCGAGATATATTTAAAATCATTGTTGCATACTTGTTGAGAGTGACTTTCATGTACTTAACCAGAAAATTTATTTCTCCATTTTGATTATTGAAATATAGGCGTATTACTTTTTACGTAAAAACAAAAAAAAAGTAGCTCGATATTTTATACAATATTACAATCAGGCGGAAGAAAAGAGACTTATTCTATGAAAAATATGTACATAAAGCGTTTCGTGTTTAAAACCCCGTATGGAAATCAAAAAAAAGTTTTTCTTTTTAGATGTGCCCTTTATAAATATTTGAAATACATATTACTGTAAACTTTGCGTCTCTCTAAAAAACCGTTTCATTAGAATAAGCAAAAGATATCCTTTCCCGATAAATAAAACGTATATAATAACAAGTTTTTTTTCATTGAGTTAACAAGTTTTCTTTCAGTAGATCTACTCTTGATGTATCAAATATAGAAATACATTTTAATAATTAATTATCTCTTCAACTGTCGCTCAAAACTCAGTTTAGTAGGACAGTAAAATCTTATTTTATCGCACGGTTTTGTTGTTGTTGTTGTAGCACAATTGTATACTACAAGGACGTTAAACTATCTCAATATTTATATATATTCTTGTTACTGACTGTGATGCGCTCTCTTTGAACTTGGAGAGGGGGGGGGGTTATCTCGTAAAAAGTGTATATATCCACGGGACGGCATGTATCCGAATCGGAAGTAAATTGTATATTTTTGTTGGTACAACTCTAGCAGAACAAAAAAACAAAGTGTCTGGGGCTCGCGTGGCTTTGGTAGTTTATATATATATATATAACTACTTTCTTTAATAAGATACTCTTTTCTCTTTTTAACTCTTGACAAAAAAAAATAAAAAATAAAATCTTTGTATATTTAAACAACAAATGAGGTTCCTTTTGAACCTTGTATTACTATTAATCTTATGGACACCATTACGAAATGCACAGAGTATCGATTCAGTTTGGTTTCCTAGCAATAATTTTACACTTTGTAGTCAAGGACAGTTTGATGTTTCTAGTGTAAATCGATATTTTGATGTAACGACGTCTAGTTACAGTTTTAATTTTACCAGTACTTCAAATACGACTGTTACCAATTTAAACCAACAGGGATCAAGTAATTTTCTTTATATATACTTTTTTTTAAAAAAGAGAGTAGATAATTAACATACCTCTTTTTTTTTTTTTTTTTTTTTTTTTTTAGCTTATTCTAGCTCGAGAATGGAAATAAAATTTGGATTTGAATCGATACATACGCAACCACAAAGACTTTGTTTAGATAGTATAGAAGAGTGCCCATTAATACCTCAAACGAATTTTACAATTCAAAGAGTAAAAAATTAAAAATAGGTTTTCTTTAACGTAGTACTTATATGATTCTATTAATAGTCATACAACCTTTCTCATATTCCGTTATATCCATTGGCGGATATTACAGCTCAGTACACGGCAACAGCAGCAGATTCAAATAACCTTGTTTGTATACGGTTTGCACCTGTTGGGTATCAACATCCTACTTGGCGTAAAATATTTACATGGCTTCCAATTAGTTTTACTATCACTGCGGCTATGATTTCGTTCATTGCTTCATTAAAAGTATTTAATGATTCCTCCTCTTATGATATGTTTTTATTCAGCTCTAATTATGCTTTATTGCCTGGTATATTAAGATTAAAAACACCTGGGTTCTTTGATTTGATATTTTACTGTCAGTTTATTGTTACAGTAGGTCAATTTAATATTGATTATCCAAGGTTTCATGCATTGTTTACGTCGAATTTCTCGTGGAGTTTTTTGCTGTTTAACCAATCGGGTTGGTTGCATGGTTTAATGGACACATTGTTTGCTGGATCATCATCTGGAGCGGTGATAGATACGTCAGTTGCTGGTTACAGTATCAATAAAAGACAACAAGAGTTGATAAATGGTACAGATACGAATGTCATTCGTGTGGCTGGTACTGGTATGTCTGATTTCTCTATTGCGTCTGGTATTGATATAAATGCAATGTTCTTTACCATGATGGTTTATTTGTTAATTATTATTGGATCATGTTTAATATTGTGCTTTGTTGGTTGGATTGTATTATTGATTTCGACTACTAGTGTATTTAATGATAATCCAGATTCGAAAACAAAGTCTAAAAGGATGTTGGATTTTACGATAGGTAAATACACCCAATATATATATATAAATAGCAACTAATATTTTTTTTTTTAAAAAAAAAAAATCAGGTGTTCTTGTACGAATATTAAGTCTAGCTTATGTTCCTATGATGACCTTATCGTTTTATCAATTAATGATTCCTTCATATTGGTACATTACGGTATTAGCAGCTGGATTTGTAATGATACCTTTTTTATTTTATGGATTTGTAGCTATCAAATTATTACAGATTCGTCCAGCATCCTTTATCTTTACCGAAATTCAATTGTTATTACGATATGGATCACTCTATAATACATTTACAGATGATAAATTTAATTTTTTTATATTGGTGATTGTTTATAAATCGTTAATAGCAGCAATGATTGGATTATTTCAAACGAGTGGATTAGCACAAATTATTTTGGTTATTTTGGCTGAATGTACATTAATGATTGCAATCATGATCAAGTTACCTTATAGTGATGGACAAGTAAATTTTATTCATGTTACTGTTTCATTTATTCGATTGGTTGTATTAGCATTAAATATTGCTTTTTTACCTACTATTGAAGCAACTGTATTAGTAAAGCAATATGTTGGATATGTTCAAATGTCGTTACATTGTTTGGTATTTTTTGTATTTTTGACGTTACAAATTAAGAATATAGTTATCATAGCAACTGGGCTTGGAGAAGACGAATTGGATGAGACAGGCAAACCACCTGCCCGTATGATCATGTGGCGAAAAAAGAGAGCACCTCATCAATTACATATTCATAGTTCAACTACATTAATGTCAACTACAACAAATAGTGCAGTACTTCGATCTCAAACGGCTAGCTTTTATATGAACAATAATACTAGTAACCGAAATTCTAACCGATTAACCGGAGATTCACAAACATTAGATATGTTTACAAATTATTATACAAATAATAATAATAGTAGTAGTACAACAGCAGCATTAAAGCCAGATGAAGTTATTAGACAAAAAGAATTGGTAGCAAATAATGGAAATATGTTACAACAATATCCTGAACTTGTTGCGGATTATTTAAATACAACAGTACAAGCAAGTTCTAGTAGAGTATATAAATTAGATGATGAAATTGTTCCTGTTAATGAACCTTTATTAGTGGAATCAATTAATGTACAGAAATCACATCTTCCTTCTTCTCCTCCTCCTCCTTTACCTAAACATATCGTGTTAAATAATGACTCGACTTATTCCCCACCTCATCAACCCTCTCCCACAAGTATTTTAATTCAAGAAGATGTATAATAAAAATGTATTAAGAACGAACAATTGTTACAGAAAATAATTTAACTTTTGAATCTAAACCTTGAATTTCTTGATCTAATTCAAATTTTTTTGGTTGAATTTTTTTATCCATATTTTCTATAACTGAAATAACTGCGGGTGCTTCCAACATAAAACTAGGTTTTGAAGGAAATATAATTTGTAAAGTAGACGAACTATAAAATTGTTGTGAATTAGGAGTGACAGGAGGACTAATATCATCATCTTCTTCATCATCGGATGATTCAGGTCTTATCAGTTTAAATTGAATACCACTTTCTAATAAAGCTAAACCTGGTTGCCTAGGAGAAATTAAAAATATAATTTCCATTAATCTACCAACGTATTTACATACAGCAACCCCATATTTTCCAATCATATCTTCAATAGCATTAAATGCTGGATCGGGTACTTCTCCTCCTTGACGATAAGCAAGAATTAATGCTAGAATAGCACGCTCTGAATGAAGTAAACCAGGAATATTTGCTAAAGGACCACTAGCTAGGGGCATATGAAATGCAACAAATGCACGAGTTTCTTTGGGATAATGTGTAGTTAAATTAGCAAGGTGTAATGCAGCAGGAATCAATCGATGTAATTGAAGTGGATGATCAGGAGATAAATAAAGTGGTGGTATAGCATCTTTTAATACTTTAAATACAGTATCAAAATCAGTTTTAGATAATGCGTGAGGTAAATGAGATACATGAGATTTAACACCTTCCAATAATGGATCCTTTAATTGTTCAGACAATGGTAACATATGATAACATATACCTTGTCTTGCACCACCTTCACTAAAATAAATTTGTTTAATCTTAATCACCTTCATAATAGCAGATACTAAGAAACATGTTGCGGGAATCATACGTGTTCTACGTTTAGATATACGAAATACTTTTAATTCTGTTACAAGATCTTCAGGGTCACGATCTTTAAATTGATCTACTAATTCCATTAATTCGTCACCAGTCATACTGTAACCACTAATAATCGGAATTGGATAAGTCATCTTTTTTTTTGTCTTGACTTGCTGGTTAGATACTGAGGTATGATTGGTGAATGCCATCGATAGATAACCAAGTGCTCGAAAACCACCCCCGCTCATATATAATGTGTATCCATCGTGGTCTTTTAAATGGCCAGGAATATTTGTGGTTGATTTGGCTATAGTCACTTGATCAATTATCTCTTGATATAGTTTTTTCTTCTTTTTTGGTTCATCATCACATTTTAATAAACGTTTACGAAGAATAGCTGCACCGTAAGGAAGTGATACTGGGCTGGAAGAAGTCTTTAATCTTTTTGTAGGGCGTGGAGATGATAATGGCGAAGAAAGATTATTATTAGATGTTACATAACTTAATTCACAAGATCCACCACCTAAATCCATAGTTAATCCATTCACTTTATAAAATGAACCTAATAATACAAATAAAAGGAGGTTAAATTTGCTGCTTCTCCTTCTCTCTCCGTTTGTTACTGAGATAAGAAAAACTTTTTTTTTTACCAACAATTCCCATTGAGGAAATAATTGCTTCTTGTTCTTTTGTTAAGATATCTACTTTCCAATTTGTAGCAGTATAAATACTATCTAAAAATTGCTTTGAATTGGAAGCAATACGAGTTGCTTCAGTTGCAATGACCTTGACATTGTTGGGATCTAGTCCCTCATGTTTACATATAGTTTTGAAACGTAAAAAACTTGAAATGACTTGATCGATCGTCTCTTGTGGAATGAAGTGTTCGTCGCCTTGAGCTTCTAGTAATGAAATTGGGGCTCGCTCTTCGTAGGCTACTGGTAAGTGACGAGAGAGAGAAGTCACAATACCAAATCGGATACCATTAGAACCCATATCTACTACACCAAAAGGTGCTTCAATTGTTTCTAATGTCATTTTTCTTGAACAAATAAAAAGATAATAAAGAAGGGGAAAAAACTTTTTTTTTGTAGTTTTACATAATTTATATGTATTTTTTTAATTAAATAACCGAAACTTAAAAAAGGAAAGTGCTACAACAAAAAAAAAGTCTAAATTTAGCACTGTTTAACGTGAATTGACAGCTTGTTTCTAAGAAACATATTTTGCATCCAATAAAGACGGTATAATGGTTTGATCCGTAGTTGCTTTTACTAGCGCCAAATGATGTCTCGTAATATAGTTTTTGACTTTACATTCGGTGAATTCAACTGATACCTTGTCATCTAAATCCAACCAGAGATAATCAACATATGATAATACGAAAAAGTCAATCTGACAAGCTATATATGTATAACACACATTAAAAAAAAAAAAAAAAAAAAAAGGACATATATATATACACTCAAATTACTTACTGTTAAATGACCAACTATCATCATCTACTCTAACACATCCATTATGCTTCTGATTATTACCTAAATCTAAACCATCTAATTTTTCAATATAAAGTGTTTGTCCGTATGGTATATCATTAGCTGCTACACTGACAAACGGTACTAGATTTTGTGAACCAGATCCTAATCCAAATACGTTATGCTGACGACCTTTTTGACCCACTTTAATAAATGATTTAGTTGAATTGTCAATATTAATTAAGTCACCATTCTCTAACAAGCACTATATATAATAGGATTATTATAAAATATTTAAGTTTGAGGTAGTTATATACATATTATAAATTGCTTTACAGTTCCTTCCATTTCACATTTATCGTACATATCAATAGGCACTAACCCGATTTCTTTTTTATTTTTATCCAGTAATGGCTTTTTGATGTCTCCAGCTAAATAAACGCGTTCACCATCATTATCTTCATCCCATTCGTTTTCTTTAGGTATCCAATACTGAGAGAAAGGTACTCGTTTACCTTTACGGTAACAAGGTCGAATATGACTATCGTTCGTAATTTGTTTCACAGTGACAACTACTTCTTTTTGTTGGCCATTGATTACCATAGTACTGGTATATCCTGTAGTAGGAACAGCAATGACAAGAGGTGCTGGAGATGGTGTTACAGTCGTTAATTGAGCAGCATGGATATCATTGGCACTATTTGTTGGTACAACACTACTACTACTACTGCTGGATGATACGTCATGAATCCCATTTTCTAGTATAGCGCTAACTGTATTTGTATCCAGTAAAGTTGTTGCGGCCGTAGGGTCTAGTAATAATAATGCATGCAGTAGTTGTTCGTGATCTACGCTATGCGTAAAGTTAACGTCACTACTACTACTGCTGCTGCTGCTGCTAATGACAACTGATTGTATTTTTGATAACAAACTGTATATCAATAATAAACTGTACGCAATACGAGTCATTGAGAGAACGTAGTATGTATTTTTTAAAAAAAAAAAGAGAGAATAGGAAATATATATCCTCTTTATAGAAATATATATGTTCGCTTGGCTTTTATACTATCTATATTTTTACATTCTTGTTTTTTTTTTTGGTAAAGAATGATGTAAAACGTTAAACATCAATAATATAAAAAATCACGGACTTTTAATATAAAGGACCCCCCATGAACATTTTTGTGACAGTGGTGTGGGAGTAGTAGGAAAAGGCATCAAAAAGGCATTTTTCGCCTTTTTTCTCATCCATCCATCCATCCAGATAGATAAATAAAAAAAAAATGGCTGATCTCGAAGACCTCAACAAACCTTTTGGTAAAAAAAAAAAAAAAAAAAAAAAAAAAATACAACTTTACAGCAATTTTTTTTTCTTTTTCTATTTGAATAATAAAGACTAAATATACAATATTATAATGTAGATCCTTTTGCTGATGTCGAAGAAGAACAAGGTGTTAATCCTACCAACTACCTCCGTGAGTTTTTTTTTAGTAGATGATGATAAAAAATTTTTTTAGACTAATATATATAAAAAAAAAAAATAGATCTCCGTATTCAACAACGTAATGGTCGTAAAACTTTAACTACCCTTCAAGGTTTACCCAAGGAGATTGATAGTAAGCGTTTATTAAAGGCTGTTAAGAAGGCCTTTGCTTGTAACGGTACTGTTGTTGAAGATGAAGAGCATGGTGAAATTATTCAAATGCAAGGTGATCAACGTATGAAGATGGCCGAGTTTTTGGTTTCTGAAGGTATTGCTAAGAAGGCTGAAATCAAGGTTCATGGTTTCTAAATCAAAATACAAAATAATACCTACTTTTTTTTTCTTACAACGAAACGCAACTTTTTTTTTTTTCACTCTCTAAAAAAACCCCCCAACTATTAAAAGCAAAAAATTTATATATTCATATCTCTTTTTTTTTTTCTTGTTTTCTCTCTATCTTTTTCTTCTTTTCTTTTCTTTTATCTAACTTGAAGTTTCCTTTTTGTAAAGTAGTTTATCACCACTATAAAAATAACAAACAAGAAAAAAAAAATGTTAAATATATACTTTTAAAGAGTCTTGAACAACAAACAACTTTTTTGAGTGACTTTTTTCTTTTTTATTTCCAGCTCCATCCCCCCTTTTATTTTATTTTTTTTTATTTTTTTCTCTTTTTTTTATTTTTTTTTCTCTTCTTTATATAATATACTGTTTTTTGATATGTTGACAGATACTTTAATAGATGAACAAAACTGTAAACCAACATATGTTCAACCAGTAGATATGGATACTCCTCCTTTATCCAACGTAAGTCTTTTTTCTTTTTTGCACGAAAAAATTTTTTTTTGACAGTTACCAAAAGGTTTCTACTACACAAACTTCACCTGCGACAAGTGAAAAAGATATGGATACTATACAAGCAGTTGAATCAGGTCTTAGTAATACTATCGTAGAAGAAGAAGTCCTTTTAGCAAAAACAACTCAGTTAGAACAAGAGAATCGTATGAAAGCAGAGGTATTTAAAAAAAATCTTTTTTTTTTTTTTTTTTTTTTTTTTTAATAAATCAATTAATCTCTTTAAAAAAAAATAGGCACAAGCTCAATTCGATACAACTGTGAAAGATCAACGTATGAAACGTCTCAAGTTTTTATTGGAAAAATCGGGTGCCTATGCTACCATCTTGGGTTCCAAGTTAGCAAAGCAACAAGAACAAGCCCGTGAAAAAGCTGCGCAGTTGGATACTGTGGTTGAAACTCAACTTGAAGAAAATCGCGGGAAAACGCGAAAGACGCGTACTTCCAATCCTAAAAGAAAGACAACTGATGCCGATTATCAATTAACTGATTATTTAAAAGAAGATGTAAAAAGAAAAAGAAAAAAAATCTATTGTATAATATATATTTATTTTATTCTTAAATTATAGGATGTGAAGAGACGTAAACAAACAGATGGTAGTGTTAGTAAAGCTATTATCGAAGAACAATCAGTTGCTATGAAAAAGAAAAAAGAAGACCCAATTACAAAGCCTTCTATCTCTGCACGTCAACCTAGTTTGGTAACTGGTGGTATCTTGCGTGATTATCAATTAGCAGGTGTTGAATGGTTAGTAAGTCTTTGGGAGAACGGATTAAATGGTATCTTGGCAGATGAAATGGGTTTAGGTAAAACCTTACAAACAATTGGGTTTATTGCTCATTTAAAAGCAAAGAATGTTGCGGGACCTTATTTAATTGTAACACCTTTATCGACTTTGGCTAACTGGGTAAATGAATTTAAACGATTCGCGCCTACTATTAATGTTTTACTTTATCACGGATCTAAAGAAGAACGTCAACATATGATTAATCGTAAAATGCAAAAGAAGAAGGAAACCACTATGGAGTTTCCAGTGATTGTTACTAGTTATGAAATTGTAATGAATGATCGTAAATTTTTACAGAAATATAATTGGAAGTATATTGTTGTTGATGAAGGTCATCGTTTGAAAAATATGAATTGTAGATTGATCAAAGAATTAAAGACGTATTCAAGTGCGAATCGACTTTTATTAACTGGTACACCACTTCAAAATAATTTAGCAGAGTTGTGGAGTTTGTTGAATTTTTTGTTACCGGATATCTTTGATGATTTGGATATGTTTCAATCTTGGTTTGATTTTTCGGATATTAATAATAAGAGCGGTAGAGATCGTATTATGAGAGAAGAAGAAGAAGATAATATTGTTACTAGTCTTCATACCATCTTGAGACCCTTTTTGTTAAGAAGATTAAAGACTGATGTTGAACATTCATTACCAAAGAAAAAGGAATACTTGTTATATGCTCCTCTTACACAACCTCAAAAGAATTTATATGATGCTATTATTAAACGTGATTTGCGTGATTACCTTATTAAACGAAAGATTACTAAACCTGAACAACAAAATTTAGAACAAGAAAATATCGATGTACAGCAACAACAACAAGAAGAAGAAGGTGAACAAGAGGAGGGTAGAACGAAAAAACAAATTAGTTACAAGGAAAAATCTGATCGTCAATACTTTAAAGAAATCGAACAAGATCCAATTGAACAACAAGTAGATCATACAGCAGTTGCTAAACAAGTCAAAATGGCGGAAGCTGTAAAACAAGTCAATGGATTACATCTTCAAAATTTAGTCATGCAACTTCGAAAAGTTTGTAATCATCCCTTTTTATTTGATTGGCCTATTGATGCTACCACAGGTGCCCCCGTTTTAAATAATGATTTGGCTGCTCAGTCTGGTAAGGTCTTGTTATTGGATAGACTTTTAACTGCATTGTTTGAACGTGGACATAAAGTATTGGTTTTCTCACAAATGACAAAGATGTTGGATATCTTGGAAGATTGGGCTGTAGGTTTAAAAGGTTGGCCTGTGTGTCGTTTAGATGGTGGTGTGTCACAAGAAGATCGTCGTCAACAGATTGAAGAGTTTAGTGATCCTAAATGTCAAACTAAATTGTTCTTGTTGTCTACTCGTGCTGGTGGCCTTGGTATTAATTTGACAGCGGCTGATACTGTCGTTATATTTGATAGTGATTGGAATCCACAAATGGATTTACAGGCACAGGATCGTGTACATCGTATTGGACAAACAAAACCAGTCTTGATCTATCGATTTGTGGCAGCAAAGACTGTAGAAGCTAAAATATTGGAACGCGCTACTGCTAAACGTAGATTAGAAAAGTTGGTTATCAGTAAAGGTAAATTTAAATCGCCTGTTGCTGCTGCCAACGCTAAAAAGAATCAAGAGAATACTGTACGTGAAATGGCAGAGATTTTGGCCTCAGAGGATGGTGAACAGGTACAAATTGTAGCTCAAGGTGATAAAGTCATCTCGGATCAGGATTTGGAAAAGTTGTTGGATCGTAGTCCTCACGTATTTGAGTCCAAGAGCACTACTGTTAGTGATCAGTTTAGAGAAATGGATCCTTCCGAATTACAAGACTCTAAAAATGAAATTTTAGCTACACGTTCTTAGTAGTTTTTTTTTTTTTTAAGCGACACATTTTTTTTTTTTTTCAAAAGCATACCGCATTATATACATTTTTCCTCTATCTCTCTTTCTCGTTTCTTTATGTTTCTTTTTCTTTTTTTCAAAATATAAAGTATTTATAATAATATGAAATATTTTTTTTTTATTAAAATAATATTTTTTAAAAAAAAAAGGTTTTTTAAGGGCGATTAACATTAGCAGCAAACTGGTTGGGGTAGTTACCAGGTGTCCTATAGTTACAGACATAGAGCGTAGCCTGATGGTTATCACAATACGTAGCTCCACAGCCAATTTCAGTAGTATCCTTCCAAACAACTTGAGTGAAATGAAGAATCTCTCCTCCGTTTGAAGATGAGCCCGTATTATAATCATAGTTGGATACTTCGTTATACCAAGCATCGATAGCTACTTCCATAGATGAGTGGCCCATAGCTATGTTTTGACCTGTACCGGACATCTATATATGTATATATATTTTAGTGAAGGGGGTTTTTTTCTTTTCTTTTTTTTTGGGTACTTACAATAACGTGGCCAAAGACACAAGTTTGACTAAGTCCTATAGCATGGTTAGCTAAGTCTTGGCTCCAGTTAACTCCACCGACATGATGTCTAGCACGATAGCTATTATGGGAGTTTAAGGCTTGAATCATGATATCGTCAGTAGGAACACAAGAGACAAGTTGAGAAGCAATTACGAGAGCAGAAGCGAGTTTAAAAACTGTAGAGAAGGCCATTTTTTTGTTGGTTATAATGTATAAAAGTTTGATAATAATAATTATAACAAAAATGATATCCCTTTTTATATAGAGAGAGAACGGCTTTGCTTTTGCTTTTTTTTAAAAATAAAAAAAAAGTACTTATATGAATGTATAAAGTCTTGTATATGTAAAACAAGCCATTTGGCAAGTTTGTCAGAAATGTAGAGAGCTACAATTAATCTTTTATACACCGAGCCTTTGAAGAAAAAAAAACTACTTTGCCACTGCATTATGCACCGTGCCTTTTTACTTGCAAAAAAAAAACGCGGTACATAGTCGCAACCAAAAAAAAAATGGTTTTATTAAATATAAGGGTAGAAAGGAAGACCGTAAATTTCATAAGAAGCATTTGTAACTATAGTTATTCTTGGTATAAATCATCATAAAACATGGTCATAATAATGGGTACTTGCTATGAAAAAAGCCATTTCCGATCTTCTTTGTCAACCAAAAATGATAGGTAACCATTTAAACTATCGTTGGAAATTCACCATTTTACAACATCTTAAAAAGGTACTTTGGTCTAATGTATATACTGTAACTTTCTATACATAATTAAGTCCCGTGGAGAGGCCCGTAATCGTGAACTTTTTTATAAGAAAGAATCCGCATCAATAAAAAATCACGTCTGATAATATTCAAGCAGATATGGAAGGTTGTAAATGAATTTTTCATAAAAAAACATCCGTGGTTATAGCTATATTTGATAATTATCCTCACTAAGAATAACTGTATATACAATGTATGAAATGCTTTTATATATATAAGGTTAGGCAATACTTGAGCTTTTGTTGCTTATTTTTATCTATAGGTGTATTAAAAAAAACTGTTTAATATTTGTTTCCTGTGTATTACTTCTCATTTTCATTACCAACGCCTAATACGTGCGTGTTGCAAATGAATTGATTGGATAAAACAAGATAAAATGCTTCAGAACTTTTTTTATTATTCATAACGTGAGGCTTTGATAAAAAAAAAAATGCAGACCTATAAAAGGAAGGGTCCAACCTATATATAAAACCTTTCTAAAACTTAAGCTTGTCTCAACCTTCTTTCTTTTATATTGTATAATTGTCAACATACGAAGCAAAATGCATATATTACGACAACAAATAAAGTAGTGATTTGATAATGACGATATATTGTACTACACTCAATTAAAAAAAAACGCTTATGTTGTCAGGGCCTTGCTTGATAACGAAATGTACAAAAAATAAAATATTGAAGTGGTACAGACATGACATCAGTTACGTTATGCTATCTAAAATAATTCTGTAAATTTCTAATGCTAAAAAAAATGTGGTATTGTATTTGGTGTAACCGCTCTCGGACCTATTCTTCTTTTCGAACAAAGAAAGGGTTGGGCTTATATATATATATATAAGTCATACTTGTCTTTTGCTAAGCCCAAGCCCTACTACTTCTTAGAAGAAGAAGAAGAAAAAGAAGGTAAAGGCTACACGTTGTTGTTTTTAAGAGTCGATACTGTTTTATTCATCATGTGAGCAGACTCTATCTTGCAAAATGCAAATGTAGACGTTCTTAATCGATTAGTACTCATTTAGAACTGTTGCTATTATTAATATTCACACTAAATATACATACATATACATATATAAATAACTGTCATTGTATTACCTAAAATAAAAAACTCTATATATAAAGAAGTTATTTTATTCTATCTTTTTTTTATCTCTTTACTCTTTTATACAATTTATAATGATTTCTATTAAATTATATATTTTTATCTCCTTTTTTCTCCTCTTAATATCTACTGTATCTTCCATTAGCAGTAATGATATTAAATCAAATGGTTCATGGAAAAATAGACCTCGACAATTCAGAATGCAAATATTTTCTAGACCCTATCAACAAGGTGTAGCTCAAACAATTCGAGCAGATAATGGTGGTAAGTTTTTATTTTTATAACTAAAATAAAAACCTGCTAAATTAATTTTATATATGTAAATATAGCTTCTACACCATGCTGGAACTTGGCATCAAAAAGGGTTGGTTCCTACGAACTCAATGACCCATTGGTTAAAGTTACTTTTTATAGAGTAAGTAAAATAACATTTCGGAAAAATATATATTTAATTGTAACACAAAAACCCTTCTTATAGTCTTCAGATTGCCACGGTGCGCCTTCAGCCACTTTCTATAACCAAAACTCTTTTAAACAAAGCCACATTTTAATCAAAGCCAAATCTGTTTCGGTAACTAAGGTCAAGCCAGTTATATTAAATGAAAAACGTAATGATCTTTAAAATTGAAAATTATATTTCTTTGTAAATAATTTAATGTACATACCCATATAAAAAAAAAGAAATCTGACATGTATAAATATAATAAATACTTTCTTCATACAATAAATAAACTCTATTGATAACTTGCTCAGTTTTTTTTATTATTATTATTAATACAATGGCTATATACCGTTGCCTAGGAATTGTGGTTCTTTTGATTACGTGTTTTTTTTAAGGCTGAAAATTTATATATCATTTGTATTATTAAGGTTGTGAGGATATTTTAAAAAAATTTACTAACGCAAAAGGTTTTTAAGTAGTTTGTTTAAAGTGTATTATGTTCTTTTTAAAGATGGTTTTTAATCACAAAAGAACTTGAGCAACCAAGGCTTCATAAAAGATAATTTTTTTAAGTGAAGAAATCAGTTCATGTAACCGCTTTTTATCTTTGTAAAAAAAAACAATACTTGTATTAAAAAAACAAAGTCATGACTTTGTTGACAACGAGAGGAAGTTTTATACTCTCGGATCAAGTACATATGAGAAGCCCATCTTAATATCCGAATGGTAACCTTATTCCTTGTGTGGGCCAAGTAAATTTCGTTTACGATATTCATAATACAGCAGCACTAATAGTAAGGTAGGGTACAGATCTTGTTAGATCTAGGGGTGTAGATCCTGAAAAAAAAAAGGGGATGAAATGACATAATGTACAATATCACACCCCTTTTTTTTCGGCTTATTTGTCACAGCTAAAATTGAATAAGCTGTGTAGTATGTACTTCAATTTAGATATAAATTATCTTAAAATATAAACTCATCTTTTTACCACTATACATTTATTACTATAAGACTTATCTATTAAAATAATTCTGACATAGTTTTTTAGAAAAAAAAAAAGAGGCGTTGACCCTGTCGAACATTTGTAATATTTTTCGCCCCAATTAGAGCGCTTAATTATATGAAAAAGGTTAAAATTTTGTACGGGAAAGTTTTTCTTTTTTTGACTCAAAAGAAAAAAGGGACCCGGTTATGTTTTCTCGGTCTCTGTAGGGGTATATAAATTCCTTATTACTTTATAAATATAAAGTATACCCATGTTATTTAAATATAATAGAAGGTTAATCTACTAATGAAAATATACATATATATGAAAGAGCCTTATTGCAAATATTTGTATTATAAGGAGTGTTTTAGGAAGTTCGGATACGAAAACAATAGGTTAGTTATTTGATCCCAGTTTGTGAGCTTAATGGACCTAAAAATAAAATGATCCGTGTTGGATATACCAAAGACGAACGTTTTCCCGCAGAAAAAGCCGTAATAGATCAGGGACACAACTTATTTGAGCCTATTCCAATTGTAAGTGTATACATATAAAAAAAGAAGGTAGACTTTTGTCAATGGGCTTAAAAAAAAAATCTTTCTTGATACACATGTGTTGCTATGAAACAATAACACACAAAATGAAAAAGGATATCCTTCCGACAATACAGTGATTTGCGTTTAAGAATCAAATAGAAATCGATTTTTTAATTAAGCTTCAAATGTAGTCTTCCAAATGCAGATATCATCGCACGTATTCCCAATCCAACAACCTGTCGATGCTTCGTGATACCAGTTATGAGTTACGATGATCTACATATATTATTTTCTGGAGAAGGTCAACAGAAGGACGCGCCAAATAAGTGTCTAAGAGCAGAATAATTTCTTTACAAAACATGCTGGTACTTTAATTATTTGATTTGATTGAATGGGTCTCTCATGTTGATGGGACTTCTAACATCAAATATTGAACTTTTTTGCATAATTTTTTTAATGGTCAAGTTAATTGTGCTCCCCCCCCCCCCTCAGTAAATTCTGGGCCATTTTGGCTGTAAAATTAATAGAAATCTCAAGTTAATAGAACGGTTACACTTGTGTCCAAATATTTGAATGAGAGATTCAACCCCGCTTACTCGACGTTTCTTAGGAGTTTTGGAAGTCATCCATTATATTATTAAGTTAATTATTTTCCATTATACAATCGACTATGCTATTTAGACCTTTTTATTTTGGTTGGTGATAGGAAGTTTCGACTGAGCTAAAAGTAATTTGATTGGCCGGCAAAAGGTTTGAACACCCTAAAAAATTCTTGATTTTTAAACGCAAATCACTGTAAAAGATTCGCTTTAAATCAAAGGGAATGTCACATGACGCTTTGTAGAGGTTATCCAATAGCGGTAGAAAGTTCTAATCATATAAAGTGACACAAAGGAAATATTAAAAGGACCTGTTTTGTCGATTTAGACTAAAGTGGGCTTTATTTTATTGATTGAAAAACTTTAAATGCTTTATTGCTTTAAATAATATCTCAATTTATTTATCCTTCGAGTTATACATAATATATATAATAGATGAACAATACAAAAAGAAAAAGAATATAAATTTCTTTGGTTACTAACAGAATTCTTTCTTTCTTTCTTTTTGTCCGAACTGGGAGTCTGGATGCTTTATTGTTTCACCAAGATATTATTTTATTTCAAATCCCCCATTATTACTGCTTTGAAAAAAATATAATTTTTTTCGTAATACAAATATTTTTTTTTCTCTCTCTTTCTTTTAAATATATATTTTTTTTTTTTTTTTTTTTTTTTTTGTTGTTGTCGCTGTTGTTGTCGTTACTGTTGTCGTCATTATTGTTATATAAATGGATTCACAAACATGTACTATTATTTTATTAAATCAATCAAATCCATTCTATATTCATGATAATGATCAAGACACAAGTACATTGTTAAAAACTGTATTTGGACATGGTAATTTTTAATTGTTAAAATAAAAAAGAAAATAAATTTTGTCATTAATTTTTTAAGCTTTTTTTTTGTTTTGCTTTTTATTTCTTTCTTTCTTATTTTTTTTTTGTTTTGATTCTCATTTTGTATTATTTTCTTTATATATTTCGATACTACTATCACTATTTTGCACCAATAACAACTAACAATAAAAAAAGTCCACAAAGAATCAAATATCGAGTCCTGTATAAATTATGTAAACTTATTACCATCATCTTCAACACTATTACTATTCGAATTAGACGAAACAATACCGCAAGATGATCAACTCGACTTAATTTCTCAAACTGTTCATGTCATGCCACAAAATATACCTGTCATTGGTAAGTAATAAAACATAAAACAAAAAAACGACCTTTTTTTTTCGGTTACCTAAAAAATTAAAATAACTTTTTGGTTACCATAGTTACTTCCACAAGTCAAGACGCTAATTTTATGCTCGAGTGTATTCAAGCAGGAGCAGCTAATTATTTATTAAGTCCTTTAAGACCCGATGTGATAAAGACATTATTTCTGGTTTGTTTAAAAAAAAAAACAGAAAAAATAACATAAAATAACAATTTATTTTTTTCTTACAAAAAAAAAAAAAAAAAAAAAAAAAAAAAAAGACTCTTCATCGTCAACAATCGAAATTAACTGAATCATCACTTTATCAAGATCATCTCGTTTCTTCTAGTACTATTAGTACAGTGACTTCAGTTATTTCGCCGACAACACCAACAGTTATGCCTTCCCAAGCGGATAGAATAAAGGCATTAAATATAAAAGATATACATTGTTTTACGAAAACAGTATTAAATAACAGTATTCCGCTGACATCAAGTAGTATTAAACCATTAACTAGGTAAAAAAAAAAAAATTAAGGAGTTATTTTTTTTTTTTAATTGTGTGCTCCTTATATATACTAAACATACACTGTTTATATATATTTATAGTGAACATAAGAGGATATTACAAGACAAGGTATCAGTTTGGGATTTTAGTCCATTAAATCTTTCAAATGATGATTTAATTCATTGCGGTGTAATTATTATATCTCAAGTATTTTCACTAACTCAAGTCACCTCATTTACACAAGGTAATATATATTTGTATATACATGTATACATATTTATTTATTATTTATTATTTTAGATCAACTGTATCAATTTATTACTGATTTATCAAGTATATATCATGATGAAAATCCATACCATAATTTTGCTCATGCTATTGATGTACTTCAATGTATTTACTTCTTTCTTTGTCAAATGGGCTTATTACCGTTTGCTAATGGTACTACCGTTATCACTGATCAAAAAACATATCGTATATTGAGACCCAAAGATATTCTTGCCTTATTAATTGCTGCTATAGGCCATGATGTTGGTCATCCCGGTGTAAACAATTCTTTTCTAGTAAGTTAAAACCATGTTTTTTTTATGTGTGTACATATTTATTTATTTTTTATTATAGATTAATACTTCGGCACCTCTCGCTTTATTATATAACGATCACTCGGTTCTAGAAAGTTTTCATGCCATGACATTATTTCAGCTGCTAAAAAAACATAAATTTGATCAAGTATTGGGTGATGATTATAATGGTAAAATCCATATATATATATATTTATAAAAAGTATATCCTCATCTTAGTCATTATTTTAATATTAGAATTTAGAAAACTAGTTATAACAAGTATTTTAGCAACAGATATGGCACTACACAGTGACTATGTTATAAAAATCAATGAACAAAAATTACGATTAGAAGAAAGTGATCCATACGATTGGGACGCAGCTAAATGTTTAGAAGAAAGATTATTGTTCTGCAGTGGGTTAATGAAATGTGCTGATATTAGTAACGTTGCAAGGCCATTTGCTAGAGCATTTGAATGGGCCAATATTTTAATAGAAGAGTTCGCTTCACAAGGTGATTTAGAACGCGAGCTGGGTTTACATGTCTTACCGATGAATGATAGATCAAAGATTGTATTAGAAGATTCTCAAATTGGTTTTATGAAATTTGTTGCACTTGGTTTATTTACAATTATTGGTGATTATACAGAAGGTAAAGCAAAAACAAAACAAAAAAAAGACAGAAAGACAATAAACTAATGTCATACATATAGAATTATCTTTCCCTGTCGATCATATTAAAATGAATTTATCTATTTGGGAAGATAGGAAACGTGCAAATAGTATTGCACAATCAACTACAACTACAGTCACTGACACAAAATTACCACACGATGAAAATGAAGAGTATCATACACAGGCTGTAGATGCTCTAGGTAAACGAGATGATGATTGTAGTTTTAAATTACCTAAAATGCCTGCAGTTGCAATGACAAGTCTATCACAAAATAACAATAACAATATATATCCTCATAAAGACAGTAACCAAAGAGAATATGATCATACTGACTGGGATCCACAAGAAAGTTCTGGCCCTGTATACTGTCAATGTATTATTCAATAACCCTCCCTCACCCAAACCTATTAAACTATTATATAAATAGATTGTATATTTAGATATTACTTTTTTTTTTTAAAAAAAAAACCCCTTTTTTTTTATTATGTGTATAAATTTTATTTACATCATGATAAGGTTGTACTTATGACATACCCAATAATAGAAGCTACTACAATACCAATTATAGCGCTTGACTTTGAACGTTTTTCAACCAAGAATGAATCAAAGAGATGACTAGTTGGTTTAGTAAGGCTGGTATAATTATTTAAAACAGGGGTTTCCTTCTCCTCTTCTTCAACATTTTCTTGGTCGTCTTGTAATAAAGGATATCGACTCTTGGTCAATTCAACATTTTGTACATTACCAAAGAAATCTGTTACTTTTACTTTATCCAAAGGTCTATTAAATAAATCTGATCGAATACCAGGATGTGAAGCAATTTTAACTGGATCGTATGTATCAAACTATATATATATATTTTTTCAAAAAAAAAAAAAAAAAGTTAGAATTCATATTTTACCCTGATAAAGCGTAGATATATATTACCAATTCTTGAAGTGTTTTATCACTAGTTTGATCTACTTTTTCAAGAAATTCCAAGTTATAATAAGTGAAACTATCAATTACAGCAACACCAATATCATAATCCGTATGATGCTATACAAGATTCCCCCCCCCCTTTTTTTTTAGTATCTAAATCTCTATTTTAATATATATATATAACCCACTTACAGAATACGAACTTTCATCTAATTTACTACTACCAGTAGCCAAAATATTAGTTGAATTAATCTTACTGTACATGGTATTTGCTTGACAAGTATCAATCATAAATAAAATCTCATTATATCTCTTTTTTTCCGACATTTGCTTAAACGAATCAGCTAAATCATACGCACTAATTTCTTCTGCATCTTGAAACTTTAAAAACTCATCACCTCCATGCCCTGTCATATAAACCAAAATATTTGATCTATCATCTGATAATAATCTCTTAGAACGTGGAGTATCTGGAGATACACGACCTAGAAAAAAAAATATTATATATATATATCGACAAGACACACACAAAATATTTTTATTTTACCAGTAAGCATACGAATAAAATTCTCGACTGTCACTTCATATCCTCTATAATCAACTTCAACATTATCTCCATACAAGTCTAATAATCTATTTGCGTTATTGTACACTGTTGCAGGATATTTGTTTCTTGGATTACAAGAGACATCATCAGCTAGCATCAGAATAATATTCGAATCAGGTATACCCAGACGTTTCACTGTACGGTACATTGATAAAGTATTGGCGACATGACGGTAGTTGAACCAAAAACGAGACGTACAGACCTAAAATTACTTGGTTACTTATTGTGTGTAGCGTAGTGTTTATACACTTACCAGGACGGCCCAGTTATTGGTATGACCACTTTGACTAAAGAAACCTTCGACTTTTTCTTGTTGGTCACAATAAACGCTCATAAACAGTAGAACAAGTAAACTTGCTATCCAATTCCATCTTGCCATGACAAATAAAAGGGATTTATCTAACAATAACAAAAAAAAAAAAAAAAGGTGTCCCAGAGGGACAACTCTCTTTTATTAATTACATTTTAAGGATAATTATATATCCGAAATGGTCACTTAGGAACACGTTAATTTTAAGCGTTAACCAGGAACGAAATTTATTGTCAAGGTGAATTTTTTATTAGGGTATTTTGTTTACGAGCAAGTTAAATCTCGGTTTAAGTTACCATCAATTGTAATATTTTCTAGAGCGGTAACAACCAATGATATGCTATGATTTTTTATACTGTATTGGCTGCTTTTATTAAAGCAAGAGGCTAAACCAAATGCCTCAGGCGTTGATTCAAATGGTTTATTGTTGGTTTGAGTTCCTATAGACTTGTGTTCTAAATTGGCCCGCTTCTAAAAAAAACAATTAGATTTTGTAAATAAAATAAAATAAAAGTGTGTGTGTGTGTGTACCTCTTGATATACTTCTTTTGTCATCATATCCTCTAAATAATATAATCTTAATTTTAAATCAAAATTTTCCTTTTTAAGGTCTGTGATCATCTAACTCGAAAAAACGTTAATTATTATATTATTATTTTCTTTTTAGTTATACAAGTACTTTTTCTATTTCTTTCATAGGTGCAATTTTAATTGATTTGGCTTTTAAGGTTGGTTTCTCGATAGAAGATAAGTGAACATGATTCGTATGTGTTGGTGGTATACCCAAATCTTTAGAGTGAAATCTTTTAAAGTTATTTGTGCTGCAAGAGTGTGTTACAGCAGTATTCATCATTTATTATTACAGTTAAAAAAGAGAGAAAAAAAAAAAGAAAAAAAAAGAGAAAATGATCCTAATATTATATCAATAATATCCCGAGGAAAATTTATTTTTTATTTATTGTTATAACTATCAATCATGACACCATCAGGATTAAATGTAAATCCTCCAAATTGTTCTTTGCATTGTTTGTGATATTTGGGAATCTTCAATAGTTGTTATGAATTCAATAGGCTGTTTAAAAGTAAATTATTGATCAAACTTCGTAGTATCGTATACATTTTGTACAGATTGTTTAAAGTTTATTTTCTAGTAAAAACTCGCTCCTTTCCTTGCAAAGATCTTTATATCAACGTGCGATCTAAAGTATTATTTCATCAAGAAAAACAGTTTTAGTTTTATTTCCTTCAATGGGTTGTTGATATAGTCAATGGAGTGATATTGATACACAGCTTTCTAACTGATTCATAAATGCACAATCCCTCTTTAAAACTTCTATGTCGCCACCTTCTTCGATACACTTTTGAATATTTCTTTCATTAATTTCTCTTTGCCAACTACTGGTCTCTAGTGGACAGTTAATTGGTCCACTCTCGCTATAGTAAAACCTTTACCTTTTTCGTTTATGAGACGACATCTTCTTAATCGCTAAAAATTGAGGGAAAATACTTTTTTTATTTTTTATTAAATTTAAGAAGAAAGATGTCTATATATTGAGATAGTGCATGAAACACAATATCCTACAGTTAATGAATACACAAGTCGGCCGAAGACTGGGGACGAAGGTTTGTATAAATATTGCTTTTTGGCGGGGTTTTTAAAATTATAGTTTTATTCTATGTATTTTATCCACCATGCAAAGTAGAAATAAAGACAATTTCATCTTTATCTTCCAACTCGTATTCTAATTCATCGCATAATTCCCAATCTGTATTATTGATTAAAACTAAAATACCAGGACGGCTAAATAAAAAAAAAAGTTAGAAATCGTTTATATAATTTACAAGTAAAAATTTGCTTTTTTTTACACTGTGTCCTTTTCAACAAATAAATCCTTCTTTTCAGTCATCATGGTATCACGAATATAAAAAATCAAGTCTTGAAGAGTGGAAGGGTTACCGTTTTCGTTTTTGGAAGGGAATTTAAGTGTGTGCTTGCTTACGTTTTGAAACAAGAGTTCCATACCTCCACTTTTATAAAGTATGTTAGTATATATAATATTGTTTCTTTTCTTTTAAAAAGGACTAACCTGAACTCAACATTAATAGTTAATTCTGACATTACTACAAAAGGTTTAATTGCTAAAGAGAAAAGAAGAAGAAAGAAAAAAATTGCTCTGTGACTAGGTTTAACCTCCTCTTTTTTTCGTATTGAACAACGTGACTTTTTACTATTCTTGTACAATTTACAACAAGGTTTTTATTTGAAACTTTTTTTTTTCTTTTTCTTTTCTTTTACACATAAAAACTTACATTACTCTTGAACCACTTTTTTCTTTAAAAGAAAGGTTAATGTCGTCACTACCAGAGGATGGGGTATTTTACCCTTATCCACCTTTTTATTCAAGTGGAGTCTTTAAATTTGCCACACCTTTATTTTTCACACCGACTTTACTTTTTACCTTTATAACATGTGCTGGTTTATTTCGTTACTTGAAAACCAAACAAGTTATTTGGCAAGATATCTCTAGTCGTTTAGTAAACCCAGATAGAAGACTCTCTGCTCTATCTCGTTTAGTCATCTTTTTATCTTGTTTGGTTACAGTTAGTTTCTTGATTGATACTGTCATTATTGTTGCTCAAGTTCTTTTAGAAGAAGGTAGTTTATCTGTTATCTTGGTTTATTATGTTGCTGTCTCTTGGTTAGCTTGGGTAGTCTCGCTTGCTTGTTTGATAGATGAATCACACAAGTTCTCACAGTGGTATTGGGTTCAATATTGCTTCTTTGCTTTAGCTGTTGTAGCAGAAAGTATGGTTGCGTGGTTGTGGATGGCTAGTATTTATAACCCCAGACCAGGTAAAAAAAAAAAAAAAAAAAATGTTTTGTATCATTACTAATTATATATATATATATATATATATAAAAATATAGGTTCTGTGTTTACCATCTATGATAATATTTTATTAGGTATCTTCTTTTCAAGATACATACTTGAATTAGCTACGTTTATACTTTCTCTTATCCAAATGGTATCTACAAAACGTACTACTGTAACCTCCGAAACATCTCCTTTATTATCATCAACTTCCAATTACGGTGCCGCAACAACTTCAAACGAACCCATCGCTACTACTTCAAAAGACAACGATGATGGTAAAAGTGGATTCAGCGACTTCTTCAATAAATTGAAAAAAGTTATGCCTTACATCTGGCCACACAACGACAGATACTTGCAGCAATTAGTATTGGTGTGCTTTTTATTAATGTTGACTGGTTTAGCTATTAATGTGTTTACACCACTTCAAATTGGTAAAGTTGTTGATCAATTTAATAGAGAACCAGAGACATTTGCTTGGGCAGCAGTATTAGCCTATGTTGGGTTCAAGTTCTTACAAGGTGGTTCCGGATTAATTCAAGCAATTCAAAATTGGCTTTGGATTCCCATTGGACAATATACTACACGTGAAGTTTCTGTTAAATTATTTGCTCATTTGCATAGTTTATCATTACATTACCATATCAATCGAAAGACAGGTGAAGTACTTCGTATTGTCGACCGAGGTACTAACAGTATTGTTCAACTGTTATCGCAAATTGTATTTCAAATCTTCCCTGCGTTAGCCAATATCTTGATTGCTGTCGTTGTGTTCTCAGTTCGATTTTCGTTTCCGTTTGGTTTAATTGTATTTGTCACTATGTCACTTTATCTTTACACTACAATTACACTAACTGAATGGAGAAATTCATTTAGACGCAAGATGAACGAACTGGATAATTTTGCTAGAACCAAAGCAGTTGATTCCTTATTAAATTTTGAAACCGTAAAATATTACAACGCAGAATCATTTGAAGTCAATCGATACGATAATGCCATTATCGAATACCAAAAAGCGGATTACGTTAATTCTGTTTCATTAAATGTACTTAACCTTGCACAAAATGCTGTAATTACAGGTGGTCTATTAGCAGGCTCATTATTATTTGCATTTGAAGTTTCGAGAGGTACATTAACAGCTGGTGACTTTGTCTCATTTAATGTATACATGATGCAACTCTACACACCTCTTCATTTCTTCGGTACTTATTACCGTATGATCCAACAAAACTTTATTGATATGGAAAAGATGTTTGATTTATTTGAAGTGGAAGAAAGTGTCAAAGATATTGAAGATGCCAAGGAATTACAAGTAACAAAAGGACATGTTCAGTTCGATCATGTTTCTTTCTCTTACGATAATAGACAAACTGCTTTAAATAATATTTCATTTACAATTCCAAAGGGTGCTACAGTTGCTCTTGTAGGTCCCTCTGGCGGTGGTAAATCTACAATCTTACGATTACTGTTTAGATTTTATGATCCTGATTCAGGTCATATCTTGATTGATGGACAAGATATCTCGAGAGTAACGCAAGCTTCGTTAAGAAAAGCAATTGGTGTTGTACCTCAAGATACAGTTTTATTCAACGATACCATCTTATATAATATTAGGTACGGTGATGTCGACGCCTCTGATGAAGATGTCTACAGAGCAGCTAAAGCAGCTCAAATCCATGACAAGATCTTAAGTTTCCCTGATGGATACAATACCAAAGTTGGTGAACGTGGATTACGTTTAAGTGGCGGTGAAAAACAACGTGTTGCAATTGCCAGAACCATCTTAAAAAACCCACCTATTATTTTATTGGATGAAGCTACCAGTGCATTAGATACAACTACTGAACGTCATATTCAAGAAGCTCTTGCTGATATGACCAAAGATCGTACAACCTTAGTAATTGCACACCGTCTCTCTACCATTGTCAATGCAGATTTAATTTTGGTTATTAAGGATGGAAAAGTAGCAGAAATGGGAAGTCATGATGAATTGATTATGAACGCTTTGGCTCATAAGAACGATGGTGTCTATTATGAAATGTGGCAAAAGCAGTTGGATGATCATCATGATTCGAGTCAAATGACAAGTGGTGTTGCTACCCCCGATATCATTTTAAATGATCAACAAGTAGTAAATGAAATTTCTGATAGCAATAAAGCAGAACAAAAAGTGAGAGGTTTAAAGATTACAACACAACAGGATGCAGCAAAAGATAGTAGCAGTAATAGTAGTAATGATGATGAAAATATTGTTAAAGAACAAGAAATCGTAATGACGCCGGTTGATAATGAGGATGGCTCCTCTACACCACAAGCCGATACGAAACCCTCTCGTAATCTTAATAGAAAAAATAAGAAGAGTACCAAGAATTAAAAAAAGATGTGTTTTAATCGAAACTTTTATATATATCTTTACTTGCGAAATATAAATTCAAGCCTTTTTTTTTTTTTTTTTTTTTAACTGAATATTTTATAGGAACCCCAGCAATATTTTAATGATACCTTTTATTTATTTATTATTGCTTATAATTAAATCATAGTGCTGCTTTTTTTTTTCTTTTAGTACATACATTGACTTTTTTTAAAAAAATAAATACAATGAATGTTATTATCAAAAGATTATTTTACAAAATAACTACAAGTAAATATACTTATCAAAGTATTTGTCAGATATACAAAAGAATACCAGGTTTCGATTCATTAGATTATATCATATTTAGCGAGCTTCTAAACAAGTATATTCATTAATATAACATGTAGTGAATGAGGTTTTTTTTTTTTTTTTTTTTTTTTTTATTATAAACAGGGCAAAACTATAATGACACTAATACAGATTTTTGGGAGTACTATAAATTACAAAGATATATTAAAAGCAGCTTTTTAATGACCAGCTATGATTATTCATTTTCTATACGGTATACTCCTGTTGGAACAGTAAAATTTTATGCAAGTCAAAGCGTAGATACAGAAAGTTATATGACTAAAAATGATATTGCTTTTTCTCTTTTGTAAAAAAAGATGGTGTTAATAAATAATACACAATCAAATAAAATACTTTATAACGGATCATGATTCATGTCCCAGAAAAATTAATATCGGTAATGGGTATCCAAAAACTGAAAAAGTCTAAAAGTTTAAAGTATGAACAGTTTGATTTATTTAATACAGCCTATGAAACTATTTATAATCGTATTATTTACTTTAAAAAAAGTAGAATGGAAAATGGTAATCTACCCATCATGGTATCTGTAAAGTATCAAGGCTATAGATCCTCACTTAAACTCTCAGTAATAACATTGGATAAAGATATAAATATGCCTAATTTCTTACAAGCGAGAGAACCAATTACTTTAAAAATAGATGTGCTACGCTTGAAATAAAACCTTATTGAATATTATCTGTTTGACAGTTGAGATATAATTTATATCAATGTTACCGTTTTTGTTTTAAGGGCATATGATATATATATTGTGTTATCAAACGAATAAACTTGTTCTATGCTGATCATGTTTGTTCTTTATCCCTTCTAAGGTAGCAAATCTTAAATCAAATCCATGGTCAATGAATCATTTTTTTTTATTTGTTAGCATGATTGTGATGTGATCAAGCATATATACAAATATATATTGTCGAGCTTATTTAGTATAAGTTTGCCTTAATAAATCACTTTAATTTTTATTTATAACCTTTATATAAAAAGATTAATGTCGAATACATATATTAACCATTGTACATTATATTATTTTCTTTCTTTTGCTATAAACTTTTTGCTTATAATACTATTATTACAATTGGTGCTCAATTAAGGGAACTACAAGGTCTATAAAAACCTGAATTTCTATAACTAAATAAAAACTTATCTTTCAACTGATTAAAAATCTACTTATCAACTTTATTATAACAAACAACCTTTTATTCTATTATTTTACTTTGATTGATCCCTTGAACTTTTGATTGAATTCATTGTATCTTATTTTTTCTATCTGTATTATTTTTCTTTTCTTCAACTTCTGGTTCGTTACCTACTTTTATATTTTAACCAAGTATAATTTATTCTTTAAACTATACTTCTCTGTCTTTATTTCCCTCTAATTAATAAACTCTATATTAAACCGAACGTAACAATTATACTCCTCTTACGCTTTATCACACTATTGTTACAAATGTAGTGGTACTTATTTGTAACATAGATAGAAAGTAAGGCATAAAATAAAAGATATTATTTTATAAGTTCAATAAATTGAAAGTGTGTTATATCTACGCATTATATTTCAATAATACTAATTTATATATACTTATACAAGTCATATCCTCATATGTCACTTACATAAGCTATACACAAATCACAGTATTTATCTACAAATTAATCTCAGATATATTCTATTGTTCTATTGCTTTGATCATAAAACTAGAAGACTGCTTAAACTCTTGACAAACAGAAGATAACTAGTTTACATAAATAATTGTCACATTATTTATAATCGACGAGCCTCTACCTTATGTCTTTTGTTAAAGAAGCCAATTATAATACGCATCGCTGCTATTGTAATTGACTTTCTAAAGAATCTATTTATCTTTCCAAATTGCTTATTCATTAACGTCTTGTTGAAACTTGGACAGTTTCACATTAATGATAAGCGCTTATTCAACCCATAATATGTATATAAGGCACACACTTTTTCATTAATAAAAACAACAATCTATTCTTAGTCTGATAATTATCTAGTTATTTTACTTTTTTGTTTTATTTTTTTGATATAACTTTTATTTTATAACCATTAATATCACACTATCTCAATGTTATCATTTTTAGACTTTTGGGGCATATGATGTTAATGTTATATTATCAAATGAATAAAATTGTTTTATGCTAATTATGGTCATTCTTTATTTAATATAAGTTAGCTAGACTTATATTAAATTCAAGATTAATGAATTATTCTATCTATTTGTTAATATGATTGAGCTTCTTTTTTATTATTCAATCTTTTTATTTTATTTTTTGATCTACAGATCATTGATTTTGATTCCAGTTACGCAGCATTTTAATATAGTTAAACTCCTTTGTTTCAGGATATTATTAAGGAGATTTTTATTAGTTAGGTTTTTAATGCAGTATTAGCTATTTCTTTAATTTATATGTATTTTATATGTATATATGTCACAAATACAACAAAGTAGATAGAGTAACATATTTGATGTTAGATGAAGGATAAACTTTGAATAATAGTGTAGTAATATGATGGATAAGAGATAATAAAGGTTAAGAGACTAGAAAGTGTAACAGAAACTGAGATTTGGAATAGAAAGTACCTAATAATCTGAAAAGATAATTAAACTAAAAGTAAAAAGGTAATTTTGAATCTGGAATGAAAAGTAATGAAAATGTGTAACAGAAGAAAAATAAAAGAGACTATTAAAAAGTGATGTGATAATAAACTGAATGAAAACAATACTTGTTGTGATATTAACGGTTATAAAATAAAAGTTATATCAAAAAAATAAAACAAAAAAGTAAAATAACTAGATAATTATCAGACTAAGAATAGATTGTTGTTTTTATTAATGAAAAAGTGTGTGCCTTATATACATATTATGGGTTGAATAAGCGCTTATCATTAATGTGAAACTGTCCAAGTTTCAACAAGACGTTAATGAATAAGCAATTTGGAAAGATAAATAGATTCTTTAGAAAGTCAATTACAATAGCAGCGATGCGTATTATAATTGGCTTCTTTAACAAAAGACATAAGGTAGAGGCTCGTCGATTATAAATAATGTGACAATTATTTATGTAAACTAGTTATCTTAGTTATCCAATTAGTATTAACAGTATTTAATAAATTTATATTCAATCGATAGAACGCTAAGAGGTATACGAGTAATATAAGTAGAAATGGTCTAATTGTATATAGATTATGTAAGTGACTATATGAGAATATGAGTACTTGTATAATCTATGTCTAATTCGATATTGTTACATATATTACGTAGATACAACAAATTGTCTTTTTAAACTTTAACTTAAAATAATACCTTTGTGGAGAAATACTTTGATTTAACACAGAAAAATTAATAAAAACAGGTGAATAAGATTAAATGTCTAATAACGTTTATTTCTTATTTTAATTGTAAAATCAATCCCGGTAAAAGGGATTGCTAACTATGATTTCTTATTTATAGTCTTTTGCAATAGTGGTTACACTATTGTGATTGATCGTTACACGTAGATTTGATCTAGTGATTTTTATAGCCTGAGGATCTTGGTTTCTAGGTCTTGTGCTTTTTTTATATATAAGGTTCATTTTGATACCTAACGTTTGTTATGTTTTATAATCGATGGTTCATCGATTATTATATATTCTATTTTATGTGTGATTTTACCACAACCTTTTTCGTAATAATCTAAAATAGTATAAATAACCATCAAAAAATCATACTCTAATAAAAATCAATTCACATTTTGTAAACAACTTTATCTTATACTTCCCTTATTTTATAAAAGGCCTTTAAAATCAAGCTCTTTTATTTTATCTTTGCTTTATATTTTATTTTGTTCCTGAATTCCCTTGGATCTTACTTTCCATTGTACTTTTTTTTTTTACCAAAACCGTCTATTTTCTTTATTCACCTAAGTCGTTCTACTTATAAAACAGGAACTGATGCTCACTTAAACTTACTATTACCTATTACCTTTTATTTTATTTATCTACCACATCCCAAATTCTAACAAAAGGAAACAAGTCTACATACACTACATCAAACAAAAAATTAATAAAAGCTCTCCGACTGGGAATTGAACCCAGGTCTCCCGCGTGACAGGCGGGGATACTCACCACTATACTATCGAAGACGCTCATGATTGATACGTGGTATAGAAAATCGAATGAAGATCATAAGCTGAGACTGAAATGTTACAACACGTGATTATCACGTTTTGGAGACTTCATACACTACAATAATTTTAGATATAGTTTTTAGAAGTATAATTTTAATAAAACAAGCTTTTCTTTAGTAATTTTAATTTGTATAACTTGATATTCTGAGTTTTGAAGAACGAATTGAATTGGAAATATAATAGAAGGAATTGGATATCTATTGTACAACTTATCACTACTAATACTTAAATACTCTGTTTAACAAGTCTCGGAGCAGCGTATTCAAAGGAACAATCAGTTTCAAACAACTAACCATTCTACAAACAAGTACCGTAATCGTAACATGATTGATACGTGGTATAGAACATCAGATGAAGATCATAAGCTGAGACTGAAATGTTACAACACGTGATTATCACGTTTTTGGAGACGTCATACACTACAATAATTTTAGATATAGTTTTTAGAAGTATAATTTTAATAAAATAAGCTTTTCTTTAGTAATTTTAATTTGTATAACTTGATATTCTGAGTTTTGAAGAACGAATTGAATTGGAAATATAATAGAAGGAATTGGATATCTATTGTACAACTTATCACTACTAATACTTAAATACTCTGTTTAACAAGCCTCGGAGCAGCGTATTCAAAGGAACAATCAGTTTCAAACAACTAACCATTCTACAAACAAGTACCGTAATCGTAACATGATTTGTCGGTTTGGAAACATATGGTATTCCAGAAGCGGTGGTAAATTGGAATAGAAATAAGAAGATATTCAAACCCAACCCGCCTAGGCCAAGAAAGAAGCAAAAGTGTAATTGGTTGAAATTACAATTCAGAACATATAAAAATAGCTTCGTAGTTTAAAATAAATAAAAATCAATCTTTCTTTCATAAGCTTGTCTTATATATATATATATATCTTACTGCGTCAAGCCTGTCTTAAACAAGTTTATTGTACTCATCAGTAAAGAAGTAACTGACAGATTGTGACGAGGAGATTTTGGTGACATAATTGCTTTAGTAACACTTTCACACGTGACATTCACGTGTTTTGAATCTTTGAGTGCTATGTGGTGTATTTGGTGAATAGTTATAATAGTTTTGCCGTGGTTTATATTTTCTTGTTTGAGTTCCGAACTTCTGGTCCTGTCTGTGAATAACGTTTTCCTGTTTATATAAAAGATTCTATTCTTTAAATTGTACACGTTTTCTAAAAACACTACTGTTTTTGAAAATATAATCATTGCTGTTGCAAACATATTTTTTTAACCCACTTAAACAAATCCAAGTTACAATAAATATCTCACGTAACACAAACCATCTCTATTTTACGCGTATTGGTCCTCTAAAACACTCCCTATTTTTAACACTGTGTAACGTCCTTCTGTGTTTCTTTTTTTTTTGATGTTCTCGGCGTTTGTATATTTTCGATTATAGATCAAATCGTGTTTACTTTGGTTCTTATCACTTCTTTTGTTACTTCTTTTTGTTACTTCTTTTTTTGTTGTCGTTTTCTCTCGGTCTTTGTATTTTACTTAATTATTGATCATTTCGTGTTTACTTTGGTTCCTGTCGCTACTTTGTTACTTTATTTTACTGATTCGTGGTAAATTTTTCCTGTCTTACTTTAAATAATTATGAACAACGTTAATAGATAATATAGATATTATTTTAGAATTGAAAACTATTTAAGAAAACGCATAATTATGAAATAAACATTATCTTGACTCTCTTTAATATAACTTTAATCGTTAATCGATTTTTGTTCCTTTACTTTATTTTGATACTACTTTCGCAGATTTCGAAAGCTTACTAGTGCAAATTCCCTCTCTGTTGTCTATATTATTTATAACTTTAGTCTTACAGTCTCCTTCTGTTTTTTATTTTATAATTGTTTATTCTCGTCCTCTACATACAAGGTAAACATAAGACTCCAGACAACCTTATCAAGTGGTCCGATCAACCAGATATAGTATACTGAACTACATACAAGTTATTTTGTTATTTAGTGTTATTTGAAATATGTTGTCAAAAAACGAACCTGAAGTTACTATGAGGATCAATCAATATGAACTGTTTCATATTAACTATTTAAATGTAAGGTATAATAATAAATTTATATAAAATTGTGTACTTGATTATTTTTATTTTTAAACTTTTTCTTTATATTAATATTTTATATTTTGTTTAATGAAATAATCTTTTATCAAATCTTTAGAGTTGAAATCTTTTTCATTTACCCAGGAATTATCCTTACTACTATATCCTTTCCATTTAACGAGAAAAATATAATCATTGCTTTCATTTATTTTATGTTTTATTATATTTTCTATCTCATAAAATTGATTATCTTTAGTTATTTCTCTAATTAAATTAATATTAACTTTTCTTTCACTTTTACCTTTCTTTCTTTTCTTTTTATTTATATTACTATATTGTGGAAAGTCGACATCTTCATTGCTATTTGTATTTTCTTCTTGATCTATATCATCTACTATCATATCATCACTATTTATATTTAAATCTGAGAAGTCATTTTGAATTTCAGTCATTCTTTTTATTTTATCCATTTGATTAATTTCATTATTTAATACTATATCTACTGATTTATATTTTGTAGGAAATTCAAAATCACGTGACATCCATAGTTTGTGATGTTCTTGAGTTATTATATTAAATAATTCAGTAAATATTTTTATATTTTTTAATAAAAATGCTACCTTTAATTGTAAATTTACATATTTATAATCATCTGTCTTTAAGGTTGCATTATTGTTACTAAATCTTTTATATTTATTATGTAATTCACTAAACTGATTTTCTATTATAGATCTAAAGCTTCCAAATACATCATTAAAATGCTTTTCTTGCACGTTCATATCTATATCTGGTTCTTTTCTAATAGGATAAAAGAAATTATCATCATTTAATAATACATTTTTATTTTTACATAAATCCTCGAATTGTTTAATAAATAGAGAATAACCACCATCTACTGCAATAACATCTCTTTTATCTATTTTATTATATAGTTTCATATTTAAAAACATCCCACCATCACTACTTGTACCACACAATTCACTTCTTGATACATTTATTACCATATTGTTTATATCAGATAAAACTTGCGTTCTTAATCCTGCTGTTTTTAATTTGTATGACCATCTCTTTTGCTGTGATATATCAGGCTTTGAATAATCAATAGTACTATCATGTCCATCTAACAATAAAGTAATATTTTTAAAGTTTTTAGGATTTTTAATTTTAGCTGAATAAATTCTTATTTTAATATTTGAAAACATACTTTGTAAACAAATGTCTACATATTTATTTAAATTGTTATAATTTTCAATCCAAAAGTTTTTATAAAATGTATAAAATGAAGAATATGGTAAATTTCTTTTAATATTCTTACTAGTTATACCAGATACTAAATGATAGATTATATATAAACCTTTTTCAACTTCTAGGTATGGCGCAGGATATTCCTTATGTGTATACAATTTAGTTAAAAAGAAGAATACAGCTATATAGCCAAGTTTATCTAGTAATTCTGATTTAATTTCATTAATTTCTTTAATATTCTTGAGTTCAGTTCTATGTTTAAATTCATTAGATTTTTCCTTCCAATTTTCGTTTAATATAAGTTTATCAATTTCTTTTTGTAATAGTGATTTATATTTAATAACATCATCATCATTTAAACTAGTAGTATATTGATCCATTTTATTTTATACCCTAATTCAATTTTAAGATTTTTAATACTTTTTATTTATTTGTTTTTTTTATTTTTTAAAAAGCATGAATAATTACATAATCAAAATTGATTTATTAAAGGTGTCAGATTTAGTTGTGGTTGTTTAACCCCCTATGTTGTCCAAAAAGTTTAATTGGCGTGTTAGCGTACCTAAGGAATTTTCTGGTGTATCCGTTGCTGGTGAAGATTTGGGAAATGAAGCCTTTGCTTGGTTAAAGAAAATGGAACGATTGAAGGGCTCTGCTAAACTCTCGGATGAAGAAATTTTGTTCCTTGACGGATATCCTTTTATATTATAAATTAAAACATTATTTAAAATACATCATAAATAAAATGTTGATCTTTATCCAAAACTAAAAGGTTTGATCTTGTGATAAAATAATTTATTTATATCTATAGAATATAAAGACGATATGTTAATTTTAAAAATGTAGTATATCCGATAATATAAAAAGATATATTTATTGAAAATAATTGATTAAGGGATCATAGATATCCTTCCTTGTCGGTGACCATTTAACTAAGAAGGCTGAAACCTGGTTTAACGTAGTAGGAATTAAGGCTACCTCTTGGGATCTCTTTGTCGCTGCGTTCAAAAAGCAATACCTTGTTGACCAAGAAGTGTTTAGAACGGGGATAATAAGGTAAAAGAAGGGAAGACAAATACAAGTATTGTGAAAACTTTGTATAGGGGTTTTATTTCCAGAAAAAGACAAAGATGATTAAACTAAAGTTCAACCTATATTTATAGTATTTTGGTATCGATAATTATAACATGGGTATCATTCATATCATTGACATATGTAGTAAAAACAAGGATATAAATCATAATGGAAAGTTCCTGATATCAATTACATTATATTATTCGTTACTGAATTATTCTATTGATTTCGATCAAGTTATTCTTTTTTCTAGAAAGATTTCCTGATCATATTATTGGATCAGTGTGAGACAGGATAAAGGATTACTCTTGATAGCTGAGATAGATATGTAACCATTGGATTAAGTTTCACTTGATATAGAATTATTATATTCATGCAAGGTAAGATATACTCTTGTCATGTTAAACTATTAATAAGATAATAATAAATGATAATGAAAAATAAACATATACTGCTTACAACTGTAATATTAAATCTTGGTGAAGTAATGTGGGACAATCATGCTAGTCTTATTTACAAGTATTTACATAAAGATATACAGTGGGTACATAAATTGACCCACAAAACTTGTTTTTAGCGTATCTTTTGATTGAATAAAGCTAAATAGCTCAAATTTAAAAATATGTTACGTCTTCAAGTTCTAAATCAATTCCAGTAAGATGTTTATGTTTAAATCGGAGATTCAATTAGAAATAGAAGATATGCGAAATTTTATTAAAAAAAGAGAAAACATAAAAAAATTAATATGTTGTATATCCCCCTTTAGCATTGATAACAGCTTCAATTCTTTTGTGATAGCCATTGTAGTACTTATCCATATCGTCCTTGGTAAATCTGTTCCATTCATAATCAAATCTTCGCCATAATTCGTCAACATTTTTAGGCTTAAGCGAATAACCGTCTAGCCTTTTCTTTACATGATGCCAGAGGTGCTCAATCGGATTAAGATCTGGACTACATGGTGGCCAGTCTTTGATATACTTTATGCCCTGGCTATCCATCCAACTTTTGCTACTTTTTGAAGTGTGGCACTTAGCACCATCCTGTTGAAAAAGAACACCACTATGGGTTAGACCGTAGTATCCCAATGTATCAAAGTATGATGTCTGTAAAACATGTTGATAAAGGTCTGAATTCATAGTTTTCTCAAGTAAACAGCATGCATAACCAGGTCCAAATGCTGTCATACAACCCCATATCACTATAGATCCTCCACCACTCTGTTTTTTACCTCTAAAGTTGAACGGCCTAAGTTTCTCACCTTTCAGAACTTACGTATATTCCGCTCCATCTGATCCCCAGAGGTTTAACTTGGTTTCGTCTGAGAATACGACCTTCTTCCAATCTTCCACTGACCAATTACGATGTTCTTTCGCCCACTTATAACGTTTCTTCATATGCGTAATATCAATGGCGGCTGTTGAATACTTAAATCTACACCTAAAGCCTAACTCTCTAATGACTTTTCGGGCGGCATTATAGCTAATTGAGTAACCAACACTACACAAGTATTTATGGACATCACGAGCAGACTGTAAGGAACCGGATCGAAGTTTTAAACGTATCAATGTTTTAGTAAATGGCTTCACAATGCTGGGTCTTCCGGTATGTTGTCGAATATAATTTGGAATAATGCCTGATCTCAATCTGTTTACATGAGACTTCGAAACTCCAGTACGTTTCACAATGTTTATAGTAGGTTCACCTTTCAAAATCAGAGACTTGACATCATCACGTTTACTTTGGCTGAGTTTATAAGGCATAGTTATTTTTAAAAGTGGTAAAATTTGGAGAGAAATAGTGAGTGGAAAATATTGGAAAAGTTCGAAGGTATTTATAGCATAAAATAGAGGAAGGTTTAAATATTAATATACTATAAATATATTCTAGATACATCTACGTGCCGGTCGTAAATGATTTATTACTTAAATTATGCGGAAAATTAAAAAAATTCCGAATCACTTTATTTTCCTTACATCATGATTACGTCATAGAGAATAATTAAAATTCTATTCATAATAAAATTTAGACTGTTCTGATTCCTTTGATACTTAGCTTGAATAGCTAGTACCATTATTTGATGAGATAATTAGAAAACAATTTTTGTGGGTCAATTTATGTACCCACTGTACGTATGTATAAAAAAGATATATATTCGGTATTATATAATGATATAAGTGACTATGGTATAAGCATCCTCAACACAAGGTATGAGGAGTATTCATTACCGGTATTGTTTCGTAATTCAATTTTGTAGTCTGTACAGTCGTGGTATTATTTTTTTGAAACTGCAGAAATTTCCAAAATATTTTTTGAAGGTCTCACGAAACAAATCCTTTAATGATAGTAGACGACAGAATAGCCATACTGAAATGCTTACTTAAAAGAGGACGATATATTACTTAAAGCGTAGTCTCCACAGACTTGTTTTATTGCTGGCAAGTACATCAGATCAACAAAAGCTTCTTGTTCCGAGGCAGACTGTGGAGAAATACTTTGATTTAACACAGATGAATAAGATTAAATGTCTAATAACGTTTATTTCTTATTTATAGTGGTTACACTATTGTGATTGATCTAGTGACTTTTATAGCCTAAGGATCCTGTGCTTTTTTTGTATATAAGGTTCATTTTGATACCTAACGTTTGTTATGTTTTATAATCGATGGTTCATCGATTATTATATATTCTATTTTATGTGTGATTTTACCACACAGACAAAAACAGATACTGCATGGTCGTAGGAGTTTCGTCCCCACTACTACTGCTGTCGATATAGTTAGCCGTGTACACGCCAGGGAAGGAGATATACCATTTCAGCAAGCCATAACTTTCGACAACACAAAGCATGGTATGTGGAATATCCTTCATGTTGACCACTTCGTTCCTGATTGTGTACGTACCGTACTCAAGTAGACGCATCTTACTCTTGTAACTTGGGGCCAAAGTTACCTTGCACCTGATACCATCATTTACTGGCAGTGTTCGGGTATTGGATGCGATAAACGCATCGATGTCCTGGGTGAACACAAGGCTTGGTTCGGTTGTGGAATCAAGATCCATTTCAACTACAATCGGATGCTTGATACCAGAAGGATCTCTGTATAAACCATTCAGATGCAAATCCAGACGTTCCTCAAAATCTATGGCGTTGATGCAGTGAGCAGAGTAAACCTGGAAGGACATGTCTAGAAAGTTTAATTTGTTAGTATCACTAAGGCGAGCCCCAGCGGTCATATCGCTTCGTTTATCGCTACCGCTAATCGGCATCGCTAAAATTATCGTTGTTAGCGACAGCGATAAATTTATCGATGGCGCTAAAAAACAGCGATAACGCTACAATTATCGATGGCGTTAAAACACAGCTTTATCGTTTGAGTTTATTTAAGTCCCAATAATTTTTGTCCAATAATAAAAAAAAACGGCCACCATTTAAGATAGGTCCCAGCTAATAACTATTGGAATAATGGTAGTAGGAGCCTGAAATTTTGCAGAGAGATGTGTAAAAATTCTACGCAGCCACCTAAAAAGGTTTGGAAGTTCGATCTTTAAAACTGCGCAAGGTGGCTTAGTAAAAATGGACCGAAATGATAATATCGCTGCCAATATCGTAGATATCGTTATAATAGACGGATATCTAATAATAATCTATTTATATATATATGTGTGTCTAAACCCTAAATATAATGCAGCTTTTTTAATGATAAGGAAGTTTTTGATACATGTTAATGATCATTAATTATAATAGCCATTTTATTTTATAAAGGAGATATTATAAATATAAAAATTGAGGATATATAAGATAAATAAATATATTTACAAAAAAGAAAAAAGATGTAATGGTTGTAGATATCCCTCATAATTAATTCATACAAATTTAAATCTAATGTGGCATTAGATTCACATCCTTTTAAATATATTTTACAGCCAATAAATTGCTTTAATTCAGTCATTTTCAAACAGCGCTATAACTTTCGGTAAAACTTAGATTTTGGCAAACTATAAAAATTATGGTCTTGAATAGAGCTACATTTAGATATAAAATTAATTTCAACTGTTTATGATCATTAGGAAGAGAGGAATTCAAGATTTATTATTCCGCATATGTCACTGTTATATTAATAAAAAAGAAAAAACTATCACCATCACACTGGTCTAGTGGTTAGTTGCTCGTTTAACATCCGTTATGACGCAGGCTCAACTCCGGTATAAATGCTTTTGTTAAACTTTTTTTTTGATTATGTAGTGTATATAGCCTTCTTTGTTTTGACTTTAAACCCTCATATCTTGCTTGAAAAGAATTCAAATTTAAATCCGATTTCATTTTTGAATATTTATTATATCATAGTATAAACATACCAAAGCTTAGAAGGTTTTACTTAGTAGGAAAAAAAAGGAATAATATGTATTTAGCAAAATATGCATTAGAGGATATATATAAATAATACTTCAATTTTTTAAAATATTGACAGGTTTTAAAAAAATTACCTGAAAAGGAGTATAAATTTACTAAATTTTGACGCGTTTTTAGACAAGCTTAATGATATAATTATGGTGGAAATTGATCAATTATTCATGTAGCAATTAATGAAAATGTGAGATTTTGCATGAATTTTTTTCCTGATTTGGAAGCGAAATAATTTTGAGATCACTTTTATATTTTGTGAGCCGGTGCAAAAGTAAAATTTCGTTTTAATATAAAAATTTAAAAGCGTTTAACATAGTAGAACAAAATTACATTTGGCTTTTAAAATGTACGCTTATCTTTTGTATAAATATTACAAATGACATGTTTCGACAAAAATTTACGCCGGTCTGGTAAAAATTGTATTTTATGAAAGGTTATCTACTGGAATTAATGATTATGTTTTACTGACTCTGGAATTATACCGTTGGAATAAGTTTTAAAATTTTTTAAAACATTTTTTTTTTGGCTAGAAATTGCGCTAAAAAGAGACATTTTACATTTCAGTCGTGTAAATAAAAAAGTTTTATTTACAAGAGCATTAAATTCAGTTGCAAAATTATTTTTTCTATTGGATTCACACTTAAAGTTTGTCTCTATCTTGTAAAATGGGAGATATATAACTGATTTTGTACTGAAGTTCAAATTTTGATGACATCATTTAAATTGAAGGGGAGGGCTAATATTTAAGATAGGTCCCAGCTAATAACTATTGGAGTAATGGTAGTAGGAGTCTGAAATTTTGCAGAGAGATGCGTAAAAATTCTACGCAACCATCTAAAAAGGTTTGGAAGCCCGATGTAAATTTTTGATGGAGAACAGTCACAAAAACTAAATATAGCCTACAATATGGCACTTTTCGGTTAATAACTTTTACAAAGGTAAATATTAGAGCGTGAAAGCTTGGTAACGTTTTCATAACAATTTACTCTACATGTTTTCACAATTTAAAGTGGTTTAAGCGAGAATTGAGCTTGTGATATCTCATATACTGCACAGTATAGTCTACTACGTATATAGTATAGATGTGCCGTACATATATCGATCTAAAAAATGTTTCTAACTTCTATCTATCTGATATTATCTAATCTAAAAAGCTCAAATGTACCAATAATAACAAGAGTCATTATTTATTACAAGTATAAAAGTGTGGGTTTTATAAAAAAGTTTATTAATGTAAGAAAAAAAGTGAAATCAATATTATAGTAGTTTATATTAGCGATTGTTTCTACTAGGTCTACTATTATAACGAATCTGAGTAGGAGTGGTAGTAGTACTACTGGTAATAGTATTAGTAACATTTTCTCTAACTACGGAAGGCTGAAATGAAGGTGAAAGAGTGAGTCCCTCATTTGGATTTGAGCTACCTTCTTCGGGAACCCAATCTTCATCGTCGGTATCATAATCACTTTCTTCTTCAGAATTATAATTATCCTCAAATTCATATGGTTGAGCTTCCACCTCTACTTCTTGCTCCTCATCCCATGCTTCAGCTCGCGT